>VZTE01002920.1:728690-776321 GCA_013397775.1 Eulacestoma nigropectus
AAAAAAGGCAGGGGGGCTGCATTCTCAGATTGCAAATGCTGGAGTTACTCAGCTTGAACAATCAATGTTGGCTGCTGCAGATCAAACTGGCTATGGCAACATGAATCATGTTGCATAGCAGATGACTTAAATCTCTTCTCAGGCCCACCCGTAGTACACAAAGAGAGAGCTGCATTCAATTCAGTAACCAGGCTGGGTTGCCTGAGCTTTTCCTTGGGTATTTCTGCTTGTTCCTTAAACTTATCAGTTCTTTTGACTGGACAATTTCGTACAGAATAAATGGTTCCTTCCAAAAATCCCATTATAGACTATGGATTTTTCCTTCCAGATTCTACTTCCACTGAAGTCCAAGTCTTCTCTTGGACTTTCCCTGCTGGCAAGGCAACAGATCATTGCTATCCTTTGGATGGTCTTGCTTGCTTGTTTATAGGAAGCGGTCTGGACTTCCTAATAGACTGCACCTGTGAGAGATTTACCCAAGCAGCAAAATCACTCCCAAGAAAACAGTTTTTAACCACACTACTTACTAATGATCTTTGGGATGTACTGCCTGAACTGTGGATTTTAGCATGTTGACTCACAAAATGTTTCCAAGAAATGGAGCTTTTGGTCTCATTATGAGGATACTTCTTGCTGGAAACAACCTTGATGCTCATTTTCTTTAAGCAGAGATTGCTGATGTGGGGAGGGAGATGGGGATAGCCAAGGAGAACACCAGGGGTCAAATCAAGGACAGGAGACAGGCCTGGTAGGGTAACTATAGATCCCCATATTTTGCTGCAGGATATGATTTGTACATCAGGCATTGCATAAAGAAATACGACACAAAAGCCACAAACTGCATGTCGTGTTTAATTCTGGCAACCTAAGTGAGCTACGAAGTCCAAGCCCAGTAGGAGGAAACCTGTACAATATGTTTGACATATGTCTGTTCTTATACAGACCCTCGCTGTAATTTCACCCATAGACTCCAGTGGTCGAGTGCATGGCTCACTGCCTGAGCTCAGTTTTGGAAGGTATTTACAATCCTGACAGAGGATCTTATTTCTACCAAAACAGTTACCCAGATTCTCTGACAGGACACAGGACAAGTTGATTTCAGGCATAAACTGACTACAGGAGAGTTCAATGTGTTTATTTTGCAGCTTTATGAAGAAAACACTGATAGATTTTCGATGCCTTATCACATCTCTTCCACGGCCATGTAGCTGACATTACTTTGGACATTTAAGCAAAGAAAATTTTCAACTCCATTAATAGATATGAACCAAGAAATGCTTTTTAGTGACCTCATACAACTGCTTACATGTCAACTAAATGTCTGTAATTACTGATTAATTCTTATCTGGGGTTGAATGTAATTAAGATTTCTGTTGATTATCCAAAGCCTTGGAGACTTCTTAGCTTTGCACAGTGTTTATTCCAACTACTGACATAAATCAGTTTTCTTATAAGGAAATCCTTCTGGGATAGGTGTTAAGTTGGTCAGAAGTGTTTGATTCACAGTTGTGAAAGCTGAGGACTTCTGCCTTCCCCAGTGCAGTAAAATACAGTCTAAATTCAAGTTTCTATCCTTGCTGTGACAATTTGTCCTTTCTATACATTTTTTCTCACTAGCAGAGTCCTCACATGCCTTCTCAGTCTCTGCTGAGATTAAGCTGCCATACTTTAACAGACAATACAAGCAATATTCAAGCCAGTAGCTTAGATATGATGGGACTGCTTTGCTAACAGGATTTTCCAGGAGGATAATGGAGATATTTGTTCCAGTCTCTAACTCTAAAGTTAAAACCTACAAGTTAAAACTTTCTCTTAACTTCTCTGACTCTCAGCCACTGACAGCACACCCAAAAGTATTAGGGGTGTACAGTATGATCCTACAAGTGGAGAAGATAAAACTGTGTGGCCACAGTCAAGTGCCTTTTCATTTTCATAAAATGGACAGAATCTTGTCTGACTGATTTTTTAAAGAACTGACTTAAGGAATTAGCTAAAAGATTAAGTTATACTACTTCCGGAGTACAAGAATGAAATTACAGGTGGGACATAGACTGTGTCAAGTTTTGATTTTTCCTTTATTTAAATTCTCTTGCCAAATATAATTAAAACACGTTTAGGTTGCACTTATCCTTTTTTCATAGTAGCAGAATACAAACACAAATGTAAATCACCTCACAGTTCTCCATATTATCTTAAGCTGGAGCTTAAAACCTTCTTTCTAATGTACACCTTTGATTATCTTAGGTTTTGATTATTAACAGCAAAGTTATTTTTGGAGAAGTAAATGTTTATGTCCAAATTAAAAAGACAAAAAAAGGTTGCTACTAAACATATTTTTTTTCTCAATAATTAAAAGTCTCCCCATCAAAACTAGACTGACTCTCAAATGAATGACCTCTTACACTGAGACTCCAGCAATAACCAGAGGTAAACTGACCATTGTCACAGCACAGAAAGTGCCAAGTTTCAAGACTTATTTACCACCCCATTTCACAAACAGAGAAGGGATGCACTGAGGATATTAAAATGCTTATCAAGTACGAAGGTAATAGGAATAAATCTTCTTAAAATGCTGTAGGCCAGCTCCCACAGCTGGGATTTAGCTTTTATGTTGAAAGACCTTGGTTCAAACCCACAAACTCTTTTGGGGTCACTGCATAAGTGCTTGAAGTTTCCAAAGATAAGTAGAAGATCAGGTTCATGGTCTGTTCTCCTTAATAAATAACGGTAATAATATGAAACATTCTCCCTTTTCTGAGTCAAAGCTTCCCAGAATCATTCCAAACTTCCCCCCTCCAGCCTTATTTTCTAATAGAAATCCCTAGTAAAGTAAAATGAGGAAATTCAGTGCTTGTTTGCAAGAAGTATTCCCTCCCACAGAGCAAGCATTTTTCCACCCTTGGAAAACCAGTTTCCCAAAATGGGGCACTGCATTGAATCAATACCCCTGTACATGAACAGGCAGAGGCATGAATTCCCCTTGTTTCTGGAGGGGAGGGCAGCCCCCAGAGTGATAAAAAAGCCTGACCCAGCAGGTGTCTATTCCCAGCTCAGGATCACCCCAGGTATCTGGTGACAGAAGTGCCGGAGCTGTGCTGCTCTCTGCCAGGGAATTGTGCAGGCCAATTCCCCGCCACGTCTGCTCCACACAGGCACACACAGTCAGTCTCCTGGGAAACCTCTTTCTGCTTCAGTTCTGATAGCATTTGAAACTCTTAATGGAGTATTTGACTCAGCCTTAACATAATCAGATCAATCAGATGAAGATGTAGAAAATGGTTACCAAAAATTATTAATTTCAGTGTTTTCTCTGGCAGAAACAAAAGTAAGTTCTGGTAAGGCTGAAGATGTCAGGGAAAAACATCCCCGAAGGATGAGGGAGAAACTGGAGTCAAAAAGGCAAACACATGGTAGAGAATCAAAAAATCCTCCACTGGGTTCCAACTCCTAAATTAACAGTATATTCTGACACACGCCGGGGAGAGACAGCAGTGACACAATCTGGTTGTTCCCATTATGAGATGAAAACAATCTCTTCTCCTTGCTCAATCTTTTACAATAATCCCATGAGGAACTGCTCCAGCCAGGCACACACGGAGCCAGCACATCCACCCAGCCAGGCTGCACAGGGCAGGTTTTCCCCACCACCAAACTCCTGTGTCCAAAGGGTCAGTCTACAGCCTCCCAGCTCTTCCATGGACTGGAGTGCATGTGGAAGGCACAACTGTCAGACCTCCAAACCCACCTGCAGGACTCCATGGCTTGTGGGAAGGGGAGGAAGGTTATCTTTTGACGGTAGAAAAGAATGCAAACCTTAATTGCTATATAGCCAGTGCCTAGCACATGCGAACAGGGACGATAAGGAAAATACCTATAGCAGTTCAAATTGGTTTTTAAAGAGAAAGGGCTTAATCCATTTCTAATTAAGTCAAACAAAGTAGTGAATTGACACTCTAAGTGTATGTATGCAAAAACAGCTGAGAAGAGAAGCTGGGTAACTCCTCTCAGCACAAGTCAGCTCACTTCTGCAGTGTGTAACTCATCTACGGACAGCACTCACCGTGCCAAAACTCCACGTGGCCACTTTGAACTGGAAAAGAAGCCAAAAGCGGAGGACAGGCGTCCAAAGGGAGCACAAAAGCAGATTCCAGCAGCTTTGCTTGCGGGCTCTGTTCACGCTGCTTAACCCCACACAATGCAGCCTGGCAGCCCTTGCCTGACCAAATTAGCAGCGTGTCCCTAATGAGCCTGACAGCTCAGGATGCTGCCACTAACCAAGCAGTCAGTGAGACTTCCCTGCTGCCTGCCCAGGTGACAGACCTGTCCCTCTCACACACGGCCACTTCCTTACGGCCAGGCTGGTGACCTGTTACAGAGGGTTGTGATTTTGGTTTTGTACAATGGTGTTTTCAGTTTTCAGATAATTACGGCCTTAAGCCAAAGGGCAGAGAAAGAACCCAAATCCTCCTAGATTTGCTGAAATGACTTCTGCCCATAGAACTGTGCTCAATAAAAAGGTACAGAAAGGGAATACCCCTGCACTGATCTCCACTCAGACACTGCTCAGCCAGCGGCTGTCCAGGACTCTGGCAGCCAAGCACCATTGTGTCCTTCCTCAGGAAAGCAGCACTGTCACTTGGTCTAATGTTTTTTGCAAGGAACTCCATCCCTCCACCCATTCCAGTTCCAATCTCCAATGCCAACACTAAAAATAAGAGCCTTCTTACAAGCATTCCCAACCAAAAAGGAACTGATTGGTAGATCTGAGCCTTCTTGACCTTGAATTTTTTGACAGATATATGATTCAAGATTGGGTAGCACCACACTACTGAACTTCAAATCTGAGCATTGAAGAGGCTTGGATAGAGTTGTTCATATATTTAATTACAAAGTTTAGTCTCCTGATCCACGATATAATTTAGATTCAGAATTCTGTGGTCTACTTCTATTTACCTCTTTCCTCATTAGTGTGTATTCAAGGGCTCTAACAAGAAAATTTTCATAAAAACAGAACAATCAGCCTAAAGGACACTTCAACTCCTGCAAACCTCCCTAAGTGTGTACAACGTAAATGTAGCACGGGAAGCTTTCTTCTCTAAATTAGAATTCATCTGGGTTGATCTCTAAAGCAGTTCAGATAGAGAGTGTAACCCCGAGGTTTTTACTAGGCTCCATCCTACAGCTGGCTCTTTCACTGAAAGATGGAGTGTTATGATACTGCACTGCAAATTCAAAAGCAGGATACAGGGCATATGATATAGATTCAGAGTGCCTGCAAGAATCAAACATAAAAGATACAGAGCACATTGCTGCCTTCAGAGATATGAAAGATGAGGATGATATTTGTTCTATGTTAGATTAAAAACTTCCAATATCAGGTCAGCAGCCACAAGACTTGTGAATGACACTTTACTCACACTCCACACTTGGGTAGGCAATTGCCATAGTAAGGAGACCTCAGCTATCCCAAACTGCAGCCTCTTTAACCTGGATTAGTTAAGCTGCTTTCCAGCCTGTGGTCCTCTCATTATTCAAGCACAGACAGGAGGAAGGTGCACAATTTCAAGCAGGATGGAAGCTGAAATAGCTCACTGAAATCCATAGTGACCCTTGGTCATCAGAACAGGACCTGCACAACTGTGTGAAACATGGGCTCCAATATGTCAAAGCCAAAGTCTCCAGCTCTCAGGCCTTCGTTTCCCAAGAGACAAAGTTCACTGATAACAACTGCTTCTCCAGACCACGACTGTCTTTCATTCTCAAATCCTTGTTTCATCTCACTAACAAAGCAAACAGTACTTAAGCAGCCTAGAGATGTCATGTACAGACAGTTAAGCAGTCTCATCAAGCCATTTTACGTTTTAAAAAGCACTTATATTTTTGCATGTCTAAATGTTATGACTTGCATTAAAAAAATAGTCAATCAACATTTCTATCTGTTAATACTAACAATTTTTTTTTTAATTTTACATAGGATATTTTTCCTTAAATTCCTTTGAGCAGCAAGTTTCAAAACTAAACTGCAGTGGAATTCTGGGTGGAAAAAATTCTGAACAGAAGACATTTTTCAATTTGCCCCAACACTGACAAAACTGTGACAAAGCACATGAATTGCTCTGTCCAAATGATACTTCTGTTCAGCTTTTTTGCACACTTATTTAAGATGCTGTGAGAAAAGTTGTATTAAAAAAAAAAAAAATCTCCTGAGACATAAACCCTAAGTAATACCAAAAATAAGGAACTATTCCTTCAAGGCAGAGCTCTTAAAAAAACTCAAGCAAACCCTTCAGTTTCACTTACACAGGAGCTTTCTAAAAAGGAAATATTACTGAAGAACCTCTTATAAAGTGATCTGCAATTAAAGCACAACAATAAAAAAACCCTCTCAAACATCAACAAATAAGCCCTCTAAACTACTTTTGTGACCCTCTTGCACTGCTGGCGCTCCAGAGGGAGGACTGCACACTAAACAAATCCACGAAGGCAGCAGCACACATTGGTTTCAACTGGTTTTGAACTCTCCCCTGCTTTTCTACCAACATAAAAGCATCCTTTATTGCTTAAGCCAACTGAAAAATAGTTTGCTTTCACACAAGCTCAGATACCTTAGAACAATTACAATAATAATTCGAGTCTTAATTTTAGGAGTTAATTTCTCAGCCCTATTGCTTGGGGGAGAAAAAATGGGCAAAAGAAACCTCCAAAGCATAGATAATATTAGTAACAAAGATATTTGGATTCAGATTTCTCTGAGATTGGCAAAAGTGTACGTGAGGCACTAATCTAATCTTACTCTTGCTGGTTTAATGCCATTGCTCAGCCTTGTTTTCTTCATCTTGCAGAGCAAGATGGTATGGGAGGAGATGCAGTTTTTTGTCTCAAATCTGCCACTGTGGACTTAAGCCCAGAAAGAAGTTCTAGAGGGGAGACAGAGAAGATACATCCCACATGACATAACCCAACACCACACAAAATGAAACCTTACTTAAGAGAGAAAAATGCAGATAGGAAGATGACTTGTTTAGCTTATCTGGTTTGTTTTCAGAGCAAAGCTTGCTTTAATTCCTGTCCACTTTACTAATGATTCCGAAGTGTATATCTGTGCTCAGTGTTGCTAATCAGAGCGTGCAGAAACAATACCCTCTCTGCACTTAGAGCCAAATTTAGAGGTCTGCTGTCCAGTTCATAAAGTTTAGGGTTTCTATGAATAAGCTTAATTAAGCCTTGGAGAATATCCGGGCTTCAGGACATAATTCCCACATGGAGCCTTTGAAGCAAGATTTCAGCATCATTCCTCCAGGAGACAAATGGATTTGAGTGATATGGCATCATATTGTTTTCGCCTTTAACCTGAGACAGCTTAAAATGGAACATTGTTATTGAGCAGGAACCAGCTCTTCCTCTATGCATTTTGTGTATTGAACTGAAGCCTTGAAGTGGTTACCTGAACACAGAGGCTAGACAAGATTAAGAGAATAAAACTAGGTATTTATTTGAAGGGCCTTCGAAGGTTACACCTTGGGAGTCAAAAGCCTCCGAGGGGCTCCACCCAAGATAGACCCTGGGTCACGGGTTCTTCACACTTTTACAAGTTTGGTCCATTTGCATATCAGGGTTAATTCTCCAATTATAACTTCTGTTAATGATGTAATTACCTCAAGTTTGCTCCTCCTCTCAAAGGCTTTTAGTTTACGCATTTTGGGGCCTGGGACAACAAGGTGTCCTTGAAGTGCACACCTAGAGAGGGTTTGTCATGTCTAACCAGCATGAGAGAACAGCAGTCAACAGGCCACATGAAACTTCAGAGTTACACACTAGGCAGTGCAGGATTTGAAAAATATAAAAGTTAAAACCTAAGGCATCAATGTCCTGGAATTTATCCAGATCAACATAAGAAACTATCCAGAAATAAAACTAGGAAAAGAGTATATGAGCAGCCCCAGGCTAAAATGAATAGCACTTTACCCTTGTTTTTTAAAAATTCATCCCATGTACCACCAAACTGCTGGAAAAACTCTTTCTTCCCAAGCCCCCACTTCTCCCTATCTCATCACAGGTTCCCATTCAAGGCCAGTGACTCAACACCTCAACAGAGAAAACAGTCCAGGCTGAAATTTATACCCAACAGGATGGGAGAATGTTAAGCTCATTTCAAGGAGGAAGGAAGGAAAAGCCATTAGCAATCAGAAAGGAAGCACATTTCAATAAGGCTCTTTTGTCTTTAGAAAAGGGAAAGCAAGCTGAGAAAAGTTCTCTGCACTACACAGTTGTGCTTACATGGGCTTTGTGCTTGGAAAAATCTTTGATTTTGGCAAAAATTACACAAAAGAAGAAAAAAACCCTAAACTGCTTAAGAAAAGAAACCTTCTAAACAACAATAACACAGATCTGTTCTGGAAAACATTTAAATATTTGCACCTTCCAAGTAAAGAGGAGGAGTCAAGGCCTGTAGGTGCCAGATAAATAACACACACTGAGTCATTTTTCACAGGAGCAGTGACTGACTGTCAGACTGGCTCTGGGTGAGTGGCTGGGCACACACTGGGGACATGGTGCTGGACCTTCTCTTCTTTTCTGTCTCACAAAGAGCATAAGAAACACCACTCCAGCATATCCCAGCGGTTTCTCTGGTTGCCTCTGTGAGCCCACCAAGGTACAAGAACTCTTTATCACGCAACTGTCCACTCTGAAATTGAGAATTCAGCAGGGACACAGAGCAAGGAGGTGCTGCTGGAAAGGAGGTAAGGGTGAGCTCCCCAGGACAGGGCCTGCAGCACACTCCAGAGATGTAAGACTTGGGAACATAAATAAGTCTTTGATGCACTTTTCTTCTTCTACTACAGTGAGCAAATCCTGGAAACAGGCAAGAGTACAGCACTGGGAGAAATGCCAGGCAGGTTCTTCCCCGAAATGGCATCTCCCTGAGCTGCAGGGGCTGTGGGACCATCCATCCACGGAGCAGAGCCCTGTGCAGAACAGCAGCGCTGTCCTGACGCCCCTGCTTGCTCCACATGCCTGGGTAGTTTTTCCAGAGAAGTTGCAGCTCCTCCTGCAGCTGTGCCCGTCCATCTGTTTCCTGCTTTTGATGAAAACTCTGCAGCTTGGCCAGACTGGATTTGAGCCTTAACAGGGACTGTTTTACTTTCCTCCAACCCTCTCCAGTGGAAATTAGATGTGTAAGCATGGCTATCTCTCAAGATCACAGAAGACAAAGTATTATGGGTTATCATATTAGCTCCCTTCCATCTGACAACTCCAAGAATAGGAACATTATGTACCTGTCACTGCTTGTCACCATTAAACAAAGCCACAGTACTTTATGCTTTCATTGACAAGTTTAGGCCAAGAAGAACAAGTCCAAAGCACCCCTGACCCAGGCAGTCCCAAACCACCCAATGGTGGGTGGCACCAGCTCCAGCCCAGAGCACCTTTGAGTGCACTGCAGACATGGCTTGGCCACGGTTTGTGCCACCACACATAATGTACTCTTCAGAAAAGGGTCAAACAATAGAAGATTTGTGAGATAATGTACTGGAGCAAAGCTGAGTACTTAACATTTTGAAAAATACAAGGGCCTGACAGGGCCGAGCAGAGGCACACACTGAACAAAACCTTTCAGAGGCAGACTGGAGCTGCCCACATATTAGCAGCTACCGGCCTCCGACAAGCACAAACTGAGGCTCAATTGTGTAACGCAGATCAGAGGCTTTCACCAGAAGTCTGGCAAATTGAAAGGCTCTCTCAAGTTTTCAACAGTGGGGCTGTTAGTGGGAAGCATAGCTCATATGACCCTCACAGCCTTCCCAGGAAGAAAAGCAACAGCCTAGAAATGCAATGGAGAGTTGGGATCACCACTGCTCTGATAGCAGAACAGATCCCATTAACATCTTCTGCCCTTTACTTTATTGGAGGAGGCTTTTCCTCTGCATATTTCAACTCTCCGCTTTAGCCGAATAGTTTTTGACTACAGAAGGTGTTCTTAACTTATTTAGCTTTATTACAACAATTATTTAGACTAAGAGTCCATTATTCTTCAGTTATGCCCAAAACAAATATTGCTTGAGCTCAAGAAGGCCAATCCCCTTCCCAGGCCTGTTCCGAGTAGCTGTGGTGTGGGACTGCTGCCCAGGACCTGCTGGTGACAAAGGAGCCACACGCCCACCTGAGCAGACTGTCCCTCCCAACTTGGGGACCAGCACAGCTTCTCCATGGAAACACCTGGGGCTGGATCTCCTGACTCCTCCCCACAAAGAGCCAAATGCTGGCAGACCCAGCCCTGGCACGAACTGAGCTGCCGGGACACTCTCTGTACCATGCTCCATGATCCTTGCCTGAAGAAGACACCACTGCTGATTTAAGAGCACTCTGGACTGCAGTTGTAGGAATCAGGGACGGTATTTTGACCAAGCATCTTGTCTGGCTTGTTCCAACACTCCTTTTCAGGCAACTGCTACTGGCTACAGTCACAGACAGGATATAGGGCTAGGTGGACCCAGCACAGCTGAAGTCATAGTTGCAAAAGAGCACTGTAAGAGGAAATACACATCAACACAGATTAAGTTTTTTAGGTGTCATACTGGGAATAATTTGGCCTGCAGAACTTTGGCAACAAGGATAGAGTCGCATGCTGTGACTTCCAGATCTGCATGCCTGACAGAGCTCCTCAGTTGAACAGCAGTTCTCATCAAGAGCCTCTCTGGTCATTCATTGCGAAATATTCTGTTCAGAGGAAAAACTATTTTCAAGCTAAAGCAGGGGTTTTTAATTTCAAATTGTTTTTAAACCTATTGGTTTTTGGCCTGAAGCCAGTAGACAAAATTCCATTTATATTTATAGATCAGATTACCTCCTCATCATTCACACATCCATCTGTTTAAAAGGTGCACTTTTCATTTATACCTTCTTAGGAAAAAAAACCCCAAACAAAACCCAAGCCTTTTAATTTCATCAAAGCCTTTCAATGACTATAACTGAAATTAACAGCACCCACTTGTGCATAACTTCATTTCATTGCTATTTGTCATATAAGCCTCCACTCTGTAACTTGGATGACAGCAGGAAGTAAGGAATTGGACAGAAACCTGTAGAAATATGAACAAGCCTGTAGAAATATGAATAAACCTGGGGTGGGTTTGGGCCATCTGATTCTGAATGGATGGGAGATGGAGCTCCTGCCTGCAGCCGCTATGTGCCAACACCCTGCACGCTTCCCACGCTGCCACAGCTTAACACCACACCACAGGCCCAAACTATGAAAAAAGGAACAGGTCAACACACTCCTGGACAACTAACAATCATTTTTAACAAACGCTACCTTGGATGGATGCTACAATCAGTGAGTTTTAAGATTTGGGTTTGTTTTTAGGGTTTTTTTTTAGTAAAAGCTTGTCATCTGCCTCAGAGACAGATATGCAATGCAAGTTGATGTCACAGATCACAAAAATGTTTGGATAGTTCTCTATTCAGGTGTACTCACAAACCAGAACAGTATATCAGTATCTCTTCACATAATCCTTCCCCTTCGCAGTTATCTCAAGGTAGTTGAACCTGCAGAAATTCAAACTTTAGTATCTGCTGCTACAGTAAGCAAGAGGGAACCATGTCTGAAATGGAAATGTTTATTTTCAAAGCCATTCACGCTTTGGCCCAGATTTTGGCAGTGGCAGTTTAAATGCTGGCCCAAATGTCCCCCTGCTGCCACAGCCCCACGGAGCAGAACAGCCCTGAGCCAAATACCTGAGAGCCAGTTTCCCACTACAGCTCTTCCCAGAGCTACTGTCATTCCCCCTTACCCAGTCAGATTAAAAGATAATAACACTGATATAAAGGAGAATATTTATTTAATGCTGTAGTCTTCTCAACAATGATTGTTCTGGAAGGAGCAGTGATAACAATGCCTCCATCACTGCGAGCAAATGCCTGCTTTGCAGAGCGGCCTTGGAAGCCACACGTGCAGCTCTGAGCACACCTGCCAGCAGCTGCAGATGCTTAGTCACCTCCTCAGCACAGCAAACATCCCAGCAGCCTCGTCTGTGCCTGCCACTGATTTCATTTGCAAAGTTACAGATGTGCCTACTCAAAAGCACCCTTTACAGGCAGCTCCTCACAACATTAAAGCCCCTTTACACCTTCTGAATAATTCTAGCTGCCTGTACAGCAGGGATGTTATTTGTTATCCCATCCTTAGGGATTACAGTTGAATTACTTTGCTGTATATTATCCTCTACCCAAATATTCAAAAATCACGCTGACTGCTTGTCTGTGCAGGAAGTAAGAGTTTCAGCTGTATCAAAGGGGAGGAAAAATCCAAGCTGTGTCTACAGTGAACCTCCTCTAACATCCCTCCCCCCACCTCGCACTGTGCAATTTCAATGTCAGCACTACTGTAGTTCAGCCAGACTGCCAAAGCCTACTTAAAAACTGAGCAATGGAGATTAAGAGATGGAGTGGCTCAAAAATGAAGCAGAGCAAAACCTTTATGCATTTATCATAAAATGATAGGCTTCATAGTCCATGAGGATATTACTTGGAAAACAATCTGCAACTATGATGAATTTCCTTAAGCTTCTGCAAGCACAGGTCTGTACAAAATGGGATTAATTCAAAACCTTATCAGCAAAAATTCATATGGCCCAGTTCATGGATCCTGCTTTACAGGGTTAAAATTTAAGCTATCTGGTACACTATGGAGGAAAAAATTGTTTTTATAACCACACTTATGATTCTCAGAGCACAAGTCTGCCCTTGAGCAGGTTTGCTATTTCATTGTTAATAATGAAACCCTAAAGGAAAAGCTCAAAGGAACTAAAAGGAAGAAGAAGAAATCTCAAACTATTTTTTGTATTTAAGTCTTCTGCTGACATTCCCATTTCCCCAAAATAAATATTTATTACACTCCTTAAGCAAAATAAGATTTAATCCATGGTTCAGTTTTGAGATAATACTGAGCATGCTATGGGTTTTAGTTCTAGCCTTGTTTTCTAGAGGTATAAGCCGTAGGTGAAAACACCCTGAACAAGTGTTTCTTTTGCTGCTGATGTAGAAAATAAAAGCTTGGGCATCCTGGGGGACTTTTTTCAAGTGCAGTGAGCCACATGCCTGTCTCTACAGTGATATGACAGCAACGGCCTCTCCCATCACTCAGAGAGGCAGATCCATGAAGCAGCAGCATGTGCTCATGGGCCATCAACTGGATTAATCCTGCCGTGAGCAGATGGCTCTCCCTCACCTTACAGCACGGCGGCTGTGATAAAGACATCAGTCATGGAAAATTCGAGTTATCAGAAGCTCCATCAGAAGCACGTAAAGGGTGGTGACTGCACACCAGCTGGCTTCAGGAAGTGGGTTTTGACTTGAGTCTGCACAATTTTGATTTCAAACCAGCCCTTTCCAATTCTGCAGAAGGCTAGCAAGATTAGTAAAGGCGGATTAAGATTAGTAAAGACGGATTTATGCAAAACTAAAATAGACTTGATTTTAAACTCCATGACGTTCTTCCCACAGTGTAACAGATTCTTCTTTTGAAATTACAGTATAGTGATATAAATTTGCAAAGAGGGAAGCCCTTGAATATTCTGAAGCTTCCTCAATATTACCTTTCAAGCAGAAAAGTTATCTCATCAAATGAATTCTGCTTCTCCTCCCAAACCCTCAGTGTGTGATGTTAACAGTGAGATCCTCTTCCCAAGATCCTGGGTCCTGGGAAGCTGCTGCAACAGCCACCAAACTTGACAATCTAAAGCAAGAGATCAAGCTGAAAACTGCAGTAGTCTCAGTTTAACTTTTGACTACAAGGCCAGGCCAGTTTCTCACTCAAGAAGTTCAAAGATTTAAGAAATGCATGTTAAGTTTAGCTAAACTGTGATGGGCATTCCTATATGGGAACATTTATTAACAACATCTCTTTCCACTGAAGAAAACACAAGAAGAAACTAGACTTGTGAATCAAAGTATAAACAATGACATCAAGTACAAACACTGTAGTTCCCAGAGATGCTGACCTCTGACAGGCACTTGGAACACAGAAGCACAATTACAGGAGTCACCAATGTCTTGATGGAAGCCAGCAGCCTGTAATCTATTTGAAACACTTTCCTCACCCAGCACTTAATACATCAGCTCCAAATTTTCCAATCTGTTTGCAGTTTTTAACAGCTTTAACCGATACTCAGCCTGTAATGAGTTCATTTTTAAATGTAAATCTCACTGGATGCAATTCTCCACGGTTCCCAGAAGAAATGACTGCTAACTTCATGCCTTGGCCACCAAGGCCTTGTTTGTCCAAAACCGGTGCTGGACTGGTTGAAAAATCTGAAACTGAAAAATTTGCATAGGTTTCTATTAAAGGACAGGAATGCAACTAATGGCAATCTCAAGGGGTTTATGATACCAGTATTCAAACAAACCTGATTTCAGAATTTGAAATCACAGGTTTGGCTGGTAGAGTTGATTGAGTAGTTAAGACTTTCAAGGCACGTGACTTATACCACGTGATATTCCGACTACAAATTTGGCTCGTGTCAATAAAGCACATGCTAAATGGATTAAGCGTTGGCTAAGTGACAGATCTCAAAGTAGCTGACAGCATAAAGTCACTGGGGAATGAAATTGCTTTAGTTTGGTTTTGCATTAATCAGAGTTAGCCAGATGCTCATCCAGATACATAAACATGCTGAAGTCTAGATATAACAAATTCCTTGGAAAAAATGTTCTGCTAACACATAGATTGGCAGAATGAAATTTAAAAAAAAAAGTAGAAAAAAGAAAGAAAAACGTGCACACATTCAGTTAAAACAGGCAAAGCCAGAGCTACACCTCTGGCAACACAGCGGACAGGCAACTGCTCCAGGAAAGAGGATGTCTTGAAGAACTTCAGCATCCTGGCAGGTGAGTGACTCAGGAGCAGCTTGCCACTGCCACAGCACAATGAATAAATGACTCACAGAGCCTTCAGCTTTCTGAAACAAGGGAAAAGAAAAGCAGGTTGTGATTCTGTGGCACTACTGATGTTTTACTTTCAAATCTGAGTATCCAAATTTTTAAATTTTTATTGGAAAACTGAAGGTGGCAGAAAAGAAACCACCAAGAAAAAAATCTGAAGGTTGAAACAAAAGGTTTCTACAGGAGATTTTAAACACTCTCTCTGTTGGGAAGTGACAATAATAAACAGCAAGAAGTAATCCTGAGGAGATGCTAAAGGACTCTTTACCCAGGAGGAAGGGCACAGTGGGGCTCAGTCCCAGAAGCTGCTGCACAGTTCAAGCAAGACAAACCAGAAATACGATACCAATTTATGAGTGAGGCCAACTAGTTACTTGAAGAAAATTGGAGAAGTGAAACAGCATATCCTTTACTCAGTGTCATTAGATCAAAACTATCAGCTTTTCAGGAAAATCTACTTTAATCAACAAGGATACGGTACTGCCCATGGGTTAGAAATGGTGAAACAAGATAATTATTTGTTCCTTTTAGCTGTACCTTTTCTACATGTGTGCCAGACCCTACAGAGACTTTCAGGTTTACTTGTGGGCATGCAGACCTGTATCATTCTAGCAAGGCTTGGAGAGACGTAATCATTGAGTTACTTCAATATTAAATTTGAGAATGGAGAAAGAAAAGGAAGTCGATCGAAGCTATGATGATGAGATGGACAGAAACATTAAGTAATTAAATTAATATTGACATTTTCTAGCCAAAATTAGCACTTGGGAATGCTGAATGAATATTACAATCTCCCCTGAACATTATAGGGGCAAAAAAACGTTTTAAAGCTAGTTTGGTATTATATACACATTTACATAATCTTGCAGTCCTTCCCTTAGACCCTTATCAAACCGTACCTTTAAACATGAAGGTAAAGAGCTCTGTTTTCCAAATTTCACATGCATTTGGAAAGCTTCCTGTACCACAGCCTCTCAATTATGTATTGTATGCCTACAATTAGGTATTAAAACAAGTAAGAATGAAACAGGAAGGGAAGCAAAAGCCATGCAGAAAAAAACCCAACGAAACTACCTGCACTCATTCAAAAACAACACTGCAAGGCAACTTTTATGTTTAGACTACTGGGCCTCAAATTTCCATTATGCGAAGTTTCAATTCATAATTCAGGAGCCAGAAGTCAGGTTTTGTTTGCAGCTGAGCTAATTCCTAGCCTTTTCTTGGATTAGATCCAAACTCTAAAAAAGGCAAGAAGGCCATCTCTAAGAAGGCAAAAAGACATTTAATCTATTCAGGAGCTTTCAAGACCTGTCAATATTAAAGAGCATCACATGTTCCTTGTCCAAGGCTCATCCAACATGATCTCCTAAGGAGTAATGGAAAAGTTTAAGTCCCAAACCTACTAAACTGGAATATTTACAAAGAAAAAAAATTAAAAGTTTAATTGAGAGATTATTTCACTCATATCTGCCCTGGATATTCAGATACAAAACACTGCTTCCCTTCATTTCCTTATTAAATCAGGAGTGGGCTCATCATCCAGTTAGAAACAGATGCACTAAGATTATGTCAATGTTTATACTGCTCACGAAGCTCTAATGTCAAAAGTTAAAGTGACCACATATGTGTGTCTGTGCAAGTGCTTGTAAGATCAGGTTTTTTAAATTCATAGATGTTAAAGTCAGGAAATTTTAGAAATTCAAATTAATCAAGGAGGGAGGAAGGGCAGTGAACCAATAAACCAGCAAACTCAGAAACTATTTATGGTAAAAACATGATTATTCATAGCACCAAGCGTAACTTGTTTATTTGCAATTTCAGATGTTTAAACTGGTCACATTTGCACAAGTGAAATCTGGAGATCCCCTAAAAACTCAGATATTAGATAGATGATAGATTCAATCATTTACAGTCTTAAACCTTGTATACACAAGTCCCAGTTCAGTCTCTTTCACATTCAGTCATGCCTTTCAAATAAAAAACCAGAATCTCTGGCTAAGACATAGACAACGTTGCAAAGTTAAAGATAAAACCAAACATTTTGTTTCCAAGGTGGTGTGTTATGAACCTCTGATCATCTCTCTGCACAGCTTCCAGTTCTCCTTCAAAATGTGAGTGTGATCGAGCAGCCTCCCATTTCCACAGATATTCTCCAATACTTGAGCACAATGGAGGAAGAAAACGATTGCCAAAGCTGCTTCCCTGAGAAAGTACAAGGGACAGTGGAGCGTGGCTGACAGGAACGATGTGCAGCCGTCAGTCCTTGGGTGAAGGGAGGCAGCACGAGGCAACACGAACACTTTGTTTGGAAATCGCAGCCCTCCTCCTCCTTGGCCCAAGCACGACGCATTACAGCAGTCCAGTCATGCAGGACCCACCTCCTTCCTCTCCTCTGTTTCAGAGGGAGAGAGGATTTTCGAAATTCTTAAGAAAATAACTCTTGTTTGATACCAGAGCACGAGTTCAGCGGGCTCAGCCTCCTGTCTCTGACAGTGGCCAACAGCAGATGCTTAGGAAAAAACCCCTAAGAACTACTCATTCATCACTTCTTATCTATTCCAGCATTCTTGTGCCACAGACAGTAAAGCTCAGGGCAGATAGAGCCAGCAATAATTTAGCTCATAATTTAGCATCAACAGTAAAATGTTCCATTCCCATTCAAAGCAAGACATCTGAGCTATCAGGAATTTGAAGCAGTTCAAGACACAAGATGAAGGGCAGGTACATCTATCAACTGTGCTTTTGGTTGAATGCACGTTTTTCATAGCACTGGATTTGATGACCCATGAAGTTCCTCCCTGCAATAATATCAAATCACACAGCGCTTCGTTTTCTTTGACTTCAAGCAGTGAGATGAGCCCCAAAGAAAAACAACCCAAGGATCACAGCTATATTTCAGAGGAAATTTGTTTCAGGTTTGAGGTAGTCTCCTCTCTGTCATTTGGTCTCATTTGACATGCTCAGGTATTTCTTACAGCTCTTCCCATTGTTTTAGAGATATTTGTGCATAAAGTTCACATATAAAGAGAAAAATCTAAGTAAAGATGACCTGTCCACACTGGCCAATTCACTGGTCAGCTCCTGTCAAATGATGTGCAACAGCTAAATGTTGCTGCTTCCTTCTGAGCAGAAATGTTCATTTGTGTCACCCTTGCATTTCAGAAGGAGAAACGCTGTTCCAGGCTTCCAGCTCTCTTCTCAAACGTGAAAACTGACCAATGAATTCAGAAATTATTCAGCTGACAGGGCAATCGCAAAAGCCTGGCATTTCCTCAGGAAGCAGTCTAAATAGAGTAAATAGCCTTATACAGTATTCAGATTCAATCTGGGCATCTTTGGTTGGGATACCGAAAATAGTAAGGAGAGATAAGAAGTTGCTCAACAGAAATGTCTTTTTAAAAGCAGAAACTAGGAATGTAACATTTGCAGATATCTGTGAAGCTGGGAAATACCAATATCTGAATTATCCAAGCAGCATGCCAGCTCTAACTGTAACATTCAGTAGTTTTCAGCACTAGACCTCTGGCAGGTTAGTTCTTACCATCAAAGAGCACCCACCTGGACACAGCTGGCCCTACTTTAGTAAGCCATTTCAAACCTGGCCTAACAGTATAATACCAGTTTCTATTGTCCTGTAAGGTCAGTTTTGGTTTAATCTCTTCTGCAGAGTCAGATGACTAGAACTTGCTCAAGAAACATTTCTCATGAAAAAATAGCAACCATAACTAGGCTTTTTACAATAACACCACACAGCATGCCCAGGTATTCACATCTGTAGTTTTCACTTCTTATGCAATTATGTAGTCTGCTTTGTATTTCACTAATTAGGCAGTTTCACCATTCTATTGCATTTTATATAAGGGCCATTTATATGAGGTTTAATCGCACTAAGAGTCAGAACTAAAAGCTCATTGTTCTCAGGCAGGAAGGCAATAAAAAGATCCCAGCAGACAAGGCAAAGGCCTCCAGGGTCAATTGCCAGGGGCCGCTAACCAAGCACCTCCAGGCTTTCCACACACCTGAAACAAGGGGTGCTCTGGAAATGGGTCTCCTTATGAAGGAAACTGTGCAAGGGGGTCATAAAGCAATGGCTGCCTCAGGACCTCAGGTTATCACTTCAGCAGATGCTATTTCTGTTCTTTTCTTCTATTCTTTTCACTGAGATGAAAGCTGTTGATGGAGACACTGATTAAGCCCCCAGACATTTTGTACCAGTTACTATCACAGGTCGTTGTTCCAAGATTTATGGCACATGAGCAGTAATACAGAGACACTGACAAACTATACCAAAGAAATAAAAATCATTGTTAGGGAAGCCCATGATGAAGCAGCACCAGCCATTTTTCTAGGCATGCAAATTAAGAAAAAAGAAATCCTTCTTTCTGCCATGAAGTAGGACACTATTTAACAATTTATTTAACCAAATATTTTCCAGCTCAGGAGAGAAGTCTTGTAGAAATCAGGCACTCAGATTCCACTTTAGCTTACAGCTCAGCAAGTCAGGTGTAGGTGTAGAGGAAAGTTTGACCCAGATGTCTATTTGTTTAGATACCTCACCATAACCTGTATTTTGGCATTCGTAAAGGTCTCAAATACCCACAGACACTGAGTACTCAATCTTGCCTTTCACTGCCTTCCTGCCAACACACAAGGCACACCAGATATGACCTCCAGAGCCGTTGCTTATTGTGTCAGTCTTGCCCAGTGGAAGTGAGAAGCAGTTGTACAGTCCAATATGTTAACTCCCATTATCAAAAGTGGAGGCACACCCTCCATTCTCTTCGAGCATCCCTACTGACAAAAAATGGCCTTGGAGGCCAATGTCATTTTGTAGAGTCAACTAGGAAATAAAATAATCCCCATGTGATGAAACTTTGCATTAAGAATCTTTCCCACCTCCAAATCTACATCTCAAGCACCAACACCAAACATATTTCAGAACACACATCAGCTGTTGTACAGAGAATTCAGGCTCAGTCTCCTAGCAGCATCACTATTAATAGAATCTGTTTAGATAATCTTCAGTTTCAACCTTAACGAACTCTGTGGACTGAATTCCAAAAGCCAAGATTATTTAGGTATCCATACCAAATTTTTCCTCCTCAGTTTCCTGCAAATGATGTATGTAATGTCAGAATAAATCCAAACAACAACATTCTCATTAAGTGGCTGATCAGTCCAAAAGACCAGAATAAGAACATTTCACCTTCATTACAGATTAAGTGGCCCACAGGAGCTTGTGTTTTTGCCAACATGCCTGTGCTATGGTAGAGATGTTTAGGAATTGTATAGTTCTACAGAGTTGCTTCTAGAATAAAAGCAACTCTAACGCTAGCATGATGCCTTTGAAATTAAAAATATACACATGCTGACATGTTTTCAAACTTGTCAGTTCCCATCTGGAGCTGCATTCACTCATCTCTGCCTTCAGCTTTAAAAAGAGTGCTGTTCCTGGAACCACAAATGGAAAAGCACTGTATGCACAACCCTGGGCCACACAGCCCAGGGATGGGATCCATTTGAAAAGTGCAGCAGAGACAGCAATTGCAGCTGTATCACGCTGACAGGGACTAACAGAAGTCTGACCTCCTTCTGCCCAGGCTCCCAGACAAAACTCTCTTCCAACTGCTCTCTAATGCTCCCAACTCCCAGAAGGACATGTGCTCCAAGCTCCAATGGCTTTTAGGTCTTTGGGAAGCAGAGTTCAACTGAGAAGTAGTACTAACTACGAACAGCCAGTTTCTACTTAACAAACAATTACAACACATATACACAGCTGCTTCTTTCCCCCCATGGTTTTAAAGCACTCAAGCCACTACAAAGCCTTCGTTCCTTACAGCCTCTCCAAGTGTCTATCCCCCAGCCTTAACCATTTACATATTGCTCAGAACTGTCTGTAACATCTCTGTTTTGCCTGTTTCCCCTTCAGTTCTACCATACCTGAACACCATTTATAAAAATATACAAAGATCTTATTGTTCTCTGAAAGAATCTCAGAACTGCCTCTTACCTGCAGTCAAGCATGCAGGAGACGATCATGGATCCTGTCTTGGCAGCTGTTTTGCTTATTAAGCTACTTTTACTCCTCCTACAAAGAAAGGGTTTCTTTCTTGCACTCCTCTTGTATCCCGAACCTTGAGATGTTGGTACCCTCTGTGTCAGTGTCACCATGACTCTGGAGCCTCTAAACCAGCACATTCTGACCAGTGGTATCTGCTGGTGCAAATTACTTTTATTGCATTGCTTCTTATTCAGATGGATTTTTCATTTTATCTGCAGTGCTTTGTACATCTTCAAATCCCACCTACTGCACCTATTATATCCATAATGACATCCTCATGGCTCTCTTTGGTGCTTTACATCCATTGAGCATAGGACAATTCTTTAGGGCAAGGATTATGCACTGCTTAGCATATTCTACCTCTTATTAGGCACAGGATAAATGATGATTATATTTAAAAAGGGACATTGTCAAATTCAGGCCCTCAAAATTTTAGACCATTTTTAAATGGTCATGAGCTAGTGGTATTTCTTCTGCATTCTTTCACTGTTTTACCCTCTCAATATCCAACAGCACCAAGCACAGACTCACATATTAAAGATGTAACCCACCCCTGGGATCTCTAGTTCCTGTAATGCAGCACGTTAAGCTCTATGAAAATCTTAGGTTCTTTTAGCTGGCCACAATTCCAAAAAAATGATTTATTGGTTATTTTATGCTCACCCTTTAATGTAAATGATAAGCCTTTCTGTAAGCCAGTATTTATGTGAGACATTAAATGAGTTCCCTAAAGGCTTTGGATGGGTCCTTTTAGGTTTTTTTCGTTGACTTATATAGCCAATATATGACAAATGGAAGTAATTAATTCAAATATAAGTCTATATGAATAGCACCTGCATTTTAGGGGTGAAAAAACTTAGTTCTGTAAGACTGACACTGTAACTTGACACAAAAAAAAAGGTATCTTTGATCAACCTCCAGCTAAAAGGCTTGACACTGAGAATTCCAGTTTAAGTGGGGACACAAATCACTGGCTAGGTTTAAGTACTATCTGCTTGGCTGCCCTATGCCCCATGGAGTCTGGGAACTTACATGTCCTGAACCACTTGCAAGCCTGGCTGGATTGCACAGGCACAGAGGAAAGAGTAGAGAGCAGAAAAACACCCCATTACAATCAATTCACCATGCACTTCCTATCCACCTGAATTTGCAGGGTGGCACTTTGCTCTGAAGAGGAGGTAAGATAAATCACCAGCCATCTATACAAAATCCTCCTGCTTCTGAGTTCTGTTTGAAGCCCAGGAAATCCAGAGGAGAACACCACCAGTATTTAAGCTGAAGAGTGAATCTCACCCTAGATAAAGCTAATCCACCCCAGCAGGTCTTACTTTTATCCATAGTTGAAAAGATATTTTGAAGAGAGAATGTTTTGTATTTCAAATGCATCCGTTTTGTATTTCAAATGCATCTCAATTCTTACGAAAGACCATGCAAGGCAGGATGTCTCCTAAACCTCTCCACAGGAGACTGCTTTTCTTTATAAATCAAAATGAGGACTGAACCGAACCCCGGGATCTGGGTAAACCTGCAGTTCAGACAGTCTGGGGTTTTACTGCTTATGAGTAAATCACCTCCTGGGAAACTGGGGGTAATAATGCTTCCTATTTGATATACTTCCACCAACAAGGGGTTGGGTTTTTCCTGTAGTGGGGGATGGAAGGACGAAAGAAACCCAAAGAAACAGGTGGCAAGTAGAAAGAACTGGGTTTACTACTTATCTGTGTTTAGTAGGACAATTTGTTAACACCTACTGGACCCACATAAATAATTTGAAAATCTCTCAGGTGTTTACCTCTCATGTTTGGTTCAATTTTCAATATCTATCCTGTAAATTCTGTCCGCCTAACTAAATGCTGCCTCCCTTTCCAGACCTTTCTCTCCTGTGCTTGAACAGGGGTAACAAGCAGAGCAATGTTTCAGAACAACAACAGTCAATTACCACAAGTATCTCCTTCAAAAGCATCACCATGGCACACTTGGTAACAGCTAAGTTTATGTTGAGCATAACCTACTTTATTAACAGAATAACAAACTTCAGCTTTCAGCTAATAAGACTCACTAAATTCTCAATTTCTACCTTTACATTTAGACATTGCTGGCAAAAGACTTGGTACAGATCACCTAATGCAGGAAGTTTTGTACTTTGCAGGCACGCTTCCTGGGAAGGAGAAATTAGGTCCACCAATGTCCTGTCCCTGAAAGGAAACAGCTGGGGTAGGTAAGCAAAAGCTAGGCAGACTGCATCTGATCACAGCTTACATCACATGTGCTTCAAAAGCCCAAATTATTGCATTATTTTGTGGGAAATATTAGGGAAATAAGGCTTGCAGTTTCAAAATGTAGGCCGAGTTTTCAATACTTGAATGCTAAACTAAGGTAGCTTGTTCTATATTGTTTCCAAAAATAGAACATTCAATTACGTGTATGATTGATATTTAGTGTCAAGGAAAGCCTACTGGGTATTTTGTGGAATTTAGAAACAGATTTACAGTCTTTTAGGAATGAAGTACAGAGATACAGATCCTCTCTGGAGAAACTGATGCATGCTGTGGGCACTCCACAAGAATGAAGCACAGAATTTGGTACTAAGTTTCAGAACATCTGAGATGTTAACAAGGATTTATTAAGCTCTTTTCAAGATTTTAAGTCCAGTGAGTAGGGAGAAGGGGGAGAAAGTATGAAAACAAGATTTTAATCTGTCATCACCTAAATGCACATACAATATTCTGTAGAATCTTGCCCAGCCATCTTGATAAGTATCACCGAAAAATGGCCTAAAAGTTCACTCTAATCTGCTTTAAAAGTTTAAATCTCTTTATTTATACATACAGCTACCTAAGTAAGAAATAATTTTGGAATTATGAGTCCAATGTATCACTGATTCAGCTCTGTACACTTGGGATTCCCTATGCTCCAGGTCTCTGCAGGCAAAGGAGCCTTTGGTCTGAACACACTGGCTGTGACTGACAGCAATTTACTGTTGGATCAGCTTTTCCCAGATCTAAATTGATAATTTCAGTTCCAGAAACAGGTTTAAGACTGCACTGTTTGAAAAGGTTTACAAAAAGACAAAACTGAAGCTGAGCTCTGAAGGAAGCAGAATTACTACAGAGACTCAGAAGCCTATGTATGATCTTATTTTGCTCAACTGCATTGTAAATCCACCCACCATCCCACAAAAATAACAGATTGCACTATTCTGTTTCTTGGACAAGATTTTCAAATACTTTCTAGTTGGCCAAAACATGCTCCAAGACTTTTACTAGCAACTTTAACAACAGAAAAACTGACACGCCTCTGGTAGCACTGAGAGCCGTCCCAGTACGAGATGTGTAATAAAGCACTCGGCCTTTCAGCCGTCCGGGCAGTTAAAAGTAAACACTGCCAAATATCCATCTTGAATGTGTTAGCTAAAACACCCCCGGCCAGCCAGGGATCTACAGAGTATAACTGGATGTTTGCATGAAGCCTGCAGATTTAAAAAGTATCCACAGGTTTGTTTCAATGTACTAAAATTGACTAAAAGCCCTTCTTTTAAGTATAGCACTCCCTGTAGATAAAATCTTTCATTCTTTTATTGGCTAGTGTATTATAAAATTATATACAGCTTCAATTGTGCTAAATCATAAGGCATACATTTGATTTCCTGAACACTAAGATATGAAACAGTGAGAAGCTGGTCAGCAGTCCTAAACCAAGCCCTTCCCACTAATACACCTTCCTGAGCTCTTCTACAGAACTTTGCCACCACAATAAAGACGTATTTTCAAAAGAGCTCCTTTTTAAACATCTCTGGAGTGGCAGCTCCCAGGCTAGAGCTGTGTGAAAATACAGGAGTCCTGTAGAGTCTCTCCCTAGACCAGAACTAGGCAGTGTAAACTGCAAACTTCTACAGAAATCCCATGAAGAAATACCATTACTTGGTACCCAATGACAGCGTCCTGCTATTGAGTCAATTAAGTCCTATATTTCTCCAGATCAAAAGGCAGCAGCTGGTTATGCTCATCTATTGACTGAGATTTGGTTCAAGCTTTGCACAGGGCAGCCTTCACAGCCTAACACTTTTCTGCTGCATTCCACAGCCAGGAGATTAACACAGCAGCAGGGTCTCTGCTAGGTTAGGAAGCCAGAGTAATTACCAGTCATTTACTACTAATGTCTACTCAAACTCTTGAGGTACTGTCAGAAAAGATATTAATTCAACTCCTGCTTTTTGCTAACCAAAGGCCAGCGAGTCTGCCCTGTGTTACAGTGAAGAGTCTGGTTAAATCCCACTGGAAATAACGGGGCTAAAGCACGGCAAAGAGTTAAGCAAACGGAACCCAGGCTTTAAAAGAAGCACAAGTATTGCTGATGCCTTCCTTTAATGCAGGTTTTTTTCCTCAGGATGTCATCAGCCTTGCACAGCAGTCTGAGAAAAACTCACTATGGAAAAAGACCTCTAGAAGAACTCCTACCTCTAGAAATCAAGACTTCAGCTCAAAGCCCTGACTGTATCAGGGATCTGCAGGAAAGAACACGTGGTGGCTTTGAGCCATTTCCTTCTCTATCTACCTTTTCTTCCAATTAATCCTGAGAAGTTCAAATTTGCTCAACACTATTTCAGTTATTGCTTGAATAAAACACTCTTGCCAAAGAAGAAAAGAGAAATCAATCTTGCAGATTTTTCTCTAACTATAACTTTGTCTAGTATAACCACTTTCATGGCAGTCCCACCTGAAATCACTGCTTGTGAAACAATACCCATTTGAGAAAGCCACTGTAGAAGCATATACAGTCTTGGTGTGGTTTAGGACAGATTGCAAACAATTTGAATCATACTCAAGAGTCATTCTCTAAAGAATTCATTGCTAAGTTGCCCTGTAGCAACTCACATTCATGGACTCTCCTTAAAACCATCAGGGGAATTTTATCACCGATAGAATATTGAATGTAATCACAAAGATAACTACAGCCTGTGAAATAACCTGGAAGCAACTGCAAACTATCTACTGGAAAGTGTTAAGGCCAGTCAGCCAGGGAAGGGGAAGAAAAAACTGAAGCTCTTTTGTACCGCATACAAAATGCAGTTCATCTGGGTCTACTTTGCTGCCAAGATTTTATCACGGCTGAGTTTGGGTTTTGTTTTTCTCTTCAAAAGATTAGTGTCCAAGCATATGAATACATGCTATTTGTTTTGCTGTCAAAACATAAATACCATGTGTTTTATCCAGCAACACAGTTCACTTCAAAGATTCATCAGAAATGGAAGACATACCATAGGCTAAGCCATTCCTCAAGTAGGCGGCAGTCTGGGGCAAAATTTCTGACTTCCAGCTCACCCTCTAAAGGCCAGTTATTTTATACTCCACAAGAAAGTACTGATACATTCTTTGCTCTTCTCTTGTTTGAGATCCACTCAAAGTCTCCCAGTGCATGTGTTTTCTTTAAAATTTCATCCCCATCCGTAATTACTTTCTTAAAGGGAACTGTCAATGTGAAGAGGCCCATATATTTGCTCAATTTATAGCCTTTTATTAGCTCCCCCTGCATGTGATGCCAAAGGCTGTTTTTTTGCCAAGTCTCTTCAGGCCCTGCTTAAAGCAGAAGCAGATGCTGTGCATTGTCAGCACAGAAATACATGTTCTGATTTAAGCCACCCTACCCCATTATTTATAGGTAATTTCAATTCTTGCAGAAGCTTGAATATCACTTTCTCATGGATAGGACAAGAATGGCTTAGGAGTTTAAACTAACTTGTTCCCAGACCCCCTCTCACTATGACTTATTCCTTCTACATCTACAAGCAGCCTGTTTCAGAGCAGAGCTGAGCAGGAGAGGATTTCCCCCCAGCAGCACAGCCCAGATCTCTCACTATCCTTCTGCTGAGTGTCTGGCCAAAGCCCCGCCTTTTGCCCAAATACAGCACAATTAAACCCCAAGGCCATTGCACGTGCTGATAGATTAGAGAGCCTTAAGTTACCTGACCAAGAATATCACCAAGCAGTGTTCCAGGTGCACACTGTCCTCTAATCTTTCTTTTACGTAGATGGAGTTCCTACACTTACACTACATGTTCAAGTCTGCTCAAATTTCTTTCTCCTCCTTCAGAATTGATTTCTCAGTCTTGGTGCAGAATAGCCATGATAAACAGCAATCCTCAAGGACACAAGAAGAGTTGAATCCCATTCTTTTCCAAATGCTTCAAAATCTGCTTGCCAAGCAAAGCCTGCAGCTTCAGAGCCAGCAGCATGCAGCTCCTGGATTAGCAGTTAACCAGCTCCCAGCCACTGGTAGACGGCTTTGTGCACATGCATCCCTTGATCCTTTCCTCAACCAGACAGCAAGTCCACAGCACATGCCAACGTGTGTTTTGTTAGTTACCCCTCCCTTCTCTCTGTATCCTTCTCATTCTGTGATCCAGTTAGCTCAGCTCATAAAGAACAAGTAATTTGTAGCACAATCCAAAATAAAAATATTAAAAACAATTACTGGCTATGTCCAGTAACATCATGATCCTGTTAGAGCTTTTTCAGTCAAGTTTCCTATCCAGCATATTGTTTAGACACCCACATCTTCTTGTACCCCTGTGGACCAAAGTCAAACTGTACAGTTAAAAGGATGAGCCCCTGAACACACCTGTAACACTCTGGCACACTTTAAAATTTTCCATAGGATCAATCACAGTAGTTCCAGTTGCCTTGGCATAAATCTCAGTTACGCATGCTGGATGCTTAAACTCAGAAAAACAGACCTCAGCCATCAAAATTCACCCTGGAGATTTTATTACTAAGAGCAAAAAACCCCACAGTTCCCTTTTCCAAACCAAACAAAATCCTGGAGTAGTTTCAATACGCTAGTCCAACACCTGGAAAGTTCAAAACATTATCTCCTGTTTGGACATGGCTTTCACTCACACATCCCTCATACGCAAATTATTTAAAAAACCATTTAGGTGCAGCAGAAGAAGGGAACAACAAACTGTGCTGGATCAAACACAGTGATGGAGAAGCAAAGTAGAGAGAAATGCAGGTCTTGCTTGATGGGTTTGAAAAAATTGAACTGCTGACTCTTCTGAACAAAGTATAATTGTCTTACTTCTATTATAAGTGGTTTTTTATTTACATATACATGTACGTGTATATATATGTATGTATGTATGTATGTATGTTAATGCTGCATAAATCATTAAAAACACTATAGAGAGAAGTTCATTTTCCTGGTTCCCTATCAAAAGGCACCCAAAATGACATTTTCTTAAGTGTTTTAATTCCAGAAACATCACCACAAGAAACGGGGTCCTATTCACAGCCCATTTAAACCTCAACCAATGGATCTAGCAATCTTTTTTAAGTCACAGAAAGACATGAGAGACAGGATCACTCCTCATTCCTTAGTAACACTGAGGCTGCCTGGAACTGAGCTCTGCAGCAATGCATTTCTACTGATGTGTTATTGGCCCAGCAAGCTATTTAAAGGTTTTGACAGTTTTTGACAGTTATGAATTTGCAGTAATTTCTCCCTGCAGCTATTTTCTGATCTTTTCTGCATTCTGTCCCCTTCCTTCCCACCTGACTCCTCTGAACATCCCAGCAGCTGAACAGCAAGTGTACAAAGCCACATCTTAATCCTGCCTAACAGACTCTTGTGCAGGGTACTAAGAAAAAGTGGCTCAAAAGCAGTAACCTTCAGAAAGGTAATGCAGAGGTGTTTATGCAACAGTGTCCTGCCTCTAACAGCATTATATAAGCACAGTGTTCACAAGGGCTGCCAGAAGAGTGAGGAATCAGCAGCTCTTGACTCCCCAATCCAACACATCTGTAAGCTAATTTTGCACCCAAGACTGTTTAAATAAAGAGTTATGACATGTGTGAGAACATACACCAGTGTTCCAGCATCACCTCTGATACAACTCAAACCTTATGAAATTGTAATTTTCAGATGTGCATTGAAGACATGCAGTAATTCATACCAAAACCTATTTGACTGCAAAGAAACTATCAAGAGTATGAAATTGGCCTGGTCTGTCAGACCTACATAGACAAGAAAACAGTTCCCTTAAACCTGTGTCCTAAACACATCCTCCCACTTAAAATATACTTGCAAAACAATCTGTTATGAAGGAAAAGGAAAAATCATTCCCTTAACATCCTATCTTGGCCAGACCATTTCATAGCTTTTTTCCCAGCAAGGGAATATATTGCCCGTTTTGTAGCTACATCTGTGGTGTTCTTTGTTAGAAACGTTCCTCCAGTATCTCAGAAAAACAGCAAATATGTGAGAGACACAGGAGGGAGATGTTGGAAAAAACAAGCTTAAGAAAAACACACAAAGAAATCCAAAACATGCAGAGTCTGGAAGATCTTATGGTTTTTACACCAGTACTTTGTCCTGCTTGCTTCACCATGGGTGTTCAAGAAGAGGGGAAGGATGGGAGTATAAAAAACAACATAAGTTTGGGCTCCCGGCCCACAGGAGCAGAACTGAAGTCTAAGATAAAGCAGAAGCAAACTACAAAAGAACCCAGATGTGGCCTTCCTAGAAAGAACTGACAGATGCTTAGGTACCGCCCTTCATCATCTCTTTGCTAGAAATATGGGCCAGATCCAGAACTCTTTCAGAACGACTGGAATCACTCCACTTAAATTCAGTAGGCTTTGGATCAGATCTTTAATTGGGCCAAAAGCAAACTCAGCAGTTGCTGATCAAAACCAAAGCTCAACAAGAGCTTTCAAAATACATACCTTCCTTCGTAAGGGCAGACAATTTCTAAATCTCAAAGTTCCTACTGAAAAAGCAACCACCAAGGCAATTGTTGGCTGATTCATTGGCATCCCCTCACTACAGCTTGGGAACACACAACAAAGTCTTTGTGTGTCTGTTACTTATGACTATTATAAGCATATTGACTGTACCGTTGCCATTAAATTAAAGCAATAAATAAGAACTTTTTAATACAAATAAAATCTTTGAAAACATAGAATTGTAAAAATCTTTTAAAATTAGTATCCCAATGAAACATTTCTCCAAGCTGTAACTTGGACAAAATGCTCCACTTGTATAAAGTGGCTTTCTTTTTATTTGTTTAGAAAGCTTTACAGCTACGGTCTGTTAGAAATCCTGAAAAAGCAGCCTCCCCATAACGCACCTTTTCACTTAATTTACAGTCCTACTAAAGCAGGGCCTTTTCCTGCAAACACATTCTTTGTGCTCCATCCCTAAATAATAGGATATTACCGTAAATCATGCGTGCACTAGGAAGGAACTGTTATGTTTCCAATACAAAGTGAAGTGCCAAAGACTAGACAGAATATCCTCCCAAAAAAAGAAAACACTATTTAGCTTCCATAAGAACCCACAGTGAACTTTGCCCAGTGGACTGGCTGGCACAGAGGTGTATGACCTCAGTGATACTAACACAACATCATTAGTATGAGAGTGAAGCCATTTCTTCCACTGGATATTAAACAGCAAAGTATTTCACTGCCTCTAGTCCTTCCCCTAGAGGAAGATAAATCACTGCTGATGTGAAGTTTCCCTCCAGAAAATGTTTCATAAAGCATACTTTTTTAAAAAAAAAGTGCTGCTAAGCTGTCTTATTTCTACAGCTCTGCCAGAGAAACTGCTCTTGCTATAAAGCTCTTGTTCCCTTGGAAAAAATATTCAGTCTTAGCCTCAAAAAGAGGGAGTTTCTTACCTGCACAAATTGTGCAGGTATTAAAACCAGTTTAAAGCTCTCCTATTGAAAGACGCGAGGTGAAATAGCCTGGCAGCTGGATCTGTAAGCTACATGAAGCATGTCCAGCAGGAGAAAGTGTCTTGTAGAGGATCCTCAAGTCCAAATGGGAGATGGTGCTGGCCTGCTTTTGCCAACTTTTGAGGGGGATCATTTCACTAAAACCAGAATCAGATCCTTTCCACAATTAGGCTGTGTAATAGCAATGCAAAATGCTTTGATCAAGCCCTTTATCGGGGACACACTGGAAGGGACAAGGAAAACAGCATGTCTGTCTTGCTCGTTCTTTTGTGACTAAGGAATTGTTTAATTGTTTCTATAGACAAAAGCATTACAAAAAGGAGTCCAAAGTTAGTCACACGCTTGTACAAGATTGTCTGACTACCTCCTAATAAGGCAAATTCACAAGTGGAGAGGAAAGATGAGCTCTCTGGCCCACACCACTTTCAGGAACTCAAGGGGAAAAAAGCTTCATCAGCTAACCCACAGATGAGAAGCAAGCCAGAGAAGGGGCAGGGGACTACAGGGTCTGTAAAGCACAGCCCTGTCAAGTTTAGCTTTTTCTTGGTTCCAAACCACTCCAGTACTTCAGAGTTTCCACCAGAATAACTCAATTCCAATGAACAATAGCATTCTAGCATTTTTATGGTCACACCTGCATACACATTTAGGAGGTCCATTTCCTGCCTTACTGTATACAAGCACAGTGAGGCTCCTAATCTGTTTATTGCTCTCCAGACAATATTTTTACATTGATGGAGAAATAAGATGTACAAAGTAATTTAAAAAAAGAAAATAAAGAAAAAAGAGAAGTGAAAGTTATCAATTATCCTAAATGCTGGTAGCGCAGGAAATGTCTGTGATTTACAAGTAGGCAGCCCAAACACTTGATGTGGAGACAGCCACCTTTGCCAAGGGTCCATTTTTTAGTCAAACTGCCTGAAACTCAGGCATTACAGGACCTCCAGCATTAAAAAAGTGGCAATCATCCAAAATACTACACATCACCCAGAAGATCTTATCTTCCAGGTGTATGCAAGTATCTTGTGCTTAATTCCTCCAGCCTCAAGATTCCTGAAAAGAAAACTGGCCAGGAGAATGCCTCTAAGGATCCTCTGCTGTGCTTTTCCCCAGGCTCTGCCTGGCAGACTCACACGGAGAAAGAGACTTCCTTCTTCTGATGGAAGAAGTGCAGCAGAGGAGCTGGACATCGCCTCATGGAAGAAAGGGGAGGAGATCTTGGCTTCTTTCACATTCCCTTCACAGGAAAAGGGATTTCCCATTGATAGGAACACATGAAACAGCTTGGCAGCTGGGAAAAACTAACTGCAAGGAAAAGGGAGGCTTTAGAGTGGTGGAGATCACGATCACAACGCAGATAAATGCAGAGAAATCAACAGCACATAGATGCTACTACTGAGCCTCAAAGCAGTTCCAGTGTTGCTGCCTCTCTGCATTTTCCATCACGATTTCTTAATACTCCTCCACTCAGAACAAAAATAGCCTCTTCAATATGCCAAATGTGCATGGCAAACATATTTGGCTTCTACATCTAATTTTATAAGCAAAAAATGAGGAAATGGGACTGATCTGTGACAAACAGCAGGACAGTCCATTTTAGCATGCTCTCTCTCCCGTGTAAATTGTTTTTGGGAAAGGAGACTACAGATGTAAGGACTTGGGAAAAGATATTCAGTATAGTATCAAGAGAAGAATATTTTTGACAACAGCAATAAATGAAATGAAAGATTTCCCTGCCATCAAAGCTGTCAGTCCCTTCTGAAAATTATTACAAAGACACAAAATTTCCCAGGAAGACCATCATCACAGCCCAGCTTTGTGAGACAGTATCATTCCCTTCTCATTCCTCTCCTACAAACACAGGACTATCAAGTTCACTGAATTTTATTAGTTGTGCCTCTGTCCCCAACTACCTGACTATCATGCTTTAAACTCAGTTCAGGTAGAGATCAGCGAGTTTCCTTTAGGGAGACTGAGGCTCTTGCTGCCCAGCTACCCTGCACCCTTCTGGAATCTCAGCATTGGCTTACAACAAGACAGGATGAAGCGCAGAATAAAAGATAGGGGAAAATATCTCCTGTGGGTGGCCACATGCTTGGCATGAGCAGCTCTTCCCTTCCTGAAATTCTATCATTTGTCTCATCTTGTTTTCCTCAAGGTCACAATGGTGCTTTAAACTGAATTTTATGTCTTTTCCTACTTTTACAGGAAATCACACCTCCAGCTGGGTTAGTATTAAGCAATTCCCCAAGTTATAACCCAGGGAAATCATTTCAGTAGCGTAGCTGCATTCACAGTAAGAAACTAGCACGTCTTAATATGGTTCATCCCTCACACTATTTTAAAGAAGTCTTTACTTCTAATTTAATTACTTGGAAGTGACTCCAAGTTCAGTTCCCTCCAGCAAGCCTGAATTTAAAAATACCTCAGACTGGTCATTCATCAGTGGCATTTCTGTTGCTCTGCAAGGCACAACGGCTTCTTTTTATCATTTCTGATTAAGTTAGAGGCTTCTTTTAACAGTAAGCAAAAGAGTGTTGTAAACTGAACTGATGCTCAAAACCCAATTAACATTGACATTCACCAGAAATACACATGAGCTCTATTTGTTCTTACCCTCCAATGTTTCTCTGTGCCATGAACAACCTACCAGCAAAAAGTAAAATATTTCCACTTCTAAAGCTCTGCAGTTTCCCTTCTGGACTGCCCACAAAGAAGTTCACACAATAAAATGAGCCTTTCTGCATGCCAGAGGAAGAAGAGAAATGTGAGCCCTCCCTTCAGCCATTCTACACAAGATCTGATGAAAATTTGGAGCCATACAAACCAAAATAATTATTTTAAAATATTGCAGTATGCTGTTACTCAATGGAAAAAGCCATGCAGTTCTTCGTATATTTGGTACAAGTTCAATGATTATTCCAGGCTGTGAAATTTTTACACTACACATTCCTGGAATGAGTTCTTTTAGAAGTAGAAAATTGCCATTTTTTTCCGCTAGAAAAAGGGATGTTTCCTTTAGCTGAACCACTTCATGCTCGCAATAAAACACTCCAGGGTGCGGTGACAAACTGTCTAATAATCACCACACCTACTAGTGAATGAAGCCAGCGTGTCCCAGCACAGATTAGGTGTGGCCAGACTGGACAACATCATCGTATCCTGTTGTGAATTATTACTTAACGAAAAAAAGCGTAACTGGGGGCAGGGAGGGTAAAGCAGTGCTGAACTTTAAAGCAACTCTACACATACAGTACCCAGCATGCAAAGACAAGGAAGCAGACAGAAGGATCCATCTGCATCATTTCCATTTGCAAAGTTTGTCCAAAAAATCCTTTCCTGAGTGTAGAATATGAAGACTTTTTCTTCCCTTTTCCTCCTCTTCCCTTATCAAAAGAGGTCAGAATAGCTTTTTTACTGGTGAGATGATTCAACACTTACTGGGCTTTTACATTTCAGCAAATAAATTACATGAGAGGGAGGAGGACAAGCAATAAATACGAGAAACTATTATAAGCCCTCCTGAAGTCAGGGCAATACTTAATTTGGTATTGGAGATCATCTTGACATTGACCAAAGCTAGTTATGCCTTTTTTTGCTAAAGCAAAACCAGTTTAAAGTTTATATGAAATTTAGAGTAACAGCAAACTCCTGACACACAGGAGTTGAACTGAAAAATCCCACGACTACGGAAAGGGTGGCTTGGCATCTTACAGAACACTGTGCTTCATTCTGGAAGTTTTCTTTCCAAGAAAAGTCATCCCATGGTAGAATTATCCTTCCCTGAACTGTTCCTCTAGCTCAAGTTCTAACAATCAAAATTTGAACTCTTTACCCATATTCCTACAGAGAAAAGAAACAGGACTCCTACAAGAGCAGAATGATTTAAAACTTGTGACTGCTTCACAACAGACGTTCTCAGTCTAAATGTTCTTTTTCAGTATCATAACATTTTTCATATGTTTACACTCGAATCAATGTAATAGTGTCAATTTTAAGCGGTTGCTCAGAGCAGTAATTATCTTCCAAAAGAAATGGTCCAAACATTTTCTCCTGCCCTCTGGGGAACGAACAAGTTTTAAGAAGATGGTTGGTTGCTCAAGCAGCCAGGAGACACGGAGGCGACAGCTGTCAATACAGACAGAAACCCACAATTCTCATAATGCAAACCAACAAACATTAGGATGTAAAGAAGTCTAAATATAAAACAATTTGATTTCTTTTCTTTCCAAGCTGTTTCTTGCTATAGAATAAAGAAATTTTGATTATACTATTCCAGACTGCAATGGTAACCACTTTCCCAGCAGCCAAGTCCTCCCATTCTACTCCTGTTCACCCTTCCCACTGCTGCTACCAACCCCAGTTTAATTCCTGTAGGAAGAAAGTACCTTTCTTAGTAATTTTTAAAAATTTGAAATTCATGGAAACCAAAATGTTACCAGATTTTTAACCTGTTTAGTCTTCTCATACACACTAATTTTTTTGTTCTAAAAACCATTCCAAAGATTTTTAGAGAAAGTAGGGAATTACAGTTAGACAAGAAATTATTTATCCTTATCTCACAGCCTGAGAGACCTGGAGTTTGGCTTCTTTTTTTTCCCTAATCCTTAAAAGTGCTAGAGGAAAAAAGGTATCTTAAATCTGTGCAGTAGGACTTTTAGGACACAATATCTTCCTTGTTTTATTGTGCCACATGGTGATTACTCCTCCCCTTTCCATGAGGGACTGATTTATTTGATTGATAGATAGCTTTGCCTTGAAGAATTTAAAACCCCAGTTATTTCTGCCTCAAATAGTTGCCATGCTTGTAATTATTTCAAAGAACAATAATTACTTTCACCCAATCTATTTGAAGTTATAAAAACCCCACCAGTTTTTGAACTCTAATCCATAAAACCACAACTTATAAAGTCATAAAGGATTGCAAAAGAATCAAACTTGTGAAATATTAAACATCATGGAGAATGCAAGGAGGCCTAAGGCTTTGTTCTTAAAATATAAGACTTAAATTTATGATACTGCTTAATACATCATACGATCCCTTTTTAGAAGTGAGAGATGGAAGCATCCAAGATAGTCTTGCAGAAATGTGACTGCAACAAACTGAAACCCGTAATTCTATTTGTAAAAATAGGCTGTATACTAAGATTAACAGACTTTACTGTAATTCCTGGGGAAGCAAGCGTTTTTCCAAACATTTCTGCATGCAGTAGCATCTTTTACTTGCTCCTAGATCAGCTGTGATGATTTTGACAATAAAGAAGAAAAATGCATTGAAACAACCCAGATCAATCCAAGGGAACCCAAGTTGCTTATAACCTTTAAGCTTTTCTGCTTTATAGATACAATACTGGATTTCTCACCTTACTCAGACTAATAACTGAGTGAGGAAAAAAACCAGCCCCAAGCCCAGCACTTCTTTTTGCAACTTGTCATTGTAAGTTCATATTCACCATCACATTTTTAAAATACGTTAAAGTGACAACACTGGCATAAAGGCAAGTGCTCAGAAAATCAGACTGCTGGAATAAAACTGTCCATGAATCTTTAAAGTCACTTGCATGTAACAAGAGGGCCAAATTTAATCTCTTTATTGCCTGTATTCCCTAAAGGATTGCTGCTGCTCTGCATGCTGGCTGAGCAGGTACTGTTCAGGATCACTGTACCCCACCAAAATGTGGCCTCGGGCCACACTCGCTACATGCCGTGCACATTCTGTACTCAAGATAGAATTGTTCTCCTTCTGGGATGTTCTGTTATAATTAACTTCATATGAGTGTTTTGCTAACATCAGCATTTATCATTTTAACACCCCAGGAGTTATCATCATCTCTCCATCTCAGTTCAGTTTTGCAGATGGGAACCCAAAATGCTGTGTGTCCCCCAGAATCTGACTTTTCAGGGACCTTGGCATTTGGCAGCCAGTGAAATGGGCACTGCCAACATAACTTGAACTTGGTAATGCTCCGAGCTTGAAGTTCAAGATGACATTGCTCTTCAAACAAGCCAAGACTGCAGTCACTGCGAGTTGATTGAAACCAGCTCACCCAGGTGCTCGCAGGCTCTTCACCTTGCCCCCACCCCTGCCCGGCTCCCTGACTGCTCACCTTAGAAGCATTGAGAAAACACATGACTGTTTCTGAAATATCTGTTTCTGTCCTCATTTCTGCTGCTTGCAATATCCAAAGCCTGGACAAAGAGCCCCACGCCTCCTCAGGACAGGACAGGACAGAGGCCCTGGGCACCAGATCATGCCCTGTGAGGGTGAACATTAAGAGACAGTAGCAGTCTCCCCCTGAACACAAACCCCACTGCTCTTGTAGAGACAGAAAAAGTCCAAGCACAAAAGCAATCCTGTTGTCCCATTTCAAGTCCCAAGGTTCAGTCTTGCTGAACATGAGGATTCTGATAGGCAAAACTCTTTTTTTTAAATCATTCTGGTTTTGCCTAAGCACACACAAAATCCCTTGGTGTGAAGCATATTTCTTCACCCAAATGGCAGGTTTCACAGAACTAAACCTAAGGTCTTATAGTGGAAGTGTTGGGGGTAATTATGAATAAGGTACACTGCAACCAGCAATTTAAACTGCAAAGCAGTGATTTCACACACAAGGGGGGCTAAGGGCACGGCTTCACAGAAACCTGATGCCAACAGCAGTGGCAACTGCAGAGAGAGCACAGGACCCCCTTTGCTATTGGCTACACAGGAACTGAACCACAGCAGCACACCTGGGTGACAGCCACCACCAGAGCTGGCACACAGTGGGTGTAAAGGGACGTCGTCGGGAAGAAAGAAGGTCTGGTACCTTTTTCAGAAGCAGCACAGGTAAGTCACCTTCTGCAATCATAAACAATGTCCCAAAAACCATTACAGCTTTTAGTAATTCCACTGGTTGCTTCTGTCTTCCACTCATGTCAGAATCCATTTCACTGCTTGAAGTCTTGCTTTGCCATATTTTCCCTCCTATTCACATAGTATCCAAAGTGGCCAGCAAAGATTAGAATCATAGCCTACATATTTTATTTGTTCAATTTCCTTACTTTTGGATGCTTACCAGATGGAAGCCAGGAAAGCAAGTTTAAGAGATAGCGAAGACTGACCAAGGGCTTGAGAAGCATCTGAAAGTACTTGCTTTTAAGAGGACCACATTACAACTACAATTTTTATTCCAGCAGTACAAAGCTGGGCAGTTTTCAATCCAGTGCAAGCCTTGGTGGCAACACAGAAAGCTCTGATTTGCACAAGTGATCTGCTCTACTCTGACAGAGTTAAATAAATATAGAAGCTAAAAAACAGTAAAAAGAACATTAAATAATACCTTGGATCTCCTGTCTCATTAACCCATGAGAAACCTGGCAATGTCAGATGGAAGGGCTCCCCCTCTGAAAGTGTCTATTTTAAAAGTAGTATATAGCACAAACAGTTGCTTCCTACAGCTTTAGTCATCTGATTTCCAGAGAAGCTTGCTGCTCAAATGGGAGGACAAAGAGCAGAAATTACAGTGTCACTTCATGCTGCTGTGGTTCTCCGGAGCTGTGTACTCTGCTCCCTCATGCCCAGGTGCCAGTCCCAGATGCTGCAGTTCGAGGGTTTGCAAATGGAGCTGCTGTGAAGGGCACACCTGGACTGTGAAGTCCTACTCAAACCAGAGAGTGAAGTGACAAGGTCTGCAAAAATTGCAAGTTCTTTATTTTAATTAAACGCATGCAGATCAATAGTCACTCTTCTAGATATGCATAGTCTTGAGTTAATTAAACCAGTTAGTTCCTTTCTTTCCACAGCAATCAATGAAAACCATTTTCATTAATTAGCCTAACGGCATCCTGGCTCTGAAGAGTTTGGTATAAGCTGAAGCACTGAACAAGTAGGCAATATACAGGGGAGAAGAAAACCCACATGCTTTTAATCTGTGGAGCAATTATTTAATTTAAAGCAATTATTTAATTTAAAGTTCTGATCGCTTTCCAAACAAGGCTATGCTGAAAATAGCTATGGGCCATAATATTTTTTTTTGTTTTCAAAAGAACACTTGGCACAAGAGTTTATCAAGGCCAAGTACTTACTCCCTTTCACCACAGAGCAGATAAATGGACAGACAAACTTCCAGCAAGTGAATTGCACTTTTCATTAAGAACATAACTTTTTCAGAATGTGCATTTCCAAGTTTTGTAACTAGAATATAAAAATCATGCAGTACACACACCAGTGATCGAAGAAGCTGCAAATTAAAACACAAAATTTCCAGACCTGTTTTCCATCCATGCTAGCACACACTTAAGAAGATTAGTTGTTCACACAGCTACAGGAATGAGACTGGTAATCATTGTAGTGCAGTTTATCACTTTTCTTTGCAGATCCAAGAAAATGAGCCAAAGAAAAATTAAAAGAAAAATATTTAATTTGTTCTGTACATGTTTGTTGTTCAGCGACAGACCAGGTATGCAAAAAACCCATATTGTAACTAGGTCTCTTTTTTTGTGTTCAATACCATGACAACTTCAGTCCTCTGCATAATTTGCTCATTCAAGTATTCATAATTCTTTCAGTATGACACAAAGAGACACATCAGTTCCACTAAAATTTCAAATACTCTTTTGCACTACCTTAAATCAATGAAATTGCTTGTACACAGAGAGAATTAAAGTCACCAACTGGTACATGAGAGTCACTTCATTTTTCTAATGTGTTTTAAAATAGCTAATGAAGGACAGGCTTTTTATAAAGTTTGGCACATATATAAAAACGTTTAAGCCTTAGGATCTGATTTTTTTAGCCTCTTCTTTTGGACCTCTGACACTGCCCACCTGTCTCTGGTCACTCTGGATCACATTTCACCCCAGAAACAAAACAGGAGACAGCAGGATAGACTTGCTTTCTTCCTGCCCAAAAACTTCAAAGGAAGGTCTCTCATGCCTCATTCCTGGGAAGCAAAATCTCCCTGCCAGCCCTTGAGCACCTTTCTGAAACTGCCAATGCCAAATGAAAACCCAGAACAGTGACCAAAGCACTCAGATTCACTTTACCTCCCACTCCTCCTCTCTCCTGTGCAGGTTTGTCCTACAAGCCAGCAAAAACCACTCTTGCAAGGAACAGCACTGTTGAAAAAGCACAGATCAAACTCCCACTGGTTCCCAGTCACTCTTCCCCAAAAAGCATTCATTTGGGCCTCACCTGCTTAAGCAAAAACCACTCAGGTGAATAGCAGGGATTGTTCAGTGCACCCCAGAATGAGCCAACAGGCTTGGGCATTGCCAGGTGCTCAGAAAAGGCCAGAAGCCTGAGATGGAACTTGGTACGCAAGGATCATGTTTGGCTGCCTCAGGGAGCTGCAATTCCTGCTTGGAACAGAGCAAGTTTAAGGTTCCTGTGAGTCATCCCTAAGCAATACTGTCCTTCCTTTCAGCAGGTGCTGCAGGTGCCAGCCAGGCTGTGCCTCAGAGGAGCTGCTGCTCTCTGAGCAGTTTCAGCACAGGAAAAGGCAAGGAGTGTAGTGAGGAAGACAAGCACTTTGCAGCACACAGCTGAGCACTGTAAATCCCCAACCAGACAGACAGTGGGCTGTCAAAGCACACACAAGGACATTCCTCCCCAAACCCCCAAACTGCTTAAACAATCTTCACTCTGTCAATATAGAACAGGAATGTTCTTCGAAAGCACAGGATGAGTTGGCTACAGGAGGGTTTTTATGCTTTGCTAATAACTTATTGAATGAGCCAGCTAGACTCACTACATCCAATTTGGGCTTCAAATATTCAATATATTCCTGGCAACAACTCTGCTATGTACCAAAGGAGCGCCTACTCCAGCAGATATTAGTTCCCGTTGTAATTTTAAAAAGTAATTCATTAAAATGCTGTCATGGTATGATAACAATGTTTTTAATAACCTGTAAATCATTTAAATGCCTGTATTCTTTTGAAATTCAGGAAGATTTAACTACTGCCCATACTACACAGGGCTGGCCAAAACACTGACAGAAGGGCTATTCTATACTCCAAATCAATTCTCTTCTCCAGTCAACCTTAAGAGCTCATTGTTAATATCAGCTTTGGGACTGCATGGGATTTTAAAAGTGAACACAAGAGAGGCACTTTTCAGAGGCACACTGGAAAACAGTTCGGTTCCTTCCAAAAGGCACTGAAGCAAAATTCTCCATACTCTATGTCAGTGAACTATCAACCACAGCAAAGCTTTTGCAGTGGCTTTAAGATTTGGGAGAGCAAGGGAAAAGGATAACAACTTTTCTGTATCATCCAATTTCCATGAGAAAGAGTTCACAAGTTCAGTGGTCTGAGCCTGGACAAAAAGGGAGAGCGAGCACCAACTCCCTGCCAGCCATGAGTAACTGGGACAGGGGGATATTCACGTGGGCAGGGAGAGCAGATGTGGCAAACTAGCTTTTTAAACCATTTGGAAACAAATTGTCACTTCAAGCAGCAAGTTTGATTTAAACAACTCCAATCTTGCACCATCAGGATTATCTGTTCAATGTTTAGAACAGTTCTTGTGTTTCAAAAGAAACCTGTAATTTATTTTATGTTTCAGTCTTTCTCCCTGTGTGGAAGATATTTCTATCAAAAATAAAACATTTCCTAAACTGTCTTGCAGTTAACAAAGTCTTTGTGCATCAAGCAAAAGGCACTTCCTTTTGAAAAGAAAGTGTGAAGAACAGGAGATTAAACTCACTGCATTAAAGTGGATTGAAAGCCCATCAGCACAGTAAAGCTTATATCTCATTTATATTTGCTCCAGGCACTCACAGCAGAGTTATAACTTCAGTTCAATGTAAATAACACTATTTTCATATACCTGTATTTCTTGTATCTAAAACATTAACCAGATTTCAAAGTTAACCTGGAATTCGTGCTGCACAGGTAGACAGTAAATTAAAATGGTTTCTTATCGAGTCATCAAGCTTAAATACAGATGACCTAATGTAACTGGTGATGTTCACAACCACAGGTGTTGAAAGTCTGACTAATGAACACCACAGCAACAAGGATCACTGTATCCTGTGCTGAGGAAAAACTGCTGCTTAAACTTAGCTTAGGTGGCATTAACTATTACTGCAAGCCAGAGTCTGACATGAATACATATTTAGAGAGCATCAGCTTTTTCTACCCAGCCATGAGGCACTGAAATCTTAGAGAGGAGCCTCAGCTTGTTAGACTGTGCTATAAACATACGTCCAGCAGTCTGGATACTGTACCAAAATAAACAGACGCATTAAAAGCAGTTCTCCAGTATTTTTAAAGGGGCCCAGGAAGGACAGTCACTTTGGTTTATGCACAATGTGTTACTGTTTGGCCTTATTTCTAAATTAGAGGGGGAAAAAAAAGCTGATAGACCTGAGCAAGTACTAGAAGATGGACACAAGCCGCCTCTGTTCTGGCAGGGCAAAACATATTGCTGTCACATTACCAAGTTTAATGCATAACAGTGTCATCCCTTGACAGGTGTAGTATGAGCAAAGGCAATTATGATGGAGTTCTTCAGGACAGGAAAAGAGAAAACTGCGAACTGGGATGAAGCTTTAGTGTTTCTGCTCTGGAAACTTCATTTCTCACAGAGCTTCTGACCTAGTCACTTTTCCTGACACTGACAGAAGATGATTATTTCTCCTTGTCTCTTCCTATGTATTCTCCAATAATAGGGTACAGCTGCCAAAGTTACCCAAACATATCCCTGTAAAACTGTGGTAAATGTTTCACATTTTCTCCTTCTACTACATGAATGTTAGCGTGGGCAGTTTCCACATCTTTAAACCTTTTTTAGTCCCCAGAGAAGAGGGGCAGCTATTCTCTGGAAAGTTTCCTCTAAAAATCTCAGCCCTGTAACCAAACCCCAGCATTTCAGAGGGGTTAAAACAAATCCCATCAAGTTTTCTGTGGGATTAGCAGGAGGGACAAGGCTTTTCAGCAGCAATGCAGTTGGCTGGCGAGGCTACACAGAATTACCTGCTGCCAGCCCCCAGTGTTGGGATGTTTGAAGCCACAGCCTCCCACCAGTGAACTCTCTTCACCAGCAGCTTGCAGAGCACAAGAACTGACGGACTTTGTGTCTTGTGCTTGAATAAAACCCCCAGCTCAGCCTCCAACGACCCCCAGCCCACGACAGAGAAGCTACAGCAGAACATGCAAATGGAGGATGCTTGAGTCGCAGCTGAAGAAGCCACATTAACGTGACTCACAGAATCACAATGGAAATTCTGAGGAATTTCATAAATCAGAGCAAGCCATTGCCGCACTCTGACATTCAGCAATTTTTCTGAAGAGAGATTGTTAAGCGCTACTAAAAAACAAGTAGCTCATAGGCAGAAAAAATAGGCAAATCTATTTTCCTCCCAACTTGTTTGACTGACCTTCTGGTACAGGTGGGGACGATGAAAGTCACAGTCACATTTTTTGGTAACAGTCTCCTTCTCCTGTATGTAAAGACTCATATAAATGTAGAACTGCTGGAACATCTATCTAGAAATGTTTACTCTTCGGGGTTTGGGTGCCTGGGCCCAGATGCTGAGGGCTGCTGGGGCTCTGTGAGGGGAGCCCTCAGCCAGGCCGCAGCCCCTCAGGAAAGGGCAAAACCTGCACGGAGTGAGGGCAAAAGTGTGAGGAATGTCCCTGGCGTGAGGGGAAAAGTCTGAGGAATGTCCCTGGGAGTGGCTGTGCTGGATTCCCTGGCAGCCATCACAGAGCAAATCCACACTGCAGCCGGCGGAGGAGCCCCTGCTGGAGCAGGGGGTATTTCCTGAGGGAATGTGAGAGGAACCGCAGCCATGGAGAGCCCACACTGGAGCAACAGAGAGGGGCTGAAATGGACTGACCACAGCCCACATTTCCCCTCCCTTCGACCCTGCTCAGGGGCAGGAAGGGGTGGAGGAGTTGGGAGTAGAGGAATGAAGCTGAGCTTGCAAAAAGAGGGCTATGGGGAGAAGGTGTTTGGGTTTTATCTTTGCTTTTTACTGTCCAAATGTACTTTAATTGGCAATAAATTAATTTTCCCTGAGCTGAGTTTGTTTTGTCTCTGATGGTAACTGGTCAGTGATGTGCCTGTCTTTATCTCAACCCACAAGGTTTTTCATCCCATTTTCTCCCCTGTCCTGTGAGGGGGAGAGTGCCAGAGTGGCTGGGTGGGCATCCAGCCAGCCAAGGTCATCCAGGAAGGGCAGGGCAGAGGGAGAGCTCGGAACAGGAATTCGCCCAGGCTGCTCCATGCTGGGCTGCCAGCAGCATGAAGCCCTTACACAGCACTAACTCTGCTTCGTAGCGATGGCTCCAGCACCTGGAACAGCCTCCCTGCACAGAATATCTCCAGATATAGCATCTGTAGCTATTAACCAGCAATTCTATAGGAAACATAAGCAAGGGTGCATTTAAACTGCTGTCAACACTAGCTCTGATCTTTCATCCTGACATTCACTACCCTCACAATCCAAGACTGAAGGAACGGATGGAGGAGTGACAGGTTTCACACAGAGCACTGAGGAAACAACAGCTAAAAAGAAAAAAAAAGAAAAAAAAGAAAAAAAAAAATCATGCTTCAAAGCAAAAAAAAGGAGAAAGATGATTTTATCAACAATCAGCCAGCCAGATTTTATTAATCCTGACTGTACTTGCAGGATCTCCAAAGGACTACAGACTAGTGTACTCCTTATGTAATTATTGCCAATCACCTCTTTGAGCCAGAAACACCAGGCAGAAAGCAGTCTTAGAGAAAAAAGAATTTTAAAGGGGGGGGAAAAATTCATCTTGTTAGCTTTAGATTCAATAAGATACTGGACTTATGAGAATTCAGGAAAAGGAGATGAGAATCCAGGAGAAAAAGTAAAAAGATAAAAGGGCAAAACCCCAGCATTTGTTTTGAAGACTGTTTATTTGAAATTGCTGCTGACCATAAAATGAACAAAAGTAACATGAAAAAAAATATTGCCGTATCTAAGTGCCATGTTTCCATGATAATACGGAACAGCATCATATGCTGCAATAAAATGTTTAGGTTGATCATTTCTTTTTTGGCACTCTGCTGACACACTTTTTAAAGTGTTAATTAAAAAAAGAATCAAATCAACACTACAAATTGGATGGATTTGTGCCCTACAAACAGTCTCTTCTGACCAGTAATTTGTGGAGCTGGGGCTCAGCCAACTTCCAACGAATCTGTGGAGAGCTTCCAGCAAACTGTCATCGCAGCAGGATACAGTTCTTGATAGGGTGATCATACATGGCAAGGGAAGTGATGCTGAACTGTCACTAAACAAGTCTATTTTACTGTGCCTGAACCTTCCTTTAAGGCTAACCCAAAAAGTGAGATTGACAGTTTATATCCAGATATACATTTGTACCATAATGCACCTAAAACCCTGTGGTATCCTCATGGAAACAAGATTTTTGGATGATTGTCACGTTGTGGGAGAACAAGAAAGAATGCTGGACCAGCCGCAGCTCTAGAACACAAACACTTTTTTATATTTATAAATCAAATAGGCCATGACAAGAGACCTGAACATGCAGTGCTTTCCCCTTAGGGGTTCTGACTTATTTCCTTTCTATTTTCTTTAGCTTGAAATAAAGAATTTCAGATTTCATATACATGAGAGCATTTTAAGTGTGCCTAGTGCAGCCCTCATACTGTATTCATCTATTGCTAATGTTTTTAGAAGGCTATTTCCAAGATAGAGGTAAATAAGCACAAAAAAGAAAGCTAATCTGCATGTAGAATACTAACAGTAATTTGGAAATTCAGTGTAGATGTATTGACTTTTGACAGGTTTCTGCTTTCTGAACATGGACCCAGTCAAGGCTAGGCAAATACAGAGTAAGAATCAGCAGTCTAAGCCTCCCTTGATGTACCTTCTCTCCAACAGCCTTCAAAATATCACAGGTAATGTCAGGAAAGTGATAGTGAAATGTTTGTGTACTCTTGGAGAAAATACAAAATTCCTTCTGTTACTGCTTTGGATATCAGAATATCCCTTCTCACCCTGCAACTTCTTCCTTACATACATAAGATGGGGGGGGAAATGAAAGAAATCCTTGCCTGCTGCACAATAATTCATAATAGCACTATTTTGTACTCTGCTGTCTTTCCATCCTGCCCCCTACCACTTAAATGGGTGCAGACTGTAAATTGTCTGAAATATCTTCTAAAAGAGATAATTTAGCTTAAATCACTGTTTTCTGAACTCAGAAAAACAAAAAGCAAACAATACATTTTTAAGACTGTCACCCTACAGAAGAAGCAGGTTTAAGAGGACTGACTTTCAGAGGGAGAGCTCAGTATTTCCTGAAATTTAGAAAGACCAACTTGAAAACTAAGGAGTGAAGAGAAGCACCTGAAAACTAGCAGCCACTGGAAAAGCTGATGAGAATGTGTTCAGGTATCTGTTGACGGGAGTGAGAAGGCACAGGTATAAAGCAATATTGCATATTTTCCATTCTGAATCACTTTGCCAAATTAACTGTTAGGCTGCAATCTTTCTGCTACCTCTGCCCTTCAAGCAAAGTATTTGTCCCAGTTAAGGCTTTAACCAAAATGATTCAGACATTTCCAAGAGGAAGCTGAAGAATGCTATTCTTTTCTCCTGTTGCAAAGCTCATCACTTCAGAGTCACAGAACAGGGTCTTGTCCTTGGGCCACAGACAGTCGTCTTTCAGAACCGTAGGGCCCAGGACACGTGCATGATAAATGCAGCTGAAGGAACACAATCAGCCAAGCTGGGAGGACCAAGAGCCCTCCAAGGGATCTAAACCAAGCATGCAGTCCCTTGGATACCTTGGAGTAACCACTTTGCAGTGAGATTTTAATGGGCAGGTCAGGAGATCAGATTCAGGTTCTAGCTTTAGATGGGCTTCATCCCATCTCAGTAATTCCTACACAGCTTCATCAGGTTATTTAAGCAGGCACAGTCAAGAAAGAGTGAGAAGGAAACTAAGAGGAGAGATCTGAATTAGATGCAGCCTGTTTAATTAACTAGCTCAATATAACCATAAGCTTTTTTTTAATTAAAAAAAGAAAATAAATGCCTTCCAAAAGAAGAGGCAAAAGACAGAATGTATATTAAAGCCTCAAGTTTTCTAACTGAGGAGTTGGCAGGACTCACATGCCCAGGGGAATCAGTCTCTCATCAGACATGCAAGCATCCACCCATCACACATGCATAGTATGCTGCTTTGGATACTTATCACAACATACACAATGGCAGAAGCAGCCCAAAAGAAACGTATTTCTAGGGGAACCAAGAAAAAAACTGGCAAGAAGACACTTTTTTAATGATGCCAAGTCGATATTACACTCAAAATAGCTTTTTCTCATTTCCAAAACAGTTGAAGCAACAAAAATAAATAACGTCACTCTCAAAGACGCAAACAAAAGCACAAAACATATTAATCACAAAAATGCAAGATCTGTGCCTCACTCCACTAAACAGGGCTCTCTTGTGTTCAGAGGAGGACAATGTAACTGGCAAATTGCTACACATCTCTTTCCTTTTTGACCAGCCACCAACTCAGCTTACTGTTCTGGAGCAAATAAATTCACAAAGAATACAGAACTTCTTAGTGGGGAAGAAGATATAAATGTTGGTCAGCTTCTTTGGAGAGGATGCCAAATATGTGTGACTCACAATAAAGACAGTGGCCCAGGGAGGGCACTTACAGTTTCAGTACAGAAGAGTTGTTTCATCAACCCCTAAAAGCCTCCCCAGCTCAACAGATGGGATTAGATGTTGAATTACATCTTGTAAGGCCTCTACTCTGGCATTTCAGAAGGTAAACAAGCAGTGGATCGCCCTTTGTGTGTATATTGGGCAAAAGGCCTTATCCACCTGAACAGACTGACCTGGAGATCACTTGAGAGAGAAAGAGAACAGAAAAAAAAAAAAAAAAACAAAAAAAA
>VZTE01002920.1:776403-788702 GCA_013397775.1 Eulacestoma nigropectus
CAAAAAACAGTGCAAGAGGCAGACAAGACGCAGCCAGATAAGCCTAGGAAGATCCAGAGTGACAGAAAAGACCAAACACAGGAAGTGAGAGGTCTGTTCTGTAAAGGGCTCATAGCTTAGTCCATGCCTCTCCCTGAGAGGCACAGTGGCTGGAAGCAGCTACACAGGACACTTAAAACCGCCGTAGTTCTCCATTTCCTTCTGCTGTGAAGTGCCTCTGAAAGGTGAACCACGTACTTGGGTTATGCTAAAAGTCAGTGGTCATGGCAGAGGGCTGTGACAGCAGCTGTGACGTTTGGGGTCAACGCAAGTCCTGGGGTCAGATCCTACAGAGGACAAAGAGTCTCATGTGGGAAATGAGAGGTGGAGAAAACATGGGTCTGGAAACCTTCTTCAGGAGCACTTCAGGGCCCAAAATTCCCCCAGCACCCACTGTAGGAAGAATTAAAAAAACCCCACCTAGATGTAAATGGAGAGATGATAGCTGGCTCAGAAGAGCATGTCTCTTATCAGATATGAATTATAAATCAAACACAGCAGGCTAGAGAAGGAATCATTAATTTTTCAGTTCTCAAACCACAGATATCATGTTTAGTTCTATCCCACTAGTCTTTGTAATACAATGCAAGAAAAATTACTTGCAAAAGTAACTAGTCAGTGTGGAATCACATACCAATAAAAGTTTAAAGACTACAATGTTACCATTAAACTTTTAAAGAAAGACTACAAAGCTTTAGTACATGTATCTCTATATTCATACATTCATGCAGTGTTCAAGAAACAAAACAGTCTGGCTGCATGACGGATGGCCCAAAATGACATTAGATGGAGTAGAAATTGTAGAATCAAGCAGATCCTCAGAAGCCCTCTCTGAAAGAATGATCCCCATTGAGTCCTGGGCTGACAGGGCTTCAGCCTGGAGTTGGCACATTTGTGCAAAACTTCCTAAGCACCAGTACTTCAGTTGTACAGTGCCTCTCTGCCTCAGTTTAAGAAGTAAACAGGGATTATAGCACTGATGACCTTATTCACAAGTTACACTACTGGAGACCAGAAGGGATGGAGACTTCCTAAGTAGTAGCACAGCTTTGCCCCAGCAAAGTCTTCTCAACTCAAGCAGTAGAGAAAGAAACAGATGTTTTCCAACCTGTTTATTATCATCAGCAGGCCAAAGTCAATGCCACATGTAAAACCTTGTATCTTATTATCACTGCAATCTATTTGTCAAATGCCATTTTCTAAAAATACACAAAGAAGACACAACCAGAACCATTTCATTTCAAGGAACCAACACTTCCACTATTATAAAAGACCTGTAATCTGCCTCTCCTCCTCCGTTGTCCCCCAGATTCTTGAGAGCACTGCTCATACAGACGGGCTTTGATTTCAAAATTAATAGATTATGTAAGATGAGGGAACATTCTTAGCGGAGCTCTGCCAAGAGCTGAGGTGGTCCTTGCATTTTATTTTTGATACATAACTATCTGGACATAGACCATGTAGAAGTTTTGCTTCACAACTAAAAGAAAATGTCACACTGATTCAATGGCCACACCTAGCAAGTCCTGTTATTTTAATCCTGCATTGTCTTTGAACTGAAATTTCTGTAGCAGATATTAATTCCTTTTGTTGCTGCAGATGCTACAACTTCCATACATGATTTTGAAGTCACCTTATCAGTTTCAGTGGCTTCATATCTCCTTCTGTTTGACCTGTACTGTGTATCAGAAAGCAGCCATTTTATATGCCTCTTTTTATGGAATTCTCAAAACTTGGTCATTAAAAATTATCTAGTGCCTGTTGATGCTCTAATTGTTTTTGCCACAAAGACTCATTAGCCATTTACACAAGATGCAGTATGTGCAAAGCCAGCTTCAAAGAGAAAAGAAAGATGTGAGACTTATACATCACACAACAGAGAAATGAGACAATAATTTAACAAAAAACCCGAAACAAAACAAGAACCTAGACACCTACAGTTACTGGTCAAAGTCACAGGTCTGACCACATGAAGATGACCATACAGATATCCTCAAGACCCTGTTCCATCGTTGTGCCTTGGAACGTTGGAGGATAAGCCAAGTTAACAGTGTGGTTCCACAGAGAAGCCTCGAGGCAGTGGCTCCTGAGCCCAGTGCCAGACACAAACCCCATGGAGGGAGAGCTGCCCACCTACACAACTCATGGCTCCTGCTGCTTGGAGCCAGGAAACTACATCATCAAATGCTGGGGCTTGGTAAAACACAGGAGGTGGTTCAGCAAGCTGCTGACAGCAGACAAGGGTTAACCACAGCATTATTAGATCATAACACATCTGGAGAGTCTTATTGCAGGGGCAAACATTCATCTTCAGAGAAAGCTAAACATGCAAAATGAGATCTCACTCATGAGAAAGAACTGAAAGGGAGGTTATACACAATGAGAATAATCCTAAATAACTTTTGAAAAGTTAGGCTGAGAAGGGGGAGATGAAGTATTTTTCCATAAGAAAATACCTGCCTCTCCTAGCCGACTGGGATCACAGTAACCGGAAAAGTTTTAAGCTGAACTTTTCCATTTTGAAGCATTTCTGTGATTGACTCAAGTTTAAATTAAAATGATGCTTGTTGATAGAAATGTCCAAGCTCTCCTTATTCCCAGAACTGTATTTAAATTGTGTTGATATATATTACATTACATTATTTCCCTGAAGACATGAATAAGAGCTAATGCAAATGCCAATTTAGTTTTAAGAATCCTGGGAGAGTAGTGCTTTGTCTGGCTTTATTTATGAAGGCCCTTATATATTTAAGCAGTCTCAAGTTTGCTTTGTTGGGCTCCAACTTAAAAAGTAATTTGTTCCTTTTAAGAATGTTCTGTGATTAGTTCAGTCTGAGTGTGTACCAAGGTTTTCTGGAGAGCAGTCATTTCATGGTGCACATGCACGCTGGAAACAGCTGCTTTGGTGTTTAGATTTCAAATTCAAGAGATATTTTTCCTGCACCCGGCTCCACTGTCTTTTGTTGCTGGATGATCTCAACACACGGCAGCAAAGCACAGGTATTTCATAAGGATTTCACATTTGAAGTGCACAAATGCTGTGTTTACAATTTCATAGAGAACCATGGTAACCACTGCAAATCTAAATATGGGTTACTGTACAGTTTATTCCATAATATCCATCCTGAGAAAAACAAATAATCAAGTACCCACTAATGTTTGCACAATATGTTTAGAGTGCAGAATTTTAGGCACTTTGGACAGCTTTGAAGCAAATCTAGCTAAATTGCATTAGTAAATGCAAAAAAACCTATCAGTGACTAATTAAATCCTCTTTCTGGATACAGATTACTGGCTGAAGATTTATGTAGTAGACACTACACTGTGGTGTACTCATCGGATGGAATTAATTTTTCCAATCACCAAGCAAGGATCCCTAAAATTGCCTCTCCATGGTAAAATAAGATCAAGGCTGAGGAGGTTTTTCCAATCTATGGTATTCTTTGCAAAAGAACAATACAGAATTTCCATTAAAAACAGCAGCATTTCTGTCTCAACCTCCAGGCCTCTTCCTCTCAATTTCATTAGCTGCTCCCAGTGACAAATGATCAACTAATAGTAGCTCTGTAACAGTGCAGCCAAATTGAACATTACTCTTGGATTATAGAGAAATAAGTGTTGTATCTACTGGCTTGAATCAAAGGACAGTAAATCAGTTTTCCACTTCTGCACTGATTACACAAGTGTAGCTCATGTAGCTTTTACAGTACTTCTCCCCCACTCCAGTGTGCATCTCCTTCATGCTCTAAATTGGCTTACACCACTTTATTGCTGTATTCCAGACATGTTCCAATGCAAACTGAACAAAACTCATGGTTTCCCTTTGTTGGCCTTGAAAAGTTTCCTTGTAGTTTATACAGTAAGTAAGCACAGAAAACCTGTTCCAGGTCATCTCCCACAGAGATCCCCACACCACAGGGTCCTACAGCTGATTCCAGCTGAGAAGCAGGTAGTAGCAGAATAAGTTGTTTACACAATAAAGTTATGTGTATAATTAGCAACTATCCCAGGTAATGAACTTCAAAAATCAGATCTCTAAGGTCACCACATGTATTTATCTCTCAATTTAAGTTTTCGGTTTTCAGCAATAACATTCCTTAGTTGACATTATTAACAAACCAATTGAGCTTGAACAATCTTGTAGAGATTGTTTCTATTTACAAAAGGAAACACATGTGGCATAGTTGACAAACAAGGACAGTATTTAAATTAGCATCTTGAAAAGGACTTTATAGACAAAAAAAAAAGAAAAATTGGTTGTATATTCTTGTACAAAGGCTGAGGCCCACCCTGATCTAATTGAGACACTCTCATTCCTACTTCCATATGACCTTAATCTCTGCTTATTAGGAAAAATAGAAAGGAGGTTGCTACTGGCATAAATCACACACTGTCTACAGCTGTAGCCTATGTACAGAAGTAACTTCCATTCCAGTAGCTCTTCTGCCTTCTTCAAACTGGATCTACAGTGAGCATTGAAATGCCACTGCAGTGGCTGCAGAAAGCTCTGCATCCACAGCTGAACACGTGTAGCCCTTTACTGCCTTCAACAAACATGATTCTGCTTTTTACTTTCTCAAACTACAGGGAGAAAAAACTATTGTCATTGATAATAAATACCAGGTTTTTTATTAAAGGAATTAATTTTAATAGCTTTCAGAAATGTCCTGTATTGCCAACTTTGCTGTTCTCCTTAGAAGCAAAGATCATAAAATCAGCTAGTTAAAAACAGTAAAATGGAGGGTTCTTAGAGCATTAAATGAAAAAAAAAACAAACAAACAAAAAACTTTTCACACTTCAGTTAAATACATTTTCCTGTTGAGACTGCCCATCCTATCTTGCATGACAAGTTTGTCTAGATTCTATTTCCAAAAATTTTATAGCAAGATGACATTGCCACAGCTTAAAAGGACATTTCTTTGTCATAACAAAAGTAAATATTTTTCAGAAGCTTACAGATATGACAACTGAGATGACTCAGGTCAACCAGGCAAGCGTTACTTCTTCTGGATTGCAGGTAGAGTGGACAGGAAAAACCTGCCATTAAAGATGCATTTAACATGGAAAATGTTAAGGTATCTCAGGAGGCCAAACAGCACTGCTTGAAATCAGTATGTGACTGTGAAGTCAGTTTTAAAATTCACCTGAATAAACTGATGCATGCCTTTTTGCACACTCTTTTTCCCCTCTATAGTGTCACCTGCATGGCTGCCAGCGAAGCTGCTCCCTACCAGTTCCAGCGATTTCTTGGTTTGGCATATGGAAAGCAAAAACATAAAAGAAAAATCAGAAATACATTAATATTCCAAGTAGTGGAGAATGGTGTGGAAATAATGTTCAAGGAGGGGGGAGTTTGTTCTTTTTCATAATTAGCATTACCACTATCAAATGGACCTCTAGCATGGCTAGAAACAGACAAGACAGAGGGGCTTCGTGCTCCAAAATTTTCAGAATGCCAAGGATCTCTGATCTGACCATCTGGTTAGGATGAGGGGAAGTGGATTTGTGGAGTGGCAGTGTTTCCATGTGCTTTCACACACACCACAGCACACCTGGAACTTCTGGCATCACACAGCACAAGCAACTGCCACCAGAGCTCTCCCAAATCCACAAGCAGCCTTCAGCAAGTTATTAGGCAGAAGCCAAACTGTAAGAAGGATGTAAGACCACACTCTAAGGCAGAATTCATGCTGTCCAGCAGCATATCAAGATAAAACAATCTGAGCTACAATTTTATCTTTATTTTCTTTGTTGTGCACCTACTTCTCAGCATTCAGTTCTATTTCCTCTAGGCTGGTATAAAACACACCTGTGTTACAGATGAAACTTCATACCATCTGTAATATACATTTTAAATCACATTTTATCATTTGTTCTAACTGAAATCAGAACACTGAACTGGCAGAAGTGAATATCTGCACATCTGGAACTAAATACTTTAGGCAAGGAAAACATCTTTGGATACAAATCAAATTCACTAAAGCAAAGGTGATCTTCTATTAGCTTGACCTTTGCTAGTGACTAAACAAACCCAAGTCAAAACAGCAGACTGTATTTTTCCCTTTTTGATCTGTGAACATATGCAAGTCATGGGAGGAAAAGATCTACCAGATAATTCAAGAACTCTAGGGACACACATAATTATATTTTCATTAACTACCATCCAGGATGGTTACTATAGTTTTGAACTTTAAAGTGCTATATTACCTGTTTGTTTTAAGGCTGTTCCAGTGCAGGATCAGATAACTGCAGGAAGGGGGTAGTGCTTATGATTTAAGAGGTGACTGTAGCATAAGTGCATCTGGATTCAGGTATGTCTAACTACAGAAATGCTGAGCCTTTCTAGTTCATGAAGTACAGCAACATGATGTACGAATGTGGGGGGAGCACCAATTTTTCTTTAAATATTCATCAACTGGATCCAAGCTTTCCTCCCTGTTAAGGTAAATCCAGCAGCCCTGCTGTGGAGCACAGTATCAGCCATTCTTCCTCCTTCTGCCATCTGAACAGCACAGGTTTAGGCTATTTCTCTATTTTCTTTCTATTCCTACTGTGACTTCAACTTCAGTTGCTCTTCTACACCAATTTATCACTCCTCAATTGTTTCCTGAAGGTTATTGGTATTAGACTCTCTGTGCCACAGACTGCATTAGAGTGCCAATTGCAGGTGTCTGTGGTGTATATCTATGATTATCTCCCATTATGACTCTTAAGAACAAAGTTGTTCGCATTTTCAGTACTGACTGAATGAGTTTTCACCTTATTTGTGCTTGCACTTCACCCAGAAAATTACCCATTTTATTATCCCATTTCAAGAGATAATATACAGCAGCATTACTACCATTATATCAAAGAAGTAGTGGCACTTAGACCTTTGTTATGAATTACATGTTTCTACTGTATTTCAAAGATGCTCAAGAGGCTGCATGCTACAGAAAATAGTCTGAAAATGGGTACTTTATCAGAAACTTCAGGCCTACAATATTCAGTGAGAGAATGATGAGCTTTTTTCTCCTTACTAAAATGAGCCACAGTTTCCCCTTAAAACCATATGCTTTTCAGCTGGCCGTGTAATCTCCAGACACAGGCACTGCAGCTGCTGAACTAACTCAGAAGTTCTCAGCACTAACACCTACAGTAAGCAGCCAATTTAAGCAGCTGAAGAGAACTATTAGCTTTAGAACAATTATAGAATCATTTAGGTTGGAAAAGTCCTTTTAGATCACTGATTCCAACTGTTCACAGGTGACGTTCTACCTGCTGACAATTAAGCTGCATTCTCTTCTAATACTGAAGTTGCACAACCTAAAATAAGGTGGCAAGTTCTTGAAACTCAGGGTCTTTGAATGAACACATTTAGGTTTACATCACAGCACTTGGTAGTCCAAGGCCTAAGAGCCCAGACTTCACTGAAATAGGTTAAATTGTTACCTCTAACAAAAAGCCTCACGAGAAATACGAAGAAAAAATGATTTTGGTAGAAATAAGTCCAGGTTTGCTAGAACGGAATCACTGGATTCGTGCTATGTTAAGAAGAATTGGTTCTTCCTTCATTACACCGTTTGATTTAAGTAAATTAACTTAATCATTCTATACAACATTATTGATACGTTCCTTCACAATGCTTAGAGTTAATGCTTGTTTACTCTCCCACTGTGACAAATTAGACCACCTACTCAGACACTGTATTTATTACTGAAGGAACACACATGGAGTGCTAAAAGCCTGCGATAATACAACTGCAATATTTAGTTGCCTTTCCAGGCAATAATCTTGATAGCTAAATAGTTTAGTTCCCCCTCTTAAAACCAGAAGAAATACAGCAGCGATACAGTGAATCCTGAATGCTTAGCTGAGGAAAAAGAATAAACGAGAATCTAAAAGGGAATTTTCCTAAAGTATAACAGTACCACTGATCAGCACCATGATGAACTGAATAGCGGACACTGTGTATTTCAAACACTCTTTATGTGCTGCTTTTTCGCAAAGGTGTTTGGAAAAAATGTTAAAAATAAAGACCACATTGCTAAAAAGCCAACCCTGGCCTTTGGGTTCAAAGAGCTTTTCATCCAGCAGAAGACACTCATAATGGGTGGCATGAGCCCACAAATGTGTCTAGGGAAAAAGCCAAGTCAGAGCCTCTGTTTTCATATGCGTTACTCAGAAATGTTTCCAGTGCCCTAAAAAGCTTATTTTTTCTATTCAGTAAGTGGTTTAAAAATAGTTATTATTCAGTTTTTCCACATATATTATCCTCTATTATTCCATTTCACTGTGTTGAAGTTGCTCAAATCCCTGCTGCTATCCTGCTGAGGTGATCTGCACCCAAAATTTGATAGGAGTCTCATCCATCTTCAGTTTCATGTATTTATACACAGGTTACTTCATTAAGAGACACAGCAGCCTTAGAGCTTAATGACATATAAGGAATTAATAAATACACATGTAAATCTTCATCTGATTAAGTTCTTGTGCTATGACAAGCAAGCATGGATTGTATCAAAAGCACTGCTTAAAACAATTTTAGGCCAGTGTTTCAACTGCTGCATATCAGAGCTCTATCCAACATCAAACGAGTTGTGCAAATCAACACACCTGAAAATTCAGGTCTATCTCAGCCTTTAATAACATATCACAACAAAAAGATCTTCAGGAGACAAAACACTGCCTGTGGAAAAAGATAAAAAATGGAAATGCTCAGGAAAGGGGAAAAAACCCACCGCCACACAAAAGAAACTAATCTCATGCATATGGCTTGCTTTGATTCCACAACAAAGACAGATTTTACTAAAACTGCTCAGCATGAAAAACAACAGCAATCCCATACAAATTCATCTGAGTATTTTTGAATGGACAGGACTTCAGATTCTGCCTGACAACAGTTGCTCAATTATGTGTTACTTTTATTACACACGAGACTTGGCAGCAGCAGAGAACGTATGTCTGGGACAATCCTCAAAAAATTTACTAACACTTCAAGATACACAGGCCAAGTTACAATATGGAGAGATCCTTAAAATACTTCATTTTGCATGTAATTATTCACTGATAACAGAGGGAGCAGAGTGAAGTTTCAGATACAGTAATAGGTTAAAACCAATTGCTTCTTCCGTACAAATTGTAAAACGAACATCTCAGTTGATGTCCTGCTGCCAAAAGGATGTTTCAACAACAACTGTGTTACCAGGAAAGTCTTACATCACTAAGCAATTTGTAGCTCTACACTGGAAGTATCATATGAAAACAAACATACAGCTTCCAAAACAACCTTAGCATACATCCATTTCTCAAGCAGCCGGAAAAATAAATGCTGGCATTAAGGCCCTTTTTTTTTTACCATTTCATATTCACCACTCCAGTGTCAACCAAGTTCGTCACAAAAGCCAACTTCTGTCCTGTGTTTCCCTGTGAGCACCAAACTATAATTGGATGCCCAAATGATGAATGATAGGCTGATACTTGTACTAGCTCTTGAGGCTTGACCAGTTTTTGAAACAGTGTAATATCCTGAAAGGATTTACCCGTACTTCATATCAAATGCATTGAAAACAACCAAGGAAAAATCAAGGCACATTAAGTCAAGAGCAAAACTCAGTGTCAAAATCTGTTCTGCTTTAAGAAACTGTTAGACAAAACAACATTTACATTTTATTCTGAAATCCTACATTGAGATTACCATACCAGTGACGAGCATTTTGAAACATCGAGAATCATATCACAGCCAAACCACAAAAGATAATGACACAGACACATACTCCCACTCTTATAGAGCCTTCTGCTTCCAACAGCTTCACTGAGCTCGGTTAAAAAATAGCAATGGCAAAACAAGGAAAATAGAGTTCCAAAATAAGTGCAACAATAAATCTTAACATGCAATAGCCATGTTTTCACCGTCCCAAAGGCAGCTTAGTCAAAGCTCCTTTCAGAGCACAGTTTTGTAGCATCTCTGGAAACACCAACACCTCTGCAGGGAGAGTGCCGCTACCCCCGCACAGGAAGGGTTAGCGAGCTACAGAACTCGAGTGTACGGAAAGGGAGAGGAAACAGCCGAAGCACTACAGCACTCACATATTAATATAACTACAGGAGAGCCGCAAGCCGACAGCCACAGCTCCATTCTGCATTTAAGGGAGAAGGGAATGAGAGAAGAGGAAACAGAGAGGGGAAAAGTTTCCTCGTCTTTCCGTCAAGCAAATGTAAATTTGTTCATTAGCTCCTCAAGCTTTCAGGAACAGTTACGTAAAAATATGTAAAATCAGTAATGCTTAGAATAGGATTCCTTCCACTTCAAAAGGCTGTGCCGGATAAACCCTGAGACACGCGAGAGATTGACGGGAGAGGCCAGCTCTCCCTCCTGAAGCACGGGCACTCCGGCCAGCTGAGACGCAGGCTGGATCCACGCCTGTCGGCACCGGGGCTGCAATTCCCTCCCGTGCACCAGCCCTGCACAGACGGGCAGAGGGGCTGCGGGGCTCTGGCACCTCTAATGCACACAGCCGGCGGCTGCGGGAGGCTGATGGGGTTTTACGTGCCATGAAATGGTGGATCTGACTGTCAGGCACATTTTACGGTACGGAGAGATCGTGAGCCTCTGCAAACCAAAGCCGGGCAGGGATAGCAGGAGGCAGGCGGGGAGCGGGACCAGCAGCGGCAGGGCCTGGAGGGCTGTCAAGCCCAGCCGCCTCCCCCCGCCGGGCCGGGCGGCCCCAGCCCGGGCCCCCCCTCCGCCAGAGCGGTACTTACGTGAAAACAAAAAATAAAGTAGTCGAACCCACTAATAAGGCAGCTGCTGTGGAGACCGGGATGTATTTAGTAGGTTTAAACCTCTTTCCAGTGCTGCTGGGCATCCTGTAGTTTACACATCACTATGTAAATCCAACCCGAGAGGAGGGAGCCGGGAGGATGCGGGTCCCTCCGGCGCGGGGAGAGCGGGACCCGGGCGGCTGGGAGGGACGGGAGAGGGACGGGAGCAGCTGACCTCCAGCACAGGAAATCCCACCCACACCGCCCAGCCCACTCGGCTGATGTCAACCAGCCCCTTAAGGTAGCGCTGCGGGGAGATGGGAGCGGGTGCGCAGCCAGCGCAGCCCCACGGAAGGGCGGCCGGGCCAGGCAGCGACGGCCCCCGGGGCGGCCGAGCCAGCGCCGCTCGGGCCTCCCGCAGCGGGGCAGCCCCTGCGGACAGGGGAGTCCAGTTCTGTCCCTTCTACAAGACCCCCCCCTCCCCATCAGAAAAATGGCAATGAACTGAGCTCCGCAGGGCGCTGTGTGGGACGCTGAAGCTCCTGTAGCAGCTCCCTGTACAGCGGGGCTCTAGAGGGGGCTGCGGACGCGGCACCGCCGCAGCAGCCGCGGAGAGCGGCGGGGTCCGCGCAGGGAGCGGCTCCGAGCGGGGCCCTGCAGGACAGGGCGAGCTGCACACGAATCCTGCCTTGCTCGCTCAGGGAATAAACCCTGCTTTTCATTCTGCTACACCCAGAGCCACAGTATTAAGGGAACTGCTGCACTCTGCCAAATTTAACTGATTCCAAGATCCATAACTGAGTGCAAATGTAACTGAAATTACACTATAGTCTGTTCTTTTAAAAACTATCCATTAGCATCAGGAGGCAGACAGAAGAGGTAATTTAAGGTAACAACAGAAAGTTCGCCGAATCAGCTTTCCCAAGAGCAGTGTGTGAATGGCTCCTCTGTTCACACTCGGGGGCACCACCCAGCAGCTCCCCTCAGTCACAAGGAAAGCCTCCGATGGGAAGAAGGGTTCAAGGCCGCTTGGAAGTTTAGAAATCAAGACCAGGACCTGCATGCATCTTGCTCCCTCCCTGCTGCTTTCTTTCTCAGTTAATCCCCCTTTTGCAGCTGCCAACATGCAGATAAAGTAACCCCTGCCTAACACAAAAGCCACATTTGCAGCATCTGCTGGGTGTTGTTAAAAGCAAGCTTGCCCTAGAAGGCATACACTGCAGTGCTGTTCTGAAAGGACATTCATCATTTCTCGTTTTAAGAGACTTGATTAGTTCCACAGTCCTAGAGGTCTTAAGAACAGAACAAGTAAAACCCAACCAAAAATCTGTAAGGGTCCTTAACTTTGCAGTTTGTAACCCCGCCCCCGCCCCCCCAACCACAAACCAAACAAAAAACCAAATTTTGAGCATCAGCTTTAACAAAAGCAAAGCCAGCAAGTTCCAGCCTGAGGACATATGGCTATGTGAAATCTCAGCTTTTGCTAACAACTGCCCTGCATTTAAAAAAAAAAAAA
>VZTE01002920.1:788708-804566 GCA_013397775.1 Eulacestoma nigropectus
AAGCTTATCCAAAAGGGACTAAAGCCAGAAGGCAACTTAAAATGATCTCCAGACTTAGATTTTAAGGAATGGGAAGGACAACATCTACCTAAAGTTAGTTATTTTTGAATGCTTGGGGGATTGAATGTTTCCTATGCTTCACTACTCCTTGTCACGCCAGCTTATTAGAATTAATTATTCTCAAACCCCTTGTAACTAATCAAAAAGTCTACAGTTTTACACAGAACCAGGCTCTGCACACTAAGCTGAAAAGCTTTAGGTGCAGCTACATGAGCATGTTAAATCAGATCAAAGGCACACCTGGGAAGCAAATCTCTCCATCACCATCACTTACCAGGTCTGATGTGTATTGCTGATTGGTCTCCAAGGAGCCAACCAGGTCCCTTCACAACAAAACTGGGCTGGAAGATCCATTGCAGGAGCACACCTAATGCTCTGGGCCACAAGTTAGTTTAGCACCACTTACTTGACAAAAGCAGAGACTTCATCACTTACATCAGTTTAATCATCTTCCTCCTTCCCACTCAAGTACCAGCCTGGATGAAGAATTTTAAATGCAAACAGAACTCGGACTAATTTTCTAGTGATATTTTTATTTTAATCTGGAAAATGTTATCCTAAGCAGCATTATAGACTGTTTATGAAGTTTGGTCAGCATCCTGTAATGGACAGTATGAGAATTACTCAAATGCATTTCTTAGGTCTTGAAAAATAGTAAAGAAGTTCTCTCCCAAGTGACAGTCATATCTGCATTTTTAGCATGGACCTGCAAGTTTCCTTTCTAGGTGAGCCACAGAAACATCCTGTCAGGTTTCTAGCATGAGCTGGTAAGCAATAGGCACAAGTTCATTTTAAGATACATATCTGGAGTTTGATGATTTATTTAAATTTCATTATTTTTAAAGACGAAGCCCTTCTGGGACAGTAACATTCCTTCATGTGAATAGAGGAGTTATTCTTAAGGAGACTATGCCTCCTCTGCACCTCATTATTTTCAATTGTATTTTCCCCTAAGGACTCTTTCTTCTCTAGAAAGTCTGCTTCTCAAAGACAGCTTTGCAAGTGGGGAGGATTCAGCACTTCTGCTCGTTCCACCCTTCAGAATGATTTTCTCTTCATCACTCTGACACACTGATGCTGATCCAGTCTCACTGTATCAGCCCCCATTTGTTGGGCCAATCTTTCAAGCCGTTCCTGTTCTGAAAAGATGCTCTCAGCAGCAAGCAACTTCGGCTTTTTTTTTAATATCCCAATCACGCAACACTTCTCTAGAGGGAGACTAAAGATAACTGAGTTATCAGGGCACAAAGACTTATACCTTTCATAGCAACAAGAGGTGCATCTCCAAACTGAACTGATCTTGAAGAGCACTGTGGCAGCCTGGTTTGAGCTGCACAGTCATCCTGTGGATCACAACACCTGTGCTGTGCAGTCCTGCAGACCCAGCAATTCCAAAAGACGGCTGAGACATTCCATTTTACAAGGCTACAGTGCTATGCTGAATTGGGCTTTGGGATTACTTTTTTCTGGTGCACATTCCAGATTACCTATGAGAAAGCAGTAATTTTCTGTAATTTTGTGTCCAACAGTTCCCACAGTTCACCTCATTTCCCACCCACTAACACCCCAGTTCTCATACACGCTCTGTTTTCAAGCCAGCACAAAGCACTGCTGAGCAACACTCGATCTCGTTATTACAAGCCAAGTATATTTAAAGCAGTCAGATGACTTTACCTGTCAAACACTAAGGATGTCTGAGGAGGACTTGACTAAAGCAGAACAGGCACGTCTCAGAATTGCTCTCCTGGAACACCTTTATTTCAAGGACTGCAGTTTCTGGATTCACACTACCTTATGAGCGTGCCAGAAGATTTTGGCAGCACTGAGGTAAACAACAATGGCAGCATGAGTTAGGGAAAGATTTAATGACAAAGAACAAACACAGCTACAAAGAACAATCTAAAAATAATCTAGCAGAGCATGGCTAGTAATTGCATGTTTTCTTGCAAGATTTTACTCTGAGGTTTTACCCCAAAGGAGGAAGGGCCAACCACAGAAGCTGTGTTGGAGCCACAAGGCAAGGTACCCCTCTCAGAGCTGGTAAGATGAAAGGAAACTCAGAACAAGAACCAAGAAAGCCTGAAAGCCACACAATTTTCATATCAAGTCATTGCACTAATTTTAGCCGGAAATCTTAGCTACGTGATTAAGAAAAATTCTTTTATTTTGCACACTTGAAAGTACTGAAAATCCCTGGAATATTGTATTGGTCACTTGCAAGTTAGCTCCTAGCTCATATTTGCTGTTGCCATTAAACAGTGACCACAATAAATAATTTGCTTTTCTACTGCATTTTTTTACTACAACAAATGTAGTTGCCAGCCCGTGTAGTACCGGTGACCTGCAAACTGTTCAGGGTCACTGGGAGAACCCTCAAGGATCACCAATTCATTGTTTAGTAAAAGCTGTTTTTCCCCTCAAATTTACAGTGCTCAGAACAGAGACATCTGGATCATCTTGTGCTGCACAGTGCTGCCAAAAAGTCCAAGCAAGGGCCAGACAGTTCTAGGTACAAGCCAGGCCTAGTAAGTTACCCACTGGAACTTTAATATGACAATTTTCATTTAGTTGTTCATTTCTTACCAGATAAATCAAGAAATTATTGCCTAATAATGACTTTTCAGTAGCCTTAACAGATATACCACAAAATTTTCTACATTATTCCAGTAGGTATTTTTCATGGGATGGCATTTGCTCAGAACAGAACTGGTGTATTTCCCAACAGCAGTGATAGTGCATGTCAAGTTCCATTTACTATGAGACTTTGGTAACTCTGCAGACTGATTCCTAAATGATCACCACAAAAAACTACTTACAACAGAATGAGGTAGGCGTCCAGTTTTAAAGATTCACTGACCATCCTGTTGAAAACCATTAGTTAAGTGCAATTCTCTTCCTCTAGAATGAAATATCACTCTAAATGATGCTGCTGAAACTCTCCAAGCCAACAGTGTTCATAAACCAGCAAACAAGATGTTAAAACTGATAAGCACTATTTATATGAAGCAATGTTAATTTTAATTATACCTGTTAGAATAGTCTTGAGAAATATCCTCCAAACATACAAAATATTCAGTCATTTTAATGTCCAGTCCATCTTTGTTGATGTTTACAATAGCCATAATTGCTTTTATGGAAAAACAGCATTAGAAAATTCTGAACTTTAAACTACTTGAAATGAGGCCAGCCAGCACAACATGCATAGGCAAGGGCTCAGGACACCATTAGCTTCTCTGTTAGGTCCTAAGTGAATTACATATCTTGATACAACAGTTCATATCTACACTACAGTGCATCAGGTGATGTCAATTTGTAGAGTCAAGACTGATAAACAACGAGCTGGACTTTTCCAGCTTGAAAGTTGGAAACATGTTTAAGACTGTTAAGTTGGTGAAACATTTGCAGTAGTCAGACACCTTCCACAAAAGAAGTTTGCTGTACGTAACATCTAATCCAGATTTGTGCCAGCACCTTCTTTGTACTTAAAACATTATATTGGTGTAACAGAAAATGCACCCCACAAACATTACCAGCACCATTAATACTTTATAAAAAACCATTTCTACAAATGTAATTTATTTATGGATCTGATGTACATTGCAGTTTCACTGGAAGACTATAGCAAACTAGTTTGACAAGTCTTTCAAATATGAACAGGTCTTAAGTCAGTGGTTGGTGTCTGATGTGACTTAAGTGGACAAAGATATTCCATACTTAAATTTGCATATTATAAAAATACAGTGGGCATAAATCTAATGCATAGCTGTAGATACTAACACTACTCAGCTCTTAAATATTAGGAAGATTTTTGCTCCTGTGCTTGTCATTTTTCACAGACTCAAGATTTATTTCCTTATTCTTACTTGCTCAAGCTCCTTACTTGAGAAGCACCTTGTTTTCACACAAACTGGAGTCTGAGAAATCACTTACATGTAGAATCCGTTCTATAGCTGATTACTTCAAACTTTTCTTCATCAAGCAAAATAATTCTGATCTGTTGCAGTTAAGTTTTCCTTAGCTCCTTACTCTGAAAATGATACATTGTCCAAGATTTAGTTAAGGTTGGTAAAAAACTGGTAATTCCTCTTCCTTCTATTTTAAAGAGTAAGTCTAGCTAAATCTAATTAGGAAGACCTTTAAAATAGATCCTAAATAAACCATCATAAAATAAAATAAAATCCTTTATACACAACTCACTTCACTGAACTAGTGTAAGTTTACACATGACCTCAGCAATGTAAAAGCACTTTGAAATTAGTTTGGCTAATCAAATTTAAGACATTGGCTTGCCATGGACACCTCAGAAAATACAGCTTGCTAGAAACAACCTGGAGTAGCCACGACAGTTGGGTGTCCTGGGAACAGGAGGGCATAAAGAAAGACAGCAATGAGGAGTTAACTGGAGAGGTTTAGGGTTGTTTAAATAACCAACCACTGTTTAAGGACTTGGCACTGAAAGCCAATGACAATTTGTACAGATCAAAAATCAGTAGTGCAGTTTATAATGTAATCTCCACCACTGTCTCCATTTCTGCACGAGGAGGTGCAATTTAGTATCACCAAGGTGTCAAGCAGAGTTTTCTGAACTCTGATTCGGAGTCTTTTCTTTAGAGAAAAGTTTCTGGTAACATTTAAGTTTTTCACTGAATTATGTGAAGGAATGCACTGAGATGGAACAGCGCAAGGCCCAGCATTGCTGAGGGATGTCAGGATTCAGCACAACTCATTGTGAGCCACACACAGCATCCACCAGAGGACACAACACTCTCAAAGTGGTAACAACACTTAGCAACAAAATCCGAAGAACTACTCAGACTCAGTTTTTTTCCCTTACATACAGGTAACTCCTTGAGCACGTTGCATCAAAATTAAGAATTGACAACATTCTCCTATCTGCATAGTGTTGAGAAGAATTTTAATTTTCTGAGTTTTTGGTATCATTGAGAACTTGTGTTTGATACAAGCTACCTAATTATACAGGAAAAAAAATTTTGACATTTAGTGTTAAAACAACAAATTGTGAGTGTTTGCAATTTGTGAATGAGAGATTTAGTATCACTAATACTAACTTACTCCTGGAGAAAAAAAACCCCAACAGATTAGTGTAGTCTTCAAAATAATTAACATGGGATCTAGAGAGAACTATTTTGAATTAATTTCTATAATAAGTAGACTTGAGACCTGAACTACCGGTTAAACAAATATTATTTTGATGCTTGTCAAAATGTAACATTTTCTAAGTTGAATTCATCACTCAGGAGTCCCCAGACATTCATCCATTCAGCATATACACACAAAACCATTGGTACCACCAAAGGCTGGGTCACTAAGCCTGGCTTTGTAGCATCTTTCTAAACCTGAAGCAAGCAGAAAATTTGTACAAACTGCAGACTTTAGCACCCAACAATGCTTTACTAACCCTATTGTATTTTTCTTCTCTATCAAACATGGAATAAACTTTTTTAAAAATCTTCACTTGGCAGCCTACTTTACTTATAGGACAGTTTAATCATTAGAATAACTTGCACAAAAAAAAAAAAAAGTCTTATTTTACCAAGATAATTTTAAAAACACTTACTGCTTTTTAATGTGTAGAACAGCTAAAGTGACCAGAACATTGACTGACCATCCTTTAGTTTAGAGGACTAAAACATTCTTCAGCCAAATGTTACCCAGAGAAATGATTTTACTGAGTGGTCTCTCTTAACTTTGTTCTTTGAGACTGCAGACTTGCAAGGATGGTTGCAATCCATGAACTGTAAACACAGACCAGTTAACCTAAACAGGAATGGAAATGTCTTGAAGTCATTTAAGAATGCTGAAGTAAGAGAGGAAGAGAGGGTAATAACATTAAGCAGGAGTCATCAATAACTGATATTAAGACAAATTAAGTCATTCAGGTGCTGCCCCCCCTCTTCTGTACAATGTTTGACAGTGGAATGCAACTCACCCATTTTGCTGCCTTCATCACTTTGCCCCTGCAGACTAAAAATGCATTCCCAGTAAGAGTTCTCAAAATAAAAAGCAAATCCTTTAAATGAAAATTTAAGTTTATTTTGAAATTTTTAAGTCATTTCTATCAATTTAGACACAGTTTGACATTATCAGATCATTTACAATGATTCATGGATAAAGATTTGGCTTTTACATTCAAATGTTAAATACTTCAAAATAGCTTTGTCTTGTTATTTCCAAACCAGAAACACTAAAGAGCATTTTATTTTGCCTTCCAACCATCTTTGTTAATTAACAGACTTTTGATATCTGCTGTAGTTGAAGGGGAACGTGCAAAACACCAAAGGAATTAATTTGTTTGAATGAAGTGAGTACCTTAACTACAGTTCCAGATTTAAGACTCGTTCACTGTAGCATCAAAAGGCAGTGCTAAGAAGAAAGACACGATTTCTTTTTAAAAAATATATTTTCCTCAGGTAGACTGCAGAACCTGACTGAGTTAAAAGCCTCTTTATGAAGACAAAAAAGTCTTGGTATCCCATGTTAACATCATTCAGTCTTACAGTTTAGCAAGTTTTGTCCAGTTTTCATAATTATTCTGGAAACTATTATAAAATTTCATCTCTATCCTAACACAATCCTTGTATTAGTGTTTAACAACAAAATTCAATTTACCTATCAGACTTAATTGTGTTGATTTTATTGCTTACTATAGTTTATTTTCTTACTCTCTAGCACTAACTTGAAATTGGATAAACTAAAAACATTTGCAGGGAAGAGATTTGACCAATTTGCCCATTCTGGCAAGGAGGGTGTCCCTCAAGCACGTGCACCATAATGAACTGTTCCAAAGTGAATTCCAGACTGCTGCTCTCCAAGAGGGACAGCCTCCCTACCAAGCATCTGAGAAGTTCAAAACTCCTCCAGTTTGCAAAAACAATATGAGCAACAAAGCCCTGGGAAAAAAGCTTATACATTTTAGACCTATACATTCTTGAGACTACAACAATATGCTGGCAAGGGGAACCTCACAGGAAGGTACTCAAACAGCTCAGATTCCTTTGCATACACCTCAGCATAGCAGGTTGCTGCTGCTGCCTTCAGTCAGCAAGCAGCACACCATGGAAGATCTGGGACAACAGCAGGAACTGTCTGCTGGAATCAAGCCTTTATACTATTAACAAATTTGGGGTGAGGGGGAAGCACAGATTTTGTTTTGTAAGAGGGAAATGCTTCTCAAATCTGATATAATACATTTTGTCCCCCACCTTTATTTTCACTGCCTGATGGATCATCATCAACAGTGTGCCAGAAATGCTCTTATTGCTTGATTCCAGAAGTCTGCTGTGTTTCAAGAAGCACAGGCACATTCCCTGCTCAGGTACACACAGCAGCAGGTGTGAAAGGTCTGTTACATTACAGTTTAGAAGCCACACAAGAAACACAAATGCAATCCTAATCTTCCCTGCTGACAAAGTCTGTTAACCTACTTAATCCACAGGAATGATGATATGTAGTTCAATTAAACAAGTGTATTCATAAGCCTTTACAGTATACAGAAAACTCAGTTCTGTCCCCTGATGCTGTTTTCAAGCTTGTTTTATTCACTCTTTTGGATGACTATAAATAAGTGTTTCCACTATGGAAAAGAAAGTTAGCACAGTACATTTTCATGACTGGGGAATGAATTTTTCTGAAGACACCTTCCGAAGGGCAAAATCTTAGAAAAAACAATGTGAATGTTGAATTCAGTTCCATATAAAGTCCCTTGTAAAAATTAAAAAAAAAAAAAACCAACAAAAAACCAACCAAAAAAACCCAAAAAAAAGGAAAAGAAAAAAAAAGAAAAAAGTAAAGGAAAAACTGCAAGGCCCAGGATGATTTTATTGCTTTTCTTCAGTTTTTTCCTTGGTCTCTTTCTTCTCAGATTCTCTGCTCTCTTCCTTTACAGAAAGCTCTTCTAGTTTTTCAGCAACTTTATCAGCACTATCATTTTTGTCTGTGCCTGCTAAAAGATTGGTTAGGAAAAATGTTACATACAGGCAGTAATGGATTTTCCTGTTAGAAAGAGTAAAGTCAGAGGGTGAGGGGGCTAAGGAGAGACAGCTGGTATTGGACAAAAATAAAGAGGTTCTTCACTGACCACTGGAGTGACTCATTCCATTTCTTTTCCTCTGGTAATTACTTCAGATGTCAGAATTCAAGAAATGCCACTCGTATACATTAATCACTATACGAGGGCTTAATCACAGGGACTGAGCCGTGTGTAACATCTGGCCAGCTGTGCTGCTACCAATAAAGTGTCCAGACAAGTCTTGTCATCTTAACCAAAAAAAGCAAAGTCAAGCTTGAAAAAGCAAAGTCCCCAGTTTGAAATTGGGGAATAGGAATTCTTAAGACTGGAAAACTCCAATCTAAGTAATCTTGAAGAACGTTGACTGCAGACCACTGGTAGTCTGTTCTTAAGAAAGATGGAAATGTTTATTGTATTTACATGGTGAGATACCTTGTCACACAGGCAATTCTAAAGGGAGGTGCAATAACCTATTAGAGACTTGTGAACAACTTCATACACATTAACAACCATAAAAACATTAAATATTATACTTGCATGATTATACATTCGTGAAATTTGGGAAAGGGACCTGGAGGGAAGAGAGAGCATTGTGGCTGCAGTATTCACAGTTCATTCATGTACTATAAGCCATAAATACTTCCTTGGTAGCCTTTCCAAAGCAGCCATGTCCCAACAGCAACTGTAACAGCCTTCTACAGGAAAGAAGGCCATCGTCGCTCCTGTGAGCTCTTACTCTCGCAGACAGAAAAGCATCTGAACTGAAGGCTGCAGTTCAGCACAGAGTGAGTCTGCTGGAACACAACACTCCAGGGTACTGTAACCACTCACACAGCTCAGAAATGTGGCGCTGAGTTACACAGACTACCTTACCTTTCTCTGCTTTCTTGCCTACTTCGTTCCTGCATTCTTCAAACTTTGCCTTGAATTTCTGTGCATCTGTTTCAGTAAAGATAAAATATTTTTTTCATTACTTTTACTGCCTCACAACATTGAATACTTCTAATCTTGAAGATACCCCAGGAGAAGCTTTGTGTAAACAAAATTTGTAGGGACTTATGAAGTAATCTAGTAAATCAGACAAGATGCAAAGTTCTTCAATCACATCCTTGTGCAAAAGCAATTTATCTTCTTCAGCAAGTTTACTAAAGCAGCTTATTTTGCAAAATATTCAAAATGCAATGCCAGCAGGAGCTGTTATGTAGTTATTGCAACTCACAGCTGTCTGTAGCCTAAAGGAATAGGAGTATGATGTCAGAGACTTCTAATACAACTATCTGTATGCACAAGACTGAAGATTAGCTTTGAACTGCTATCCTTGCCAGCTACGTTATACCATAAGAGTTTCCCACAACCTGACCATAACTGGAGTTCTTAGCATCAGCAAAGGAAGATAATGCCTGTTTCACCAGTACAGCATTCAGACTCCGTACCCAAGGGCTATTCCTCACTGCAAGAGCCAACAATGCATAATCATCATTATGTTCTGGTCTAAGCCACCACTCGATTCAACAACCATTCCAAGCAGCTGATCAAATTCCAGTAATGTTTCTACACAAGTAATACAAGCAACAAAAGACTGGGCAAGGAGCTTCCTGACAGCAGAATGACCAAGGTGGTACTAGCCTGGTATCCCAGGCTGGTCGGGTTGACCACAGGAGGTCACTGTTGCCCCACAGGAATTCTGAAGGCACTTTCTACCGGGTCCAGGAAGTGTTTGTATGGATTCCTTTTCAAGCATCTCAAACAGGAGAGACACCTGAAGGACAAACTTATGTCTGTTCACCTGTCATCTGCTTAGTACTGCAAAGGGCAAACAGGAAGAAAGGACTACTCCTTCAAGGCAGAACATTCAATAAGCTGAACAGCCTCTACCAGAAAGAGGGAAAGACTTTTCAGAGATGAGCAAATAGTTACCCTTTAATTTCCTACTTGATCATGAAGCAAGCACTAAGCAGGTGGACCAGAAAGGTTTGTTTGGCTAAACAATGTGACAATGGAGACTTAAGGCAAAGGAAAAAGGCAAGATATACTAAGTTCTTTCCTGATGTAGTCAAGTCCATCGAGTTTTAAAATACACAACCACTTCATGATTCATCTAGTATGTAGGGAAAAAAGGAGGCTAACACACTAAAGTTGTGTGGCAAATTGTAAAGCAAGAAATGCAACACTTTTTCATTTTGCTTCTTTAAAAAAAAAAACAACACCCAAACCAACAACAAAACAAAACAACATAAACCCTCTCTGCCCACAAACACTTCTTTGATTTAATCCTAGCTGATCCCTTACTAGAGTTACTGTTCTGGTACTCAGTGTAGTCATTCCAGAAAAACCCACTAACTAGTATGATGGGTCTGACTGGCACTTTTCACCGAGGGCTCCATTTAATCAGAACAAAGAAGATACTACATACTTCATTAAAAAAAAAAAACAACCCAGATGTTCTGCTAATGCAGATGGACCAGAAATATCAGGTCAGGATTTCCTTGTTTCTAATGCAAAAATCTAATCTTAACTACAATTGAGCACCTGCATTAAGTGAAAGTAAGCTGCATGTGAGTCTCTTAATTGCCTTTAGTTTTATTCTAATTGGCATTGCACCTACATGAAATGGCTTAGGTTAAAAAAGGACCTAGGGCAGAAACTGTACAAATATTACTGCAGACCTAATTACTACACTGTGTGTCAATAGATATGGTTAAGTGATTAACAGACTTCTCTCAGATAAAGAATTAATTAGCAACCACTACCATGCAGGGGTGAAATACAGCATGTCTCCAACAATGGTTTAGAGCAGCGTTCAGACAAGCAGGGTAACATAACAGTTTACACTCAGTGTAAGTTCAGTGCCAGTCCACTCACTCTCTGCGTTTAGAAATCGGATTGCCAGAAGTTCGGGCTTGGGGCTTTCATCTGCAAAGTCAGCATGTGTGTTCCAGACCCATGCCCTGTCGCTCCCAGCGTTAGGCTTCAGCTCCATTAAGGGTGTGACTGAAAGGAAAGCATTAAAAGATGTACAGAGCACAATAGTAAATGTTTTCCACACCAGCCTCCATAAATCTCAGTGACAACGGGCTGCGATGGTTACGTAAAGCACTTGACACAGAATTACTGTGGGATAAATACAAGACAATGGTGCCCATTTATATTTTTCCTTACACTGTCAAATAAAATGATGCAAGACCATTACTGTGTGAGAGGATGCTGGATTCACTACTGTTAGGAAAAAGAGTTGGATTCAATTTTTGTTTAATACAGATGACTGTGATACTAAGAGATGCAATCACTGAGCACAGCTCTGAAGTACAGGCAAATGATTTAGGAGGAAAAGGCATCTAGACATCTAGACACCAAAACTACTACCAAAATTAATTTTAAAAAGCACTATTCCTTCAATTAGTCAGCAGGTTAATTATCTCTCCCATCAGTTTAAAACTGTACTACAAGATATTACAGAATTCTGCAGTGCTGCAAAGTGTGCACAGTGTATTTTCAATCTGTTCCTTTCCAGTAAATGGGGCCGTTTCCCTCCAAGACACTACAATTACCTCACCTGACTGAATGGAGAAGTTGAAATGTTACTTCCCACAGTACTTAAGACTTTGTACATTACAGACATGCAAAGTATAAGCAGGGCTTTTTTTCTGGGTCCTGTCTAGTTCAGGAGAAATCTGAAGAGTCTACTCCCTTCCCTGCATTTTTAAAATCTAGAGATAAAAATATGTGTTGCTCCATTTAATGCTTTGCAAAAATGAAGAGAGTCCTTTTGTCTGACTGTGAGTCAGCATAAATTCAATAAACAAATCTATATGGAGAGCAGCTTTTCCACAAAAAAAAAAACCTAAACAACTTTTGACGCAAATACTACAAATTCATCAATTCCGTATTGCATATGTGCAACATTTCTTTCCCTAAACAAAAGGTTTATTCCTGCTGGTTGGTGACTACACTGCTTTCATATTTGCCATTTTGTTTACTAAACACCTGTGTCCTCTGAACAGTTTGATTTCTGAAGGGATCTACCCAAGAAAACAAGCATTGAGGTTTGCACTAAGCTACTTCTTATTTCAAGTTATCTAAATGTAGTTTAACTCCACAGAACACGACATACTCCTCAACAAAAATCTGAGTATCACCAAAGCAAGCCAAGTATCACCATATTAGTCTACTTGTTGCAAGTTGTGCTGACTTTCAAGTCTGTCTTGCTCTTTCATGGTTTTTTTTTATTCAAAGAGGCTTCCTTTTTGAATGAGTCAGCCCAATATAACACATTCATTTCAGTTTATTTCACAGGCAGAGAAAGGCAGACTCAGATTAGCTTAGTACCTCAGTCTCTGTTTTCTAATGGTTAAGGGATTGGTTCTAGCAATTCAAACATTTAGCTCCAAGTAGTAAATTATTACATCATGCTTTTTCTCTTTTACAAAAGCAAGCCAGCATATATTAAACTCTTATTCCAAACAGTATTAAGGCCTACATGTTCTACACTCTATTAATCATTAAAATAAACCACACACACTGGAAGCAACCACATAATGCCTGTCTATCCCAGCTAAATTTTAAAGTGACTTTACTTAGTCTTAGAGCACTATCAGACTCTGAAGGAAAAAACCTTCAGCTTCCTTCCATTAATAAAAATAACCCCTCATGGTTTTTGATACCTGAAACCTTGTATGAACAGCAGGAGAAAACTACACTGAATTTCTATAAGCTTATTTTTTCAAACAAGAGTAAGTATAGCAATGTATAACATACTGTAATGGTTTGCACAGATTTTTAGGGTTTTATCCCTCCGCATGAGGAGGCGAATTGTTCCCTTCTCCTTGTGTTTCAGGAGTTTCACATCACCAGTTCCTCGTTCTTTCCATTCTGGAAGGTCATTCTCAGATGCAAACCGGAAGAGCTTTGCTCGCCTTGGAGAACAAAAAAAATTAATTAACCTCCATGCATTAGAACATTTATTAAAACACCACACCTGATAGAACAGCACAGTTCTTTTTAAAAACCACACACAAGAAGAAAACAATTCCTTTTATAAGGTTCCCTGTTCAACTTCAATATACACATTTAGAAACTGATATGATAAATTAAAATCTAATAAGAAAATATTAGGAATTATGTTTTAAGTGTACTAAAATTCTGGACACTCTTAGGGGATGATAAACACATTAGGTGTAGGCAACCTTTTAAACTCAGGTAGCTAACAGGTTTTGCTATAGCCAGAGTTCACCATACTGCCTGTCAGTAATTGACCATCACTTTAGCTATTACCAGAACCTGTACAAGGAAAACTCAAATCTCTCTTCCAGATGAGCAATACCATTCTGTGATTAAGTAAAAGCTGAATTTTTTAAACCTATTTAAAGCAAGCACATCAGGAATCAAATTCAAAACACTTCTTAAGCCTTTAGGCTACGTTTTTCTTCAGGAAGATCAAGCTCTCCTGATCTGACAATAAGCATAATCTAAGGATAAACTATGTTGAAGACAACAGACAGGAACTGCCACAGATGCCCCAATACTGTACTGCAGCTGTTGCTTTTATTACTTCAGTCCCTTGTACATCACCCTCTACCCAGGGATGCATGGCAGCAACACCATATACATCTCATTTCTTTCCTCCCAAGACACTTGTTTCATATTCTGTGATCATAATTTCAATAATTATTCCCTATGTTGTCATTTTCTTTTATGCTAAACAATGCTAAAGCCAGATTCGTACTATCAGCTCCCTTCTACAGTTCCAGATTTCATTTCCTTGGGGCAATATCAATCACCCCCCACTCAATCTCTGCCATCACAGTGCAGACCAACCAAGTTAGATTACTCCTTCATACAGAGATTGCTACAAGTTATGCAGCTTCTTATAAACACTGTCAAGTTTAAGCCTAATGAACATTCAGATAATAGAGAGAAATATTCTACTTACATCTTAAAGAGTTCTTCCTCATCCTCTTCCAGAGTTTTTATTTCTTGCTCTGGAAGGGAAACTATGGGCTCAAACTGAGGATCGTGGTTAGAATCATCTGCATTTTCAGTAGAAGTATCATGCTCCTCGTGTGCTTCCTGAGGAGAAAAAAAAGAAAACACAAACTTGCTATGTACCCAAATCCCAAAGTACTCATATCTGTGTTTAAATCATGTATGACTTTTCAGCAACTAGATCTTAGTAACTGAAATACCCTGTAACAGTAAAGAAATATCATTATACCTAAAAATAAAGGACTTTCAAGTCAACATAGAGCTACACTACGGAACAAAAGGGTGCTTATGCAGTGCTAGGTGTTTTAATCCTACAACTCCTGAATTGTGCAGAGGCTTGGCCTTGGAGCAATAGCTCTTGGTTATGGGAAAGATAATTTCTTCAACAATTTTTCCTATGCAATGTGTTTTATGCTACTAAAGCCGTACTGTTTCTTAGTGCCTAACAACCCATTGCTAATGGAAAAATTAGAAAAAAATCCCACACAACATCAAAGCAACCACCTAACCCAGCTTAAGGGTTGCATTGCTTGGCATTGCATCCCAAGTTCATCATTCTCTTATGTATTAGAATCACCCACAGTCAAAGATATTTTGAGACAGAGCTGTAACACTCATGAAATAATTTAGGTTTCTTGCTTTAAGACTCCTCAAGGAACTTTAGGTTACAGGTACATGGCCAAAATAATACTTCCTCTTTAGGTTCTTTAGGAATCTGTCAGAACATTCATTCAGCTTAAGAATAGTTTTTCCCACATGACTAGTAGGTAAATGATAAACATCTCTAGTACTTCATACATATGGACTGCTAAGAAGCACTCAGCACACAAGCCTAGGAAGGAGATTCATATGCAAGTTTAACAAAGCCACAAAACAGCTATCTCAGGTCAAGGGAACTGATTTGGATTTGGGTTTTTTGTTGCTGCTTGAGTAACAGAAAGGAAAAACAGTCTATACATCGAAGACATTTAAGTAATATTTCCCTTTACAAATGGAAGAGTCCACTCTTACAGGCTCTATTCACAATGTCCTTCACAGAGCAGGTATACACCACTTGTGCATAAAGCAACTGAAATAAAGCAGTCTATTTTTACTACATAGTAAATAAAAGAAAAAAGGGGGGACGAGGGAAAATTAGGTAAAAAATGTTGCAAAATAAAATCTAGTTGTATCAACAACGGCACACAAGCTATCGCCAGTTTTATGTCCCCAGTGTTCCAACATGTCAAAAAAAAAAGCGAGAAAGGCGTTACGTCACATCTGTTTCCGAAAAACAGGAAAAGAAATGTTAGCTAAACTTTTATACATTGTATCCTCCTGTGTAAGTAGCACATCCCGCCTGGTAACTCATCACGCGTTCTGCGCCTGAGCAATTAATTACAGAGACCATGAGAAATGCACAGTTCCCAGCAGCCGCATGAGAGAACGTGGATCCCGTTATCACGATACGATCCCGCCCTGCCGCGATACAAAGCACGTGGGGAACTGCTGTGGCACGAGGGCTCCGGCCGGCGGGGCCGCGGAAAGAGGGAGGGGAGGAAGAAAGGAGGGAAAGGCGCAGAAGGACCACCCGAAAGATCCCGGCTCGCTCAGACTCCCTCATGCCGGGGAGCGGCCGAGGCGGGTGGAGGGGCCGGCCCGAGGAGCCACACGTGCCCGGAGCGGCCGCAAACCCCCGGCCCCGCGGGCGCGGCCGCTCCAGCCCCCAGCAAGGCCCAGCGTCCGTCCGCCCCGGGCCCTGCCCGACCTCGGCTCCCCCCGCCCGCGCCCCACCTGTTTCCGTTACT
>VZTE01002920.1:814827-867916 GCA_013397775.1 Eulacestoma nigropectus
TTTTTTTGACAGGCCACTTCTTTAAATAATAGTTTATATACCATCTTCCAACTACCCGTATCCTGTTGTAACAGGATTACAACTCATGGAACTAAAAAGCTAAATATAATAATAAAAAATGGGTGGATTCATACTTGCAGAGACCTCCAAGTGTATCATTTAAACACAGAAACAGGTAAGACTCCATGACTCCTCCTGTTTAACCTCAAACGTTATATGCAACACATTAGAGAATATTAGTTTGAAATATAAATTAAAATCCACATATTTCCAAAGTAACGTGTAATGTTAAAAGGAGGTCTTACAATACTGATGCCAACATTTTTAAAATCCAGTAGGCACTAAATTCAATATACTGCAGCACTCTCTATGTAACATGGTAAATTAAAAAACAAAACCACATCAAAATCAGAATAAAACCAAAACAAAACCAAAAAAACCCCTCAAGTCCCCAGATCCCTGTCAACATAAGTACCAGGAGCTGCAGCAGGTACAGAGAACTGACTTTTTAATCCCAACAGGAGCAGGAGGAGTGTAAAAAGGGAGCAGTGCAGCTCCTGGACAAATCACTGCAGCCCTGCCATCAGCTTGGTTTTTGCTCTTCTTAAAGACCAAACCAAAAAATGGTTGCAAGAGAAGACTTAACTGCAGTCACCCAGTGAACCCTGTATGAAAAACGAAACCCACAGAGCAGCGCTTTCACACAGCCACGCTATTCCTTCTGTGCTTGGCTTAATAAAGCCTCAGATGACACAGTGAGTACTGCCTGTTTGCCAGGACTGTATTTTAGAGTAGTTGCATATTTTTAATTTTCTTATTTATGAGTGTAACCAGTTATGGTCTCATTCTACTTATTACTCTATGTCATATTCCAAATCTACATTCTAATTTTCATTGCAGAAGTTATACACTTTCTTTAAAAACTAAAAATGTAATTAAAAAAGTAAAAACAAAAACTTCTTAAAATAACCTAAATTGCTGCAGTCGGACTTAAGGGTTGTGTTGATTTTTTTTCTAAAGTCTTTGCTTTCATGGTGCAAATTAATTAAGACTTAACTGAACAAGTCAGATGCAATCTGACACCAAACAAAAGAGAAATTGTTTTATTGCTGGGAAAAGGGAGTGGAAAGTCATTGGCAAAATATTTTCAGACTATCAACCATCATCAGCTGCATTTTGGCTCCAAGCTTTGAAAACAGCCTTTCAAATTACAGTTTTTAATTTAATCATATAAGTGGGGCCATGTTTTCCCTGTTCAACTGATCTGTAAACTAACACAGTCTCTTTTCATTTAAAATAAACCCCAGTAATTTTGAATCTCCAACCTATTACTCTTAACACTACCAGGGGTATTCTTGTTCTTTTCAAGTAATAACAAAATCTGCATCTTGTAATCTCAAATAACTAAGCCTGGCAGAAGACAAGAAACAAAACAGAAAGAAACAGCATTACTGGCCTAATCCTATGGCATTAGAAACATTGCTCATCACTTTCCTGTATTTGTCACCAAAGTGTCTTATCAGTGCATATTATTATGTGCTGAAATGCAACAAAACTTTTCACAAAAATAGTTTTAGGCATGTTCATACAAGAAGATGTACATATATTTCTTTTATATATACATATATATGAATGTGTATATATATAATATCAGCTTCAACCTGTACATAGATATTCTGAATTTCATACCTAAAATACATCCATTTCAAACAACATGGATGGCTTTCCAGGAGAAAAGTGCTTGATTGGTTTTATCCTGTGTGAACATGCCTGTCCTCTGTGCATTTGCCCCAGTAGAGATCTTTATGATCAAATCTTTAAACGTACATATCTCAGAGGTATTAAACAAGGAAAAAAAAAGAAAAAGAAACTAGGAAAAAGTAATATTGCCCTGATGATGCAAAAAGAACAATGCATAACTGAAGCAGCTTGGATTTTAAAAGTTATCTTGCATTCTGCAGCAAACAATTTTTAAATAATTGTTGAAAATCTAGTTCCTCCATTTGTGTTATTGCTCCCCACTTGCACATTTTCTCGTTACACATCAACAGTACAGAGAGGTTCACTACCAGGTTGAGCAGATTCCACTATTGTCATCTTGGGTTTCTTTCGGGTTTCCTCCTAAAAAATACAAAACAACCCCCACCACATAGTCATAAAGAGAAAAGAATCCTAAACCAGTTAAAATTCTGAACAATTTTAGCCAAACTTGTGTGAATTGTTGCAAGAGGCTAACTGGGGCTAATGTTAAAAATACATGTACAGAAGTAGGTACAATCAAGTTATAAGCCAGTAAAAGAGAATGAAAATCTCCCCAGAAGTAGACCCCAATCAAACTCTGAAGAGCTCTCTTTACTTAAAATACTGTAAAATAAGCAAAAAAAAAAAAATCTGATCATTGGTACAGGTGACCCATGACATTCATGCTGTTTGTAAATATGTAAGAACATATACTCACTCTTTCCTGTGCCAGTTTTTTCATTTCTTCCTGTAACTTATTCAGGATGTGCAGATTTGGCTTGTTCTTTTTGGCATACTGCTGAAGTTCTATCACACTTCTATCAGAGGTTTCCTATTCAATAGAATCATAAGCAACAACTGATCAACCTTTTTATGAAAAAAAATTAATGTACATGGAGCAAAGTTTAGCCTGTAGTACTTCAGTCTGTAGTTAGTTGTACTTCTTTAAGTAGGAATATCTACTTCCATGAGTTAGTTAAATAGGTTCTTTTATTTTGACCTGGAAGAATAATTAACACAATTATTACTGTCAATGAAACCCAGGCACCTTATAGTTTTGTTGTAACTAAATTTACAAATCCAGAAAAATCCAAGAGCAAAACTCCAGTCACAGGGTAGGTTACAGTCAAACGAAAGCATGCTCACCTGTTTAACCAGCTTGCTATTCTCTCTGCCATACATTCGCAAGAGAGAGCCCCAATTTTTCACATGTGGATGCAGTAGCTGAAGGATTTTCTGAGAAGCCAATTGCTTCCCCACTCTTTTATTTTTGCCTGTAAGAATAACCATAGAAGTGTGTCAATACCAGCACATTGTGTAATGAGACAGCCACAAATATTCACTTGTGTTAGCCAAAACTGAGATACCAGAGAAGAGCAGGATAAGCACATAACAGGCTTGGTGGCTGAACAAGCACCCTCAGAATGGACAGCCAAGGAGAACAGGAAGGGAGAAAGAAGAGGTTCAGAGGTCACATCAATTACTGTACTTACACCAGCCTCGCACTGTGTGCTTGCCACAAGTCATGACATATTCACTCTTCTGATTTTTCCCAGGAATCACTTCAAACTTTATGGATGTATCACCCATTCCGTGGTTTCTTAAGCACAAACACAATCAAGATCACATACTAAGTAAAACTACAAACAAGTGAAGTGGTTGCAGTTATCATCTTGGACTGTCATTGCAATGAAATTAGATATATTAATAATAAATGTCAATACATTAATTAACAAAGACTTTTTATATCAGTAACTTGAGTCAAACGAAAAAGCAACCCTGTATGAAAGAAAACAAAATACATTTGTCCAGCAACTACATCCTGCTCTCCAAAGAGGCATAAAGAGCAAATACGAATTAAAGAGGACTCAGCATTAACCGGGTCAGTCCCCACGACGTCTCTCCCAGGCCCAGGGAGCACAGCAGCTCAGGCAGGGTCACTGACGAACACCAGCAACAAGCGAACAGCGTGTCCCGAGCCAACACCTCACACCACACAGGGGTCCTCATGCTGCAGCCTTACCTTTTAAGGCACTCATGGAGAATCTGATATGGAGACAAGAGTCCAGCTTTACTGGTGAGTTCATATACCCGTGAGTCCTCAATACTGATATGGTTAAAATACTGCAAAGGAATTGAAAAGGGTTATTGTACTTTGTGCAAAGAAAACCCTAATAATGTCCTTAACCCTAATTTCTCCTTTGCTACATTAAACAAATTCTGTTGCTCTGTGCTTAATACTTTAAAAGGTGTTTTAAAATCCATAATAAATGAAAAGCAACATTATTAAAACTGTCACACCTAATCATACATTTGCAGACAGAAATTTTAACTCCAATCTTACATTATTCAATATGTACATAAAAATGGTAATCGTATAAATTCTTTATCATAATTTCTCCTTTCAGGACAAGGTTATTTAACTAATTGTGAAACTATTTATCAAAATGCTGTGGTTGAATAAAAGAAAATAGAATAGCTATTGGCACATTTGGTATTTTATTTTAAAAGAATGGAAAAAATTGTCTGCATTTCCTTAATGACCATTTCAGTATACTGCATACAATGCAGTTCTAAGTTAAAGCAAGGGTACAAAACTCATTCTGTATATTACTTCATTTTAGAAAACATTCCTTTCAGGCTGATCACCGATTTTTCCTTTACTCCTTACTGATGGTATCACTGATCAATGAGCTATTTAATTCTCCCAGTACCTGAGAATATAGCACAACTCTCCTCTTAAAGAAATTTTTCCTCTAATATCACTGCCTAAACTATGAGATTTCACTATGTGGTAATAAAAACATCTCAGAAGCCTGAGCACTTTTACTTCTTACTTGGTGTCCTAAGATGATCACACAAAACCAAACAGCATCTAGCTCTGAACCTTTTCTGGCATTAACCAGAGGATTCTGGAAGGCAGGGCAGTACAGGCAGTCTGGTACCTTGGAACATCTCAGGTCTTTAGTAAGTGACCTGATGTGTCAATAAAGACACAAGTTCTCTGAATCACAGCAAATTTTCTGATATATTCCAATAGAAAAAAAAAAGTATTTTCTTTGCCGGAAGTCTTGCTCTAAATGAAGGATTTTGTATTTCCATTTGAGTGAGAAAACAATCTTACTAATTTTAAGTAACATTTCTGATATTAAATGTGCAATGTTTTAAAAACAAACTCAAATGATGCCAGCCAGGAAGCATGAGCTCAGTACCTCAAGTTCTTGACTGTCTTTGGGCTTCTCCTCAGAGGTCTGTTTAACAAAGTCGGGAATAAGGATTTCCAGTGTAGCTCGAGCTGCAGAAAGTGATTAAACATCTTGATTAGGTTTATTTTAGACTAAAACATCTCCTCTAGAAATTGACAGGTATTTTCTTCTGGTAAGAAATTTATTCATGTACACTTTTCAAGGGAAAGAAGTTCTACTTGTTCAACCTGATAACTGAAGTCTCATAACTAATTAAAATAAGAAGAAACTACTTTTTACAAGTGCCTACAAATGGAAAAATATTCCAGTGTCATTTTAGAAGTGACATAGCCTAAAATTAAAGAGTTATCACCCCCTAGTTCTTACAGCCAAACTCTTGTACTGCATCACTATGGCCCTCAGAACCCCAGAATGGTACAAGAAGCAAACAGATCAGTAATTCAGCAGTTGGTACTGAGAAAGAAAAAAACATTACCAGCTTTATTCTTGGCAAGTTTTTTGCTGCTGGCAGTTCCTGCCCCGTAAGTTACTCCATCAATAATCACTGAGGCTCCAAAAGGTTCACTTGGGTTCTCTGGAAATGGAGGAGGAAAGAAAAAGCTTTTCAGAACTCCCAATGTACATGATATATCACCGCTATCAAGATTTGTTTTCTTCATTTCAACTTGAAGAGGAATGAAAATGGTTTATTTTTCATGAAGACTGAAAAACTGTTTTACTAACAGAGTTTTTCATTAACAGACTTGGCACCATGTACGTCATTCTCCCAAATAAAGAATTTACAGATTTTAGGAGATCACTGGTAATCTGCCAGAATTCAAATATTAATTCCAAACTTTTTGCATCATGGTGTGAATACAAGAGCTACACATTTTGATATTGGGAATTCAGTTGTATTATGTAATACATACACACAGGAATAGCATAATTCTGAATGATTAGAAGATATCCTCAAAAAAATTCCCAAGCAGCAAAAGCAAGAATTAATGGAACATACATTATACTACTTAAGGAAAAAACCCCAATGTTAACTTGATTCCAGTTATATTTTCCATATATGCAACATTTTTGGATTCTTGATTAAGCATCAAAAGAAGGATATAGTTGTTTAAGGAAACAGACTTACCACATTCAAAGAAATTGTAAACAGGGCGAACCTTTAGGACTCGTTGCATATATTCATGCAAGATGCAAACTTCAGACTTCCCATTGGGATTAATGACAAACTCTGCAAAAATGACAGAAAGAAGTGAAGAAGCTAATTAGTTCCAGTCTTTGAAAGATAATTTCTGTTACAAATAACCAATACTGAGCAACACTCAGCAGTAACAAGAGCTGAAGGTAGTCATTACTTACCAGGACTGTAACCTTAAATAAAAATATTTTTGTTTAGAAATTGGTCTTTATAATAGGAAGTATATTTTGACAACATTTTTCCTTTACTATGTAATATATGATGGGTCAAAGAACACAGAATACCAGATCAGGAATAAAGTGGACTTATTACAGGACTTTTTTTATTTTCAGTCAAGCTTAGAACATCAACTAGTCTTCAATAAAGACTGTTTGAACTCCAGATAGATCAGCTAACCTTTCTTTATGGGTGCATCCTGCACAGACAGGGTGATGAGTTTCTGGTTGGCCGGCAGGATGGGCCGCTCGGACTCCGCCTGCTTCCGCTTCATCTCCCGGTTGAATTGGCGTCGCTCGGCCCAGGTCCGGAATTTCTTTACAGTCACTTGTTCAAAGTCAAAACGCTTTTCAAGATAGCGTCTAAAATCTTCCAGATCTGAGAAGCACAATCAAATTACTCTCTCTGCTCTACCACTGAACAAACATTAAGTTCTCTATTTCCAGTTTCCAACGAGCTATAATTATTTTCTTAGACTAGGAGCAAAAGGTTAAGATGCTGTTTTGGACTAACAGAAGTAATTATAAGTTTTCCTGTTACACGATCAAATGCAAAACATTTGCGCCAATCAGAAAACAAAATTAAAAAACCACCATTTTATTCTGTCACCTGATGATTTTACTAATCCCTAACCAGCAGTAATACCCAACACAATTTGCAACAAAAGACCAGTAATTGTTCTGCTTCAGCATCTAACCACCTTCCCTTTACCTGAAGCAAGGTACACAGCGAGTACAGTAGTTATGCTTTCAGCCTCAGTTCCCTGAAGCCAAACCCAACTGTTGCTGCCTATTCATTATGCAGTGTACCATGAAATACTGTACAGTGATGCTCCATGAACTCCATGAGTATCTGCAGCCTCTATGCAGAATTTAACACATTAAATTTGCATACACAGTACTAAAAGATTGTCCCTTGTAGTACAGCTGCTTCTCCTTTATAGGATATTCTGCAGATATAATCAGCAAAAATAAAGAGTAGCATCCACAGATGTAAACAAACAAAAGCAAGCTGCTGGTATTGTTTCCTTCCACAAAGAATTCCAAATGCAAGTCACGCTTATACTTGATCACTCAGTATCTTTTTCAGTAATACAGAAGAGATCCTATTTAAAGAGAGAGATAGACAGGTGAACTTCATGTAGAAAAATAAGTGCTTACTGACTTTAATTTTGCTGCTACATATTGATGATTTGGGTTTTTTTTTTTTACATCTTTTGGCATGGTTTTTGGACTGGACACAACACATGTAACGACAACAAGTTTTATGTCTGAGCACTATGAAGAAAAATGTAGCCTGTGATCCACACCAATATTCTGAGCAGCAGAAATTTACATGGATGGGACTCTCAGGTATGCAGATGTGTAAGTAACACGTGAGCTTCCTCTCACAGTTCCTCTCCGTTGGGTGGTGATTTTAGCACGATGTCTCTAGACAACCTTTTGTGTAAAGGCTATCAGATTTGCATAAATAAAATAATGAAGCATATCACCCCTTTGTATACGTGCAATTATATCTGCATGACTTAGTCTGCTAAGAGAGCATCCTGAAAACAGATATAACTCAGCCAATACAGAGAGTGCATAGAAAAGCCTATTTGCAGAAGTCACACAAACACACTTGACAACAGCAAATGTACACACTGACATAACTGATTCTTAAATTGAAATAAAGTCTACAGGACTAAACTACCAAAATGTTCACTTTTTTCTGTAAAACTTTTCCCTGTGGACCTCTCAGAGCTTCAGGCAAGATTACAATTCAGTAGCCAAGTCTGGAATAAAACTTTCCAAATGCCTTTACCCCAACTCAAGTCAAGAAAAGACTCCACTTCCCATACATACCTACAGATTCATCTTTACATACTTCAACTTTGGCCTTAACTTGTCCCAAAGCTCCTTGTGCTGCATCTCCCCCAGACGGGTCTTTGTCATCTAAAGGCCCAGAATCAGCAGCAGTGGAATCTGGTTCTTCTGTTTGGCAGTCCAGTTCTGAGGATTTATCTAGGTGCTTTACAGGTGATACCTCCCCATTTGGGGTTATGTCATTGTTTTGTTCCCTTTCCTCATTTTCCTTCATTTTTTTGTAATGAAAGCAGGGAATGCTACTAAGGGGAGGATCATGTTTCTGCAAATATAAAATAATACAGAAGGTTTCAGTATCTCAAGGTCACCAAAAGCAAAACTCAAACTCAAAAGATGCAACCAAGATGGAAGCTATTTTTATTCAGTCTAGGCTCAAGCTCCTCTTCCGTCAGCAAAGTCATTCTACTCAAGAGCTGAGCAGGGGCACTCCTGTGGTATCTTCACACTGTGTAACACTGATACAAATCCACAGGTTTAGATCCAGACTACAATCTGTTCAGCTATATGCAAATACTACATGCTTTCATAAAATCCACTGAGCTTTCCTGGGGCATAAGCCCATGGCATTAAATCCAATTTCTGCAGGTTCCTTGGGTTCATGAACGTCATATCCTTACTTCTGCAAATGTGGACCACAAGCCACAGCTCAGATTAGTTTATAGTTACAAATAAATGATCCTTATATATATTTCATGGTGCAATAAACCCCCGATTTTGCAGCCATACTAGAAAAGTGAAGGCACCAAACAAGATCATCTCATTCACTTTAACTGCCTAAACAGAAAAACAGAAACAAAAGTTTATTTTTCAAGGATCTTAATTCTCACACTAGAAACAAGCTTGCCAAAGTAGAAAAATATCCAACTATTTGCAGGAACATATCTAATTTTTTAATCTTAGTAAGTATTTAAGTAATTGACAGCTCTCACCCTTATGCTTCCTGTTCCCAAAAAATAAGGTCTAGACCAGGTAACAACTCTAGATTCTCTGTGCAGATATACAGGAATGCCCGAGTTATGGAATGTCATGATCCATCCATCTGGCAAAGGTTCTGTAGGAGGGCGGCCACGACCTTTAAAGCAAATAATGGCTTTAAACTTGGATAGACTGCTTAGAAGAATAGAAATAAAAGCTAGGGTTTTGTTTATTTTTTTTCCTGTCTCAAAGAATAAAATGGCACTGAAACAAGATTAAAGATGTTTTGTAGAGAGATGCTGTTTAAATAACAAGGTATATGCTTCTAACTCAGACTAAATCCTGCAAAATTACAGATTCCATGACGTTCTCAACCAAAGGCAATAGTAGCAGTAGTTTTTATATGGACTGATTTGTTTGTTTCATCATTGAATTCTCTTTTCTTTAGTCTTTTCGCACTTATCACAAGCACCAGTATTTACTGGACAAGTCACACTTGCTTCAGAAGCAACTTTATTTTCCGTCAAAAATTTTTCACTTGACACTCAGGAACAAATTTGCATCAAGACACTACCAGATTTCACAGACCCAAACAGCCAGAAAAGAGCTTCTCTTTAAGCCAAGGTCTCACGTCTCTTCAAATCACAAATCAGAGATCACTCATCTTTGCTGGAAGCTTCCTGGCAATCTCTCTTACTATACAATTTTGGAGCAAAAAGTTATTTGTTTTTTATTTCAGTATATAATGAAGCTGTAAAATACTCCTCTAATATGTGTTTAAATCTTAATTCTAATTCAGAATATTTTCAGTTACATTCTTCTGGATGGGTTTGTGTTCTCAGCTCTTCTTTATTAGTAGTTTCTAAGATTAACACAATGAAACTGCAGAACTGTAAGCCGCTGACTTTTCTAGTTGTTATATTTAACCTAGATTACATGCATAGAGACTTCACATGCAGCAATTTCAACAGCAGGAGTTATGTAACTGAAGCAGGAAAAAGACCAGAATGACCAGAGACAAAACCCCAGATCACCCTTGTTTACCTCCCCACCACTGAGGTAACATTCTTCATTATTTTTCACAACTCCATGCACTAAAATATATTATTATTACATACAACACATCAAAAGCAAAAATCAACTTCACTGTTTAAGAATGTGAAAAATCATATTCCACAGTAAGAAGCCTCCCAACGATAAAATTCTCCAACACTTCAACAATTTCACACAAATTGCAATCCCACACTTTGCTTGTTGATATAATTTCATCCTACAGACACAAGCCATACACAGGATCTACAGTTCTTAAATGCACATTAACTTACTCTTCAGTACAGTTTTAATTTTGGTCATCATTGGCTGCACGCTTGTCTCTCCATCAGACTGGTGATCACTTTCACCACCATATTTCTCATTATCTAGTCTCCTTGTTTTGGGTGCTCGAAGACCCTCTTCCAGCAGAGCATCGACATCATTATCAAAGTCATCCTGAAAGAGACTTCATCAGACACTATCCTTCTGGGTCTACCAACCTCCCTTTTCCCTTGCAAAGAGAAAGCAGACATTTTTGATATGCACTTCCATACAGAGAGAAATTAGAAATTTCCAATTAGTCCAGTAAAAAGACTGAAAAATAAGAAAATAAGTTTGTGAGAACTAGAATCTACCTGATAAAATGAACTGCAATTGTGTGAGAAGACTTTTAAATGCCGTTTTTACAGAAAACTATACAAGCTGCCACACAACTCAGAAGTCTGACTAAAATAGTTTACAGAAGTTTTCAGCCAAAGCTCTGTCTCTGAAAATTCTGTGGTTTTGACTCATGCACTGCACACTTCTAGAAGAGATTGTTTCTTTGCATATTTTTTTCTAGCCACTTGGAAACCTCTTACCCAGCAAAGACCTGTAGATTTACTTACCTCATAGGAGAAATTCAAGGTTTCTTCATCCACTTTATCTCTTTGAACGATTGCTTTAGATGTGAACCCTCCTCCTTCTTCATCTATTTCCATCAAATTGTCGGTAAAGTCTTCTAGCTCATCCAGAACTGCAAATTCCACTCTCTTTTCCTGATCAATATCATTTTCATCATCCTTCTTGTCATCACTTTCACCCCCTAGCCCTACAGCTTTACCATTACTACCACCAAAAGGACAAACATGCAAATCCCCATTGACATTATTAATACCAAACTCTGTATCTGCCTTATAATCCTGCTCAACTCCAGTGTACAGAACTTTCCTATCTTTGCTTTTGCAGCTTTCTGTAAAGCTAACACTAATCTTCACGTCCTTCAGTAACTTAAGATCTGGGGTGAACTTTCGAACTGACGGTGCGTGACGAGCAGTTCTCGGGCTTTGGTCACTACTCTTGGGGTCTATGATAAGACGACTTTTGTAGCAGGCAGATCCCTTTGTGAGCAGCTGTGTTCTGCAGAGACTGTGCGTGTCCCCAGCAGGGGTATCTGACTGTCCATCACCACCAGAGCCAACGTCCATTACCTCTGCGTCACTGGACGTTTGCAGGGGAGGTGGTGGAGGCTGTTCGTTGGGCGGCAGAGGTGGGGGACAAGTGTGATTCTCCACATTCATTTCTCTTGCAGGTTCTTTAGGGAGGGGTGGTACATTTTCATAGTTCTCCATTTTTAAAACTACTGTTTTAAAAAAACCAATGCTTTAATAAATGTTTATCTCTATATTCCTAACATGCATAAGTCCATCAGGATTGGTTTATCATGTTCTATTCAATATGCAACACTGATGATTCAGTTAAGCTGACTACATTGTTCTTTTCATTAATGTAGACAGCTTTCAGAATCACTGTCTCAATTATTGGAAATCACAATGCATTCAGCTTAAATAGCTGAAGACTAAGAGTGCATCTTCACTGGACAAGCTGGTCTCCTTTTCTTCTTTCAACCTACAAGAGGGAAAAAAAAAAAAACAAACAAAAAAACTTGTCACAGGAAGAAAATGGAAATAGTATCCCAGGCAGAAAAAAAAATGTCACTCCTTCCAGCATGAATTTCAAGTAGAAGAGTGACACAGTGAGAAAAGCAGGGTACCCAAATACCATCTTGAATGAGGCTGAAACTACAGTGGTTTTACTGCTTGAGCTGTACACCAGCACAAGAATTTGCTAACACAGTTGCTTTTATGATTAGTTGACTATCTCTGCTTGGTTAGCAGGCAGGGCATTAAGCATGATGGACAAAAATTGTGCATTCTGGGGAATTTTTCCCATAATTTGAAGCAACCTGGTATTCAAGCCATACTTACCCACACAGCAGAAAGGATAATTAGCTTACAGTTTAAGACAATCTGCAAAACCAACAAGATCTTAACGACTATGGTCATGGCTTTTCAAAGTTTAAGTTATCAGCTATTTTTGAAATCTCACAATCTACTAAAATCTAACAGAAAATTACTCTCTAGATAACCAGATATTAGACATTTGAGCTTGCATTTTGCACTATTATGGAACTATTTATTCTTTCTGTCCGAGGAATTCAGGTCCAGATACATAGCATTAAAGCTCAAATTAATTTTGGAAGGTATTTAGAAGCCAATGTTTTAGGAATTTAACTTGGAAAAAGTACTTGATTCCTCTAAGAAATTTTACAGGGGATGGAGTGTGTTTGTTTAGGGTTTATTTTTCACATTAGGTGGTTCTTTCTACCATGTCTATGATGGCTTCTTCCATTATGTTTTTGTCAGCTGTGCTGGACCATAAGCACCCAGGGAAAGGAAGGATCATTTCTTACCTGCTTATTTTGGTTTCTCCAAGTCCCTCCATGGCAGACTGAACTAGGCTTAAATCTTCCTACAAGCTAGAAATGAAGAACTGTCACTCTGCCCCAGCCAGCCAGCTGGCTGAATCTGCTCTGTTCAAAGAACTCCCAGATGGCAGAGATAGTCCCCCCCAAGTATTCTGGAAAGACAAGATCCAAGATCTTCCCTGTTGCTGTGTAACATTGCAGGCAACAGGGCAGAAGGTGTGGGTTGTCATGAGGGACTTAGAGAAACCAAGTGTAATTCTCTCACATATCTCTACACCAGCCCAGGCAGAACAAACCAATAGCAATATCCAAACACCAAGTGGGGCAGGGTACGAAGCAGGGAATCAGAAGTTATAACAGGATCAATTAAAATTCAGCAACATACAGAAGTTACCTACCTGGAAGCTGGAAGAAAGTGTAATATATAACAGAGCAAACTCTAATTTGGCAACAAAGCAAGTCTTGCTGGGGCAGCAGAGGAGTTTTCATATTTTGTGCTGGTTTTTTGATGTGTGTGGGATTTTTTTTAACATACTCAAAATTGTGACACATCCAACATGCTGAGTTTGACATGCAATATAAAATTACTAAGGAAAAAGACTGATAAGAACTCTTAAAATAATCCCATCTTCTCTGATACCAACACATTTTCAGATTGAAAAATGGCTCATTCACCAGTAAGACAAGCAATTCTATGTATTTAAATTCATTCCATCCTACAAGATGACCATACAACGACCTCAGCAATGAACAATTCCTTCATCTTTCAACAGGTTCTGGAACATATAATGTTGTACAGAATACCCCTAGAAATACATTTGTCTAATAAACTTCTTCATCTTCAGATTAAAAAAGCAAAAAAAAGCTAATAACAGATTATTAAGTTCTTCACAGTTAATCATTAGTGTCTTAATTCTGAACAAAAGAATCAAAAGTCATAGCATGAGTTCAGTAACTCCTGGAAACTAAATGCCTAAGTCATCTAATTCTTCCATTTTAAAGAGTCTTCTGAAGACTCTTGAAAAGAGCAAGCAGAAGTAGTTCACACAGAAACGAAATACTGAAATCAGCATTCTAGAATTTGAATGAGCAAAACCTTCCCTTGTGTTCGAGGAGCTACCTGGTCTAACTAGACTTATTTTTGACAAGGCATAACACATGACTGTGAATGCCACTTCCAGATCCCTGATACCTGTCCTGCTCCTATGCTCAAGTGTATTTTAACAACACCAATGTCAAAACATAAGAACTTAACCTTTACCTGCCCAGCTCTGGTGGCTCATTGATACAACACCTCTGCTCTTTGCAGGAAAAGATGTCTTGTTATTCTATTCAAGCACTGGTAACAATTAGATTCTTGTTGTCTTCCCTTTCTTGCTGGCCATGAAACGATGAATAGCTGAACGATGAATAGCAAATCACTGCCAGGGATTGTCTGCTCCTCAGTACACACACTGTGCTCAGGAAAAGTACTAGACCAAGATGGGTTCAAAGGAGCTTTTCCCATTTCTAGCCATGAACCTGCCACATCCCTAGGGTAAGATAAGTCTGGCAGTGATGCCAAAAAGATTTTTGCTTTTTTATATATTTTTCACATATTTGTAGCTCTGTAGACTACTATTACATAGTTATATAGCTCCTTAACTAACTCTAGTACTTTTCTTACCCTTTCTCCTAGATTTCAGAACAATAAGCTGACCTTCTAAACACATTCCTGAAATATTGTTATGTCTTATTGTAGATCCCCTACTTAGAATAAGACATAATAAGAAGCGGAGCAGAGAACCCTTGGACCAACTCCAAGGGGCTGACCCAGGGGTGGGTTACTGGGGCAACTGAGTCTCCTGCTGGATGTACCTGTTAGATATCCTAATTAATTAACCTTATAATTGTAGAAATCTGGTGCCGGGCGTGCCCATCAACACAGGAACACCTGGAAGCTTCCGAAGAAAGGTCTGCTTGTTACTATTCCAACACTGTTGCAAGGGTTTTTTCTCTTTTGATCATAGGTAACAGTAGCTCTACAGTTACAATGGGCTACAATACCTGCCTATAAACTAAAAAAAGCAAGGCAGAAGCAGAGGAACACAGGTCCAATTCCCACCTACTTCCCTGCTGGCTGACATTACAATATGCCCTTTATATCAGGAACTGGGGGGGGGAAAAAAAAAAAAAAACCAAACAAAACAAATGAGATACCAGGTATTTGGAAAGACAGACAGAAAGGAGGAAAGGCGAAAGGATGAGTTACATGAGCCTGTAGGTTACAAACCACCAAACTGGCCTTAGATAAGGGAACATAACTGCCACACACAAACATGCTCAGTGTACCAAGTTACATCTTAACATAGGTCAGTTTGTCATCCTTAATTGAATTGTCCTGAAATAACAGATTTTATTCTCTAACGCTCCACCAAGTTCCATTAACAGTTTCCATACATATTCCTTCCAAAGAGACACAACACCATTGGCAGCTGCACCAGGCAGTACAAAATACTGAAAACACGAGTGCACAGCTCATTTTCTGCAGATCACCAACACATGGAATTTCTACATTTTAAACTGCTAGCTCTTATTTTAGCTGATCATTTAAAAAAGTTTCACGTCACAAAGTAAACTCAACAATACAGATACGGGGGGACATATAAATGTAATGTAGCAATCTGCACAGGTCCCAACAAAAGCAGAGTAATCTTAGCCTGGTTGTCTTAAAGATGTCCTTTAAAGACAGAAAGGAAAAAAAACAAAACTACTTTGTTTAATAAGTACCACTGCCCATTCCCACAATCAGACAGAAAAGGGATGGGAGAGAAATACATAGAGAAAAGAGTATCTTTTTTCAAGGCAGGAAAAAACCAGTATCTTAAAATTTGTAACCAGCATCACTCAAAGAAAAATTCCCTTCAGTTACAGCAGGTCAGCAGTCTAGAAATGAGTTTAATAAATAACATATTCTCTTTACAAATACCTGTAGCTGCAGCAAGGAACAGCATACCACATAGTCTCTCTTTAAAAAGTCACTTTTGAAAAGAAACCGTGTCAGAGACTGCTTACTTCACATTCAGTAGACCCCAAAAGGAAGAGTGGCTCAGAGCAAACGCTCCTTATTTGTTAACCAAATACAAAGTCCTCCTCCTCATCCTCCAGCCCCAAATGGCAACTCTGGTGCTGATCCATTAACCCCTGTCGAAGTAATTACCCACGCACAGTCATCTACCTTCTTTTTATTATACCTAGTGTGTCTTTTCAGTACATACAGTTCTAGAAATAAGCTAATCCTATTTATTACCACTACTAAAAAAAAAACAAACACCCAAACAAAAAACCAAAACCTGAAGAGACTAAATTTATTTTCTTTACACCAGAACAGGAAGCAGCAAAAGAAAATATTATTTAAGATAACTACTACATATAAGAACTCGTCTCTTCTCATTATCAGCTGTAGAGTAGAAAGATTCTGAAGGAAACAACCACTTTGTGTTAGTCGGTCATGAAGGAAGTTTATGAAAATGCAGCCAGGGCCCAACAATAACATTATCAGTGGCAAATACAGACAAGGCTCAAGAACTTCTCTAGTTCATAAAGCTTCACCCCATTTCAGAACAAGCAGAGTACATAATTTTGGAAAGACACCCTCAGAAACGGCAAAACAACAGTTGCTTTTAGAGCTCGACCAGTTTTCTGGCAGGGTTTAGATGGTCTGATTAATTATGTAAGAAAAGAAACTGATTTACAAAAAAGGCGAAAATCAGAGCCTAGGAAGAAGAAAATATATTCTTCCTTTCACATCATATGGAAGCTTCTTACTTGGAAAGAAAAACAACATACATAAGGAACCAAATTCCCTTATCTTTCTCTAAAACGGCAAAACAACCGTGATAATCAAAAGGAGCGGCCCAAAAAACCTAGCAACCCAACTCCTCATCCAGAATCAAAAATAGGAACCCCTAAATTTAATTACCTAAAAAGACATAAAAACTTCTCAAATCACAATAATAAAAGATCTGATTCCAAGACCTCTAACTCGCAATCTAAGTGAAAAAAGAAATTGAATGTGTTCACTCAATTCCAGTTTATGGTCGAGCAACGCCTGGATATTCAGGTCTCAGCGGGCAGACAAACTGCAGACAAACCCGAAGCCTAAGGAACGGAGGTACAAAAGAACGAACTGTTTCCAACCAAAAAACGCTGAAGAAAGCTGGGAGAATTAACCTTTCAGAGGCTGAACGAGATCATTTGCTATTAATAGAAAGAACACACGAAGAAGAATCCTGAGAGTTACAGAGACATCACAACACCTTCAATGTAGCAGAACTAAGAAAGTCCCTGTGCGCCCGCACACACGTTGGTGCCTTTTCTTCCTAACTTTGCTCAGGAGCCGAGACACGCTCCTGTTCCCCGTACAAGGGGCTGCGGCCGGCGGAACCCGCCCCGTGCCTCCCTTTGCCAGACACACACGGACCTGAGACACGGTGCAGGAACCGCCGGAGCCCACACTCCCCATCGCCCCCGGACGAGGAGGTGCCGAGGGTACAGACATGGCGTTTCCTTCCCTTCCACCATCCTGAACACAATCCCACGGCGAGGCGAGCAGGGACGCGGCTGGAGGTGGGCGGGAAACGAAAAAAAAACCAAAAAACCCCAAAACACAAAACCAAAACAACCAAAGAAAAACCCTAAACAAAACAAAACACAACACCAGCTCTGAGCAGAGGCCGCTCAGGCCGGGCGCAGGGGAAGCGCCTCACGGCAATACCCGCCGGGCAGGGCGGCACCTTCCAGCTCCAGCGATGGGATGTCGGTGCTCGGGGAGAGGCTCCTCTGGGCTCCGCGCCCGGGGGCCGCGCCGGGCAGGCGGCAAGCGCGCGGCGGGNCCCGCTGGCGCCACGGCCTGTCGGGCGGAGGGGTTGGTGCCCGCGCAGGCCCGCCCTGCCCGCCGCCCCGCGGGGCCCGCACCCACCTGGGCCATCCCCGGCGGCCCCGCCGCTCCCGTGCCGGGGCTGCGGGTGAGGGCGAGTCCGGCCGCCTCACGATCGCCGTCCCGCACTCCGCGCCGCCGCCATCTTTAAACGCCTGCGCTGGGCCCCTCCGGTCCCCGCGGGCGGGACCCCGCGCGCGCCGCGCCAATGGCGTCCGCAGCGTCCGCCGCCAGCGATTTGAAATCCCGGCTGCCATTGGTCCATCCCCGTGCCCGTTAGCCCGCTCCGCCAATAGAGACGCGAGAGACACCCGCCCTCACAGGCCCGGGCCATGGCGGGGCGGGCGGGTCCTTTGTGTGGCCCGGGCACCGCTCGGGGCTTCCCCCCCCCGCACGGACCAGCTACAAAAAAAGCCGCTTTTCCCTGCAAACGCAAAAACCAAAACAGTATCTTTAAGCAGCAAAATTACAGCATTACTGCTTCGGGACTGGTTTACCTAAAAAGGATAAATCAAAGTAGGGCCATTTCTCATGCTATATGTACTAAGCAGTTCACAGAACAAGTCCCAAATCCGACTGCAGTGTTTAGACACAATTCCTAAAAAATCATTGAAAATATCTTACACAATTTATGTAAAATTACTTCTAAAGTGTTAATGAACATTCGCTGTCCTAATTTGCTCTGTTATTTTATAATCTGTGAGCAATATCGAGCTTTTATTGCTACGCTTACTTGAGGGTTGCTTCTTTTGTCCTTCACTGTTATACTGGTTTGAAATCAACATCAGACACAAAATATTGTGATAATACACCCCGGTTTCATCACCAACAGTATGTTTGTGTTTTTTGCATGTGTAACTTCAGGACATGAGAATCTTCTAGTATTTCACTGATCTCATGCCTTTGAGGTCCCCAAATACTGCTATGAAAGATAACAGTAGTATTTTAATAAAACTCTTAAAACTTATTCAGAAGACCGCTGTTAGGCCTTTCCATCTTTGCGTTTGTCTTGCTGGACCAACACATCTAATGATAGGGTGATAATATGGGCATAATGTCACGGTACTGTGTCAACACATAATGATAAGGTTACTGAAACTGCTTTAAATCATTGCAAACTGCCCTCAAAAACTGAACACAGTTTCAACTAAAAGCAGTTTCTAATTTTTAGTTCCTCATAACAGGCTTCTGCACTCAAGCCATTATTTTCGTGATTTTTAAATTATGACTGCTTTTATTAATATTAAAACAAACCACTTCAGAACATGCATTTAATAAACACCCACAGTTTGCAAAACAGCCACTCACATCACACTTTAACTGTCAAAGCTGAGGAAAAAAATCTCACGATTAAGTGAACAGCTTGAGTTGATGCTGGCATTTGCTGTGTCAGGTCACCTCAAATTGCTAACACTGGGACAGAAGATTGTCCCTCTCAAAGGGCCTATGAAAATACAAGTATTGTGACTCATTGGCATCCCATTTATGTGAATGTATAAATGAACTATTGCAGTAAGAAGATCGCATGCTTCGGAAAACAGGATCAATTTTTTCTGTGTACATGAACAGCAATGCTTCAGTTAGGATCAGATGAGGCACACACGGATTTTTGAATAGAGCTGGAGAATTAAAATGCCTGCAGTGCTTTAAAAATGAAAAAATAATCAGTTTTCGCTTTTCCATCGTGCATCTGTTTTCAGAGAATCGTAATACTATGTCTTAAATTAATGGTGCAACAGCGGATTCTTTGAGACACTGACGCTACAGGGAAATAGACTTCTAACTTTTTATAAACAAAAGAATTAATCCATTAACGAAACAACATTTTCATCAAAACAATGCTCAAATTGTGGTTAAATTTTTAATCCAGAAGGTTGATGTGATTTCTGGAGAATTAAATCAGATCTGCTGTGTCTAACAAGGTGCAAATTCACCTGAAAATTTTCATCACCTGGACTTCTGATGAAAGACTTGTCAAACATGCACAAAAATCTTACACTTTGGAATTAGAAGTGTACAGCTCCACCTGCATGGTGCAATCAGGATTAACCATAATACCATGAAGTATCATTATCAACAAAATACCAGTTCCTAATGACAAGGAGATTTTCACATACAAGATATGAAAGGCTGGACAGCAACTACTGCTGTCAACACAAAATACCGCAATCAAGCCTATAAAGACAAAACTATGAGCTTCCCAATAAAGTTAACAGGCTGCATTCATCAGAATGAAAATTAGGTGGAGCCAGTGGCTTTTTCATATTCTTCCTATGTCAGTAGCTGCAGCACATACTGCACTGTTCCAACAGTGAAAGCTACTGCAAGACAAGTTTTGCTCAGCCTGCACTACTTTTATTTCAGTAAAATAAGTGGCACTGCAGCTTTTTACTTTTTTTTTTTTTGCATTGGTAAACTGATATTTGCTTGCATTACATGTCTTTGTCTTTCACTTTTTGCTGCAATCTGCTCTCCTCAATCTAATCTCTGTCAGTCATCACTTCACAGCCATGGAAAGATGTCAAAAAGACCCTATGAGCAATCTCAGATCAGTTCTCAAATGTCAAAAGAGATGGTTCACTAAACATAAAATAATCAAAAAATAATCGGAGTAGACACATCCTTCGGCTCAACGATACCATAGAATTACTAATCTTGCTCTTGCCATTCACAGATTCAACATAAAGTAAATTGTGTTGTCTACAGAATCACTATAACTTCGGTTTTTCCTGTTGGAAACACTTCAGCCAAATGGTTCTCACAAGTTCCAGACTGCTGGCAGAATTTTCCCAATAATGCAGACATTTTTCTAAAGACAATATTGCTTAACGTGGGGTATGATGTCTAAGAGGTCAAATAAAAAGTAACGGCTTTACATTCAAATCTGGAAATTAAAACAAGAAAAAGTAAAGCCCAAACCAAGTGACCTTCCCATTAGAAACTGGACTGCACAAGCCATTCAGAAGGAACATTCTGTTCAATTGCCAGTTGGACCAGGGCTGGTGCTATCCTGCTATGACTGAGTCTTCCCTTACTTGTTCTTCACACATAGAACAACCCTGTTCCTATGGCTGAAAATCCTGCATTCCTAAATACACTCAATTTATCTAGGGGGAATATTAGAGAAAAAAAAAAAATATATCTATCTGGGACAGAATAGCAGTCTTCCTGCTTTGCTTTCCATAAGCCCTGTCATCCAAACAGTTCAGAACACTCTTCTAAAATAGGCAATATTTATCTGCTCTTTATAAACTTAAAAAACCCCTCTGAGGCAGCCTCGTGGCTGTTTGCACATCGTGCATCTCCACCAGTTAAACCACCCCTGCAAGTCAATCTTAGTCACTTCACAGAGTTGTAGTAGTATTGCTCTGACAACTATCTCAGACATTCTGGCTTCTCCCCAGCTGCTGTTGCATGGTAATTTTTCTTGTGAGCCATTATACACCGTGATGTTTCTAACTCAAAGCTGTGGTAACAAAGCACACTTTGTTGTACACACTTTGTGTGAACTACAGCTAAGAAGTGTTGCTGCAATCCCTTAGCCTGGACTCCTCTATATACTGCTGGCAGCACACAGACATGAATCAGGAGCGTAATCTTTGGCTGTCAAAAATCCAGGTGTAGTTGCACTTATACGAGCAAAACCATAAATGTCAGTACCTTTGTTTTCCCTGACAGAGGCCAAATAAATTACGGTTCTGAAAGCACAGTTGTGCTGCTAGGGTTGTTTTTTATGCAACTGCCATCCTGGAATTGCTTTGCCAGTCTAAACTCATGCACATTACAACAAGAGAGAACTCAGACTTGACTGGCACAATATATTGCTAAAGAAAACAGAAAAATTTGCAACTGCCATATTGCAAAGATAATGATACAACACATCTATGTATGCTACATCTAGAAGTACAGCAGGCCAACATATGAAGATTTATGCAGCAAAACAATTGGTGCAGAGCACTTAATCTTCATGCAAGGTGCATTTCAGACAGTTTTGCTCAGGTTAAATCCTTTACCTGTTGGAGAACACTTGGTGCATTCCTCACGCAGACCTACCTGTTCCGTTCCACCTGAAACCAGCCTAGACCCTGTGACCTGAGGCTGCCCTGAAATGGGAGCCAAGGCACAGTAAATGGGGACTATCAGGAAAACCATATAAGGGCACTACTTATCAAACCGGGGTGATAATGCAGACCCATCTGTACTTGAGAGGACAGTTAATTCCTCTCTAAATGCCAGTCATTCCAGTGAGACATGAGAAACAGGAGACAGATAATGCATCTGACTAAGACCTGGCTTTATGTAGTTATTTTGAGTAGCTATTCACAGCAGAGATAGTACAGGGAGAGAAAAAAACTAGCTTTCCCATTCACCTTTTTCTTGGAAGAGTACATTCCTTCATCAGAGGCAAAAGCCTCAATCATTGAATACTAATTATAATGTTGTACCACAAGAAGAGACACTACTGGCTCCACCTATTTTCCAGTTTATTATTTAGTATATCTTAATTAACATCTGAAAAGTGATGTGGTTTTCTCCACTGAACAGAAGCAAGCAATGTGTTTATCCAGTCTGGCAAGTTACTGACCAAGGCTGGTTCTGTGCCTGTCAGGGCTGCTGTGTCAGGTGAGACACCCATGGAAAACACTCCTGCATCACCAGAGGGAAGCTGGAAGGCACCTGAGTGCCTTAGCAGGCACTGTCCTTCTCAGAGGCCTCAAAAAGAACGGGATCACAAACCAGAACGTCATTGTGTGTTCTCTGTTCTCCCCTTCCTTTCTCCATCTTCTGATTTGTTTTTAGCTTTCACTTGTTTTTCTCCAATTATCTTTCTCTATTACAAAGACACAAAAAATTAACGTGCATCAGCAGAGAAATTGCTTTTTTTCTCATTCATGTTGTGTATGACTTATGAATTGTAATTTTTGGTTATCCTACCTCATATTATAATATTTATTATTTCTCCTTCGTCTGTGATCCTAAGTTCAGTGCTTATGTCTTCTGTTTTAAAAGATATGGTAAATTTGAGCATGTCAATGATACTGTTTTTTTTCATTCAGCTTCTAAGTTCTTGATACACAATGCTACAGAGATAAATTATATACATATGAAATATATTCAACATTTCTTCACTCTATTCACCTTAACTTACATTTCACAGCATGAGTCATACTGATGGGTTTTGTAATTCTCACAGTTCATGCCTCTCCAGCTGATTACAATACTGATTCTATTTTCACCAAGTCAAGACTATTTCCTAGATCCTCAGAAGCTATCAACAACACTTCTCTGCAGAAAATGAATCAGATGAAGAACATCAGCTACGTTCTATTACATCAATCTGAATGAAATAAAACTAACTGCTAGTAGCTAATATTCCATATAAATAGGCATGCTTGCTAAGCCATAAATGTGCATTAAGTTCTACAGGCTAAAACTGAAATGTAAGATGCTTTAATTATTGCCTTATTACTACTTAGTATTTCATAAATGCATTTCAAAATTACTTATTTCCTTATGACATTATGAAAATAGTGTTCCAAGTCTCATCAATATTTTATCTTAATATTTAGTTTGGGGTATTTCATTTGTCACAACAAGTATAAGTTAAGCTTTGAACATAGTGAGGACCTCCAAAGGCCCAACTCATCCTCTGCTCTGTTCAGGTGTGTTTTATTAAGCTACTTCGAGGGAGATGAGACAATTCCGCCTCCACTGCAGGGGCCAGTATGGCAGAACACTAATGCAGGCTCTACTCAGTGTAACAAGAGAGTCTCAGGTCTGCCAAGGATCCAGACTTTTTCCACAGTGATTCTGGATTCCCATCCTTCAGCAGCATTTCGTGGGACTCCACTTTTCTCTACGGAAGCATTGATTTTGCTCTTTCCTACCTTTCAAATATTTTCCAATTTCTTACCTGGATAAGACAACCATGCAATAGCATAGAATTAAAAAACACCCACGACACAACATAAAAAACCCCAGAAAAAATAACAGCACTCTTAAAATGGAATCAAGTACCGGAAATTAATTTACAGCTCCTTCATTGCTAATATGTCATGAAAGATTTTACTTCATTGTATCACACCAAGTTACAGGCAAATGAACAAAAACATATGTGCAAAAATGCACAATGTACTAATGTCAACAAAGACTAGTCACCAGGTTGACTTTATTCTGATTCTAGTTTTGAACACACATGTAAACAACAATTATGACACAATTTTAAGCAAAAAAACATAACTGAGTTTTTACATGTTTTAAGATTTCTTCCACTACCATTCCAATAGAAAAAAATCAGGAAACAAAAATATCTTCCAAATATATGACTTTGAAGAGATGATATGCATAAGCAAACTTAGTAAAACACCATGCAATAAGTTTCCTATATATGCTTTTTTCCTTTATAGCCTTTAAAACTGGTATTTAAAATTCCCTTTTATTATTAAAAATACTTTTATAAAAATAAAACACTTCCTTTGTTAACTGTAGGTACAGTATACTTTTCCCAGTAGATTCGTTGCAACTCTAATTTGCACAGAGTAGATTATGCACTTCATAAACACCTTATCACTTTTATGGACAAGCACCACTTGCTGATATCTGCACAGCAGTCCTGATCCTGTTTCCACTGAAGCCAATGACAAAACTCTTAAAAGCTTCCAAAGAAGTTTAAAAAACTCACTTTATTAGCTATTCTGACATGATAAAAAACATCATCTGAGGTTTGGGCTCTTTCCTGTTTATTTTAATTATCAAAAAAAGCAAATCCCAGATTTAGAATTTTGATTCAAGCATAGCAAAGTATATGATTATAATCTACATTCACATCAAAGCTCTGACTCGCCTTTCTTTGCCTATATGTCAAAACTAAGAATAAATTTTCATTATTACAGGACTGCTATAAAAACCAAAGTTTATAAATGCCTTTAGCATGATACTGCATGCAAGCATTTTGCTTGCCTTTAAGATAATGCCTTCAAAGAGAATGTCATGTTTAAATATCCACTATTTGTAAGTGGATATAAAAAAGTTTGCTATGCAAACTCTCGGAGCAAGCTACTGAGGCAGGGCTTTGTTTCTAGGTATGCGTGTGTCAAACTAAAATTTAAGACAGCTATAGCTACTTCTTTGCATCTGAAAATAACAGCAACATTTTTATCCATACAAATACAGGGTTTAAGAAGTCATCAAAAAATTAAGAAGGGCTGACCATTTCCTGCAGCTCAGGACGACAGTCTGGAAGGCTTCGAGTTCTAAACCATGTACAACACAACACAACTGTTGATTGTCTTGCAATCAAGGTGGTCAAAAAGTCATTTATATAGAAGTGAATCAACAACCTGTGACTAGTCATGCAAGCAATCTGGTATCTAGAAGCTATTTAAATATGCAAATATAAAGAAGAGATTTGACTAAATGCTGCTTTAGCATCTCCCAATAATTACAAATCTGGGAATGGCCTTTCACAGTACCTCACCTCAATGGAAAGTCTCATTTACTGATGCTTCCATTTTACACCACACACACACGTGAGAATGCCCAAACACACCAGCTTGAGTACAGAAACACAGCTGCACATATTCCAAAGAGTATCAAAAATCTGGCTACTTTGCAATAATTAACTGAAATCAGAGGCTTGTGAAAAGAATACAGTCAGCATACCTAAAGGAAAATAAATAGTGGTGATCCACTACTAACCTAATATTCGGTATTCAAAATAAGTCAAAACAGAACACTAACAGAAACAAAAATAGCTTAGGGTTCTCAAATACCCTGATATTAGCTAGAATCTTCTATTACCTACACTGGCACTGAATAATTGAAAAAAGCATGCATTTAAATAGGTTTTTAATTCACAAGTGTTAGAACATAGGAAGTACCTCTTAATACCCAACTTTTTCAGCAATGTAAGACTGCAACAGTGTCACCTTACAGCACATAGCTATTTTTACTAAAAACCTATGAGCAGTCACTCCAGGCTGTAACATATTATACCAATAAAGAAATGAATCCAAAATTTTGTGTGTACAAAACAGCCGATACACAAAAACCTCATCTTCAGCTTCTGTTTGCAAACACGTACCTATTCCTTACCTGCTTGCTGATGTTATTTTCTTGGGGAAGAAAATAACAAAACCAATATTGCTAATTAGACTATCAGGAAACAGGATGTCACAGCACAAATAGTTTTATTCAGGTCAAAGATCAGGTAGTCTGCTCCCATGGTTCTTCCAGTAAAAGTGAACAGACTGAACTAAATTCCCTACTTTGATTCTCAGATCAAGTTTTAGAAATAAGATATATTGCTGTACTATCTATAGAAAAACAAACATAAAGAATCCCCCCTCTCTGCCCTCCCCAGGCAGAACCACTGCACCATGGCACTGAAAAGCTTAAATGAGACTAAAGCACTTAATACTACCAGGATAACATACATTCACTTAATGCACATTGGCATCAGCTGTACAATCTTAACAGCATATGTTGAAGGTAAAGCAAATTTTGGTAAAACCTTCACATAGAACAATAAAAGCAGCAAATGTTTCCTGCCATTAGAACAAAAAACGAGTTTAAGTCTACTTAAAACATCTTTAAAAAAATCCACACCCACAAAAAAGCACTGACTTTGTCTTGGACAAAGATAGCCTTGCCCTGAAGGCAAGGTGATATTAAATAAAATATTTCTGATTGTAAGTTGCTACTTCATGTAAAAACTGCATCTTCATCTGGTTTTCTCCAAAGCATTTGTGAGCTTGATAGGGTATGCTACCAGTTTATTTAAACTTTTGCTTTCCTTGCTATTTTTAGCTTGTGGAGGCTGGCACAAAACATTTACTAGAGCTTAATGGCTTGTTCTCTCATTGCTCTTATTACAAACCATTCATGTGGAAAGTTGTTAACTGTGCAGTTTGAATTCATAGGTGCTCGTTTTCCACTGGTTGACATCAGCATTGATCATGTTGCGCTCGGTGAAAGTAACGTGTCCCTCGGAATCCACGAGAACGACCGTGTTCGTCCTGCAACAGGGCAACGGCACAACGTTAAGCCTGGGGTCCATTATAAAAACTTCCAGGGTGCCATCCCTCATTCCCACATGTTTCAACTATTTTTTTTTTTTTTCCCTGAGCACTTCATCATCACACAAGCAGGGCAGAAATCATCCTGGCAAGTTCAAATGGGCATTTTCAGTCCCTTCTTCTGTCACTCCACTGTCTTGATTCCCTGCTTCAATTGCAGCAGCTGACACACAAATCTGCTCATTGCAGAGAGTATGATAAAAGCTTAAACTTAGTGCACAGTGCTCCATTCAGAAAGAAGTAGCATAAAAGTAAGCATTTCTTCACAGCCTACACGTACCCATAAGGATTATTCATATCAACAGTACTTTCTTCATTCCTCTCTTTCAAATCATCTGTCCATTAAGATTTAAACATTGTTAATTATTATCACAGGACACTGATTTATGATCACAGAAAAAAGGTCTCTCTCTCTAGAAACCTTCCAAAGGGGAAATCTGTTTTCATGAAAAGCAGATGCCAGTTGTGCATCTATTCCATTTTGTCTTGGGTAAGCTGTCATTTCTCTATGGACACTACAGTACCCTTCCACAGAGGGACGATTGACAGTAGGCATTTCCCACCATCCTGATGTGGTGGCCTTTCCCAAGTCACTTCACAGTTGTTCACTCATATAAAAAAGCACTTAATTTCCTCAGAAGAATATGGTGAGTCCCAGTTAACAACCTCTACTCTAAGCCCTGTTGCTAAGGGAAAGGTAAGTGTGAGCATACAATTATAGCAGTAGGGAGAGTTGAAATGTGCGCTAATTCACCAGCAGAAGGTGAGTATTTCTACCAAAATGGCTGGACTCCAATCTGTGAAGCAAGGGAAGGAAGGTGCTTTGTTACCATGTTAAGTCTTCATTAACCTATATTTTAAATGTACTTTTAATACATTTTAAAGAAACCACTGTAAATACTGAGTATCTCTTTCTCAGAATACCAACTTAAAATGCCTACAGCAGTGAGCACTCTCTGCTTATCAACTCCCATCTCTACAGAGGAAATACTATGGCTGACCGTGCCACAGACCAATCTGACAAAATTACTGGCAGACTTTTAGAGTAGCAATTCCCTACCAGCAGTAACAGGGTTCACCAGCAATTTTGTCCCATTGAACATTAAATGAAGATTTGCATTGTATTATTCTATTCTTCTTGCAGCTTTGGTGGAACAGTCAGAGCAGAGAGTGAGAATATCTCAGTAAAAACAGAAGCACCAGTTAGGGGAGAAATGGAAATACAGGTTCTTCTAAACAAAAGCAATAGGTTTTTAATGTATGAAAATGGCAGATCCATTTTACGATGCCATGTCTAAGGCAAACTCTGATTTAGCAATGCAGATGACACGATTCCTGCTCGTGGAGGAGAAATGTGTTCTGCGGTATCTCTGATAAGATCAAAGTTAGAGGTGCTCAGATCTGCTACTACACTGGGGAAGCAGGAGAACTGTTATCTTGTCTGGGACAAGTTAAAGCTGTGCTGTGCTCTCCATCAAAGATGAACCACAACGTGAGCTTCAAATGCTCTTCAGCAGCAAATCCCAGACACTCAAATACTGACCAAGGAAATACATTACTGAATTATACCAGATTAGTATCTGAAAAAAAAAAAAATTCAAGCAGTCATTACATAATTTAAACTTACAATAGCACAATTCTGATTTGAGATATGCTTTGATCCAGTACACATCTATTTCTGGCAATGAGTTTTTTTACCTTGTTCCGTAATCTGGGCAACGAACACATAAAGCTGCATATTTGTTCAATATAGGACGGATATAGTCCTTCCCTTGGTCTTCAATTGCAGGGTCTGGTAATTGACTGAAAAAAGTAGTAAACTAGTTAAAAAAAATTAAAAATTCTCCAGTATTAACACATTCATCCCTCTTGAACTGGAAGGAGATCCAGGACATCCCTGAGATCACAGTCAAAGGCAAGGCTGAAGCAGAAGAGAGGGGGTAAAGGACAAAAACCCATCAGGAAAGAATGGAATTCTATGATTAAACCAACCCCTGTACGCACTAAATTCCTGTAATATGCACACACAAAGAGGTCACAAAGTAATATGAAGCAGGATATTTTAAGAAAGTTCAAAGCTAGTGCAAATCCACATGTTCGCATTTATTATGAAAAGATCATTTCATCTTGAAGTGTGATTTGCAAAGATTACAGGCTTAATTTTAAATATTGCTTTTTGTAAGTAAATATTTCCCTTTTATAGTCAGATGGTTTCAGATGAGATCAAATGGAATTACTGAACATTAAGGGAAGATCATTCGACTATATTGTATCTTATACCTTTGTCTTTTTCCTAGTAAAAAGTATAAAGTATAACAGTTTTTAAAAAAATCACTTGATCTGATAGCAGATGGAAAAAACAATTAAGACAGCTTAGCAGACTCCCCAGTTACTACTCAATGCTCAGATGTCTGAGTTCTTATAGAAACCTTTATTTTGAACCACTGAAAAATGCCACATTCATGAATGCTGGCATTAAAATTCACTGTTAAGTTCGGGAAATTGGATCTATATACCAGAAACAGCTTTGCTTCAACTCCAATCACTTCCCAGACAGATAAAAGTCAAGGTAAACGTGAAAGTCACCGGATGGTGAGCAATGATATGAATTTAGACCACAGCATCTCCTGTACCCTACTCCATGTCTGCACACTGAAGTGGTATCAACTTCCTTTCCTTCTAAACATCCAGCTGATGGGCTCAGGTTCACTGTGCAATCAGTTGTGAGTGCAGGAACCTCTCTTATCAAACTCATCTCTTGGGGATTTCCTTGACTGGAACTTCCTTGACTGAATTCCTACAGCTGAATTGTACAAATATTTCCTTATCTCCTTCCCCCACTTAGCTTTAAACAACTGCACTTTTGAGGAAGGCAGCTGGTTGTACTTTGAAAATGGCTTGCTTCTCTACCCTCTGAGCAGCAATACAGAACAGTAAAAGCTACTAACACAAACCTGCTCACCACCTGTGAGGGTGCTGAGACCTTGGCACAGGTTACCCAGAGAACCTGTGGATGCCACATCCCTGGAAGTGTTCAAGGCCAGGTTGGATGGGTCTCTGAGCAACCTGGGCTAGTGGACAGTGTCCCTGTCCATGACAGAGGCTGGCACTAGAAGATCTTTAAGGTCCCTTCCCACTCAAATCATCCTACGATCTATGTAAACAAGTGCTTTCTGTAAGTGCAGTAACCAAACCTCCCTGAGCCTCCAAAAAGCTGACAGCAAGCAGCTTATACAGCCCTAGTCATGCACTCATTGCCCTTACTAAGAGAAGTGCAGTCTTTAAAAGAAAAGGGCACAGAGAAACCAGTGCACAGCTGTTGAGTTCTAAGACTGCAGTAGTCTTAATTGTGTCTCCTGCTTAAAAATCAATACTGTTGAAAGTCAGACTCTGTGAGAACACTACTTTCAATTAACATTCAAAAGTTTCTATATGCATTTTTTTTAATGGGTCATATTGTATTTTGAATAAATTCCAGCTATCGTGTTCTTACGGCTCTTGATTATTCATCACTGTAAGAAGCTCCTTCACCAAGTCTTCTTTGGTAAGGTCTTGACTTCTCGTGACCACTTCTGTGAAAAGCTGCTTCCCATATTGAAGCTTCTTCCATGGTGTATCCAACAAAGAATTACTCAATCCATATATTCCTACACATACACACACAAAAAAAAAAAAAAAAAACCAGTTTAATTGGAAAGTGCATTCTGGTGATTTCAGTTGTCATTACAGATTTAAAAAAAAATTATAAAGTGTAAGTGATTCCCCAGCTAACCTTTACCTGCAGGTGTTCCATAAAAACACAAGCCCCATTACTGAACAGGAGAACACAGCAGGCTCCCATCTTATACTGGGCTGTGCTTAAGCACCCCCCTGTGCTAATGCTCAGTACTTGGTTTCAGTTGTACTCTAATCCATATCTACAGCAGTTAGTTTTAATTTCTGGTTTGCTAAACTCCGAAGAAGGCACAACAGAATTATATAATTCCTGCAATCTAGTCTTGTCCAGTTTAGCTATATTAATTATAAGTCATCTTTGCCTCTGACTTTACTCTTGAAAAACACTGCAAAGCAACACTGGATGACAAGGACCCTTCTCTTTAGAGACACCCTCTCACCACAATCCAGACAAGAGAGATTACCAAACATCCTCTCCTCCTGAAGGCAGCCATGTACACAGGAGTCTGTTGTCTAAGCACAAAGACCAGAACTATCTTTGGTACAGTCTGCAGATACCCAGAATTTGTGACTCGGTTTCTCATTACAACATGCTCAGATCTTAAATTTGAATAAAATGTCTGTATTAAAACCTCTTTTATGTTTGTAGCTGTACAAAATCGAACAGTTATTGCCAAGAATTTATGCTGTAATTGCTACAGTAACAATTTGCCTGCTGGCAGCCACGTTTTGACCACTAACCTGAGCTCACAAAATAAGGATCTGCCATCAACTGTTCCCAACCAGCTACACTGCTCGAAGCCTTCCATATGTCCTGGTTCCATTTAAACTGCCTTTTTGACGATGAATTCTGGAGCTTTGTTCTCTGTAGCTAGCTAGCAAAGAACTAGATTTGAAATATTTTAAAATCAATCCACCTGACAGACAGATTTTATTTTTTTTTAAAGCCAACTCTGTCCGTGGGGGAGCATAGTCATAATGTGACCTTCAAACTGCTGGGTAAGGGGAGTTAGGGTCAGATCCTTCGAAAACTCAATTTCTCAAGACAGACTTCTGTCCTTCAGCCATAGTTACCAAGCAGTATTCCACTAATTGCTCTGCAGGTTGGTACACTGACACGGATAGAAACTTCTAATGAACTATTTAATCTTTACTGAAATTTATTAACAAAAACTTAAATGAATTCAAGGACATTTAATAATTTTTTTTAAAAGAATGTAAAGAAAAAGTCAGTGAAGACAATGCTTAAGTAGCTAAATTACTAGAACAATACACAGCTACATAAGAAAAAGTAATATTCAGACCTTTCTGAAGAAAACCTACCAGCATTTAGGAAAACAGGTTCTGGTTCTCCTTTGTTTCCATAGTAGCAAATTACATCTCCTTTGGTGGTACTGAAAAATATAAATACAAGTTTCTCCTTGAAAAGCCATCAGCTTCTATATTTGATTATGCTTTAATTTCATGCATTCTTTGAGCACAGTAAGATGCTTCTCCCACTGTTACTCCTATGACACCAGACATTGATGAGTTTTATTACTTTCCTCCTCTCAAAACACTGTATTAGCTGCACCACTATCAAGAAGTACCATTATCATTTTTAAAACATAACTGCAATAAAATCAGTAAAACCCCGTAACTTCTGCATGGAAGCAGCCAGGCTTAATGACAAAAACCTGTATGGTTTTGATTAAGTGGAGATTTAGGTACTTGGGAGAAGGGGGCATGTGAAAACAAAGGAACTGTCTATCACAGCAAGTACCCTTTTCACCATCACCTCTTTTGAATCCTTCCCGCATTCTAAGCCACTGACTGCTGTGGGCCATTTTAGATGGCAGAAGTGCATTTTAGGCCCACTTCCAGCAATGCTGCAGGGCACAGTTGGGTCCTTTGTGCATTTCTTGGCTGTTTTCAGGTGACTGTACTCACTGCATCTCTCTCTTAATTGTAGGCACTGGCTGCAGCACTTGCTCTCTCTTGTGCACAGAGTACAGGGAGGGTCTTGCACAAGGTTCAGAGACAGCTTCCAACATTGCCAACAACTCTTATTTGACAGAGATGGTATCAGCATATCCAAACAGCAGAGACTTAAGTAGTCACACTGATATTGACAACACAAACACCAACCCAAGTGATAAGGGGAAAAAAAATAGAAAGAAAGTCATCAGTAAGCCTTGTGTGTCCTGTGGGAAATGGATTGCCATTAGATGGCTCACTCTCTACATCCCTCAATCAGCTGACATGGAATAGTGATTACTCAGATCACTTCTGGCTGGTGGGGTTTGGCTTTTTTTTTTTTTAATTTGCCAGAATACAGCAATGACATCTAATTCTGTACTTCCCCCTAGTGTTCTACTTGCTCACAGTTACCAACAAACACATTCTGACCATAGTTCAGTTTTTAATTTGTCTCCCAAGCTCCAGCTCCTTAGACAGCAGATAAGACTTCTTTCAACTGAAAAAAAAAAAAAAAGTAACACAAAACTTGCAGTTAAGATTGAATTTGGATTAAGTAGCATAAAATATAATACAGGAGAGAAGCCATTTCCAACTCCTCATTTTTTTCCTAAGATGAAAAGGAGTCTGTCTGCACTGATGCAAATCAGAGTATATAGAATGCAATCTCATTAATGATGTACTGGAACTTAAATTGCTCTGCATAACTTAGCATCCGCTACTCAAACCTTAATAACAAGCAAAACAGTCTTGATTTAGCTGTTTATATTCTTCTTGAAAAGCCATTATGAAAGACATTCTACAGTGTCCTTTGCAAGACAGCCAAATGAAGAAGGAAATATTAACTTATTAATTATAGAAGTCAGAGGAGTCAAGAAGAGGAATACAAAAAAAGTCCCCATAAAGCAAAAATAGAACTGCCTTTCTCTGTGCACTACTCTTCCTACTCCCAAAGCCATGAGAGCTTTCTGATACCACACAGAAAGATGATCAAGTTTTTCAGCAGAGGCAGAAGACAGCAATTATAGCAGGCACATTGTGTACTCTATTTTTATTGTTAAATATTGTAAAAGAAGACCTCAGTTACTCAATTCGCAATTTTTCTACTGTTACAAGAAATGTGTAATTTTTCTGAACTTTCCTCTAGTGGCTTAAAAGACATTCATTTTCCTTATCTTTTTCTTCTCATCCTTAAGACCCTTGTTCAATTTTATTTATGCTGATGTCAAGACTTAGTGACCACCTGAACTCTCCACAGACAACAGCCCACCTTAGGCTTATCAGTTAAGACATCAGCAATCACACAAACTATTGTACTGGTGCATTAACTACCTTCTTTTCAAATACCTGCTCTAGAAGGTCTGTGAAGAGAAGAGATAAGTGCAATTGTTATCACCTGAGGTCTCACAAGACAGTGTTAGATGGAAAGGTGGACAAATGGCCCAAGCAAGCCCTGGAACAGAGCTGTAAGACAAGGCCTGTCATAGATGAGACTGCATGCTCAGTAAGTAAGCACTGCTGACTTCCTTTAGAACGGCTTTTTACGTGAAAGAATATAATCCTCTGGCATCTCTTCTGAGATTTTTGTCACTGACAAATTCAGTAACAAGATCCCCTGGAGTTTATCAAGAAGATGGGGAATACATACGAACTGCAGGGTCACTAATTCAGGACATGTGTATCTTATTGTATCCACACTCCCCCAGATGTGTGTTTTCACTTACCTCCACTGCAACACTGCCGCTGTCTTCTGTCAAAAGAAGACTAAAGCCTCCCAAGAGACTTCTGAAATAGGGATACTTTCAAAATTTAGTTCACTGTGCCAGTCAGCTACTCTTTCTTTTATCATTTGGCTCTGCCTATTCCCCTCCTACTGTTTACAGGTACTCAGTACTGAACATCAAAGCAGAAGCCAAGATGAAAAAAAATCACTGTAAGCTTGATCACAGCAATAGCCTCAAAACCCTGGCCCATACTCAAGATTCTCTTCCCTCCCAGCCTTACAAGTATAGACACCAATTTCACTGGAGAAGTAAGAAAGGCATAATTAAAGTGATGACAATAGGACCCAACAGACACATTTTTAAATCCCAGCCACAGCTGACAGCAGAAAGAAACTAAAATTATGCTCTTAGATACACCATTCTGTCAAAAAACATAAGCAATAATGAATGTTCTAGGAAATATTCTAGGCAGCACAAATCTCAATAGTAATAGAAGCTTCACAGCAACATGAAAGCCATACAGAGTTTGCCACAATCACTTCTTAATGGTGGTGAAACAATAAGCAATGTCCTTCTGCACCCCTGCCCTGCTTCATAAGCAATGTCCTTCTGCACCCCTGCCCTGCTTCAACTTCAAGGCAGCTCCAAGTCATGTCCAACAAAAATGCAGAATGAAAGAAAAAGAAAAAAGCAGTGAGGCAGTAAAGCTCCACAGAGTGTGGTTATCACCAAGTGATCACTCCCCTGGGCGCTGAGCTTTACTCTGCTGCAGACAAGGACATTGGACTGTTTTATGAATAATGTGTGCATGTATTTGTTGTGCAAGGACAAAAGATGAAACTGGCATCTTGAAATGCTGTACAGTAGTTTCAAATAAGTAGTATGGTTTGCAGATTAATTTTCTTTTCTTCAATGTTCATGAGCTAATCAGAAAACTCTGTTCTGAAGCTAAAAACAAACAAGCAAACACCAAATCACCAACTATAAAGCCCAAACACATACCACACACTGTCAAATAAAATGGTGAAAAGAATTCTGCCAGATACTCACAGCATACAAAGTCTGCCTTAAAACACTACTCTGATTTTGTTGTCAGTGTCTAAACATTTCTTCAGTTCTGTCCTAATATTTTGGGCCAGGCAGAAGGTGACACCAGAGGAAAGAGAGAAAATAAAAAAGTTTTTCAGAAGCATTTTTCTTTCTTTTGACATTGGACTGTCCATCCATCCACTGGAAATGACTACTAAAGATCTATGCAGAAATACCTCATTTTCATGAGGGAACTGCAAGGAGCAGGACAAGTGTACTCTGCAAAAGGTGATATTGTTTCTATCACCTTTTGTGCAGGAGAAGAAATGTAAAGGAGCTTAGAGAGCAATCCCGCTGCCTTGACCATCCATGCTCTTTCCACACCAGCACTTTGACCCTACCTCACTTTTTACTGAAAAAGCACCTAAATCCAATCTCTGGAGAGCAATCAAATCCTTCCCACACAGCCAGGTCATGGTAACCGTGCTGACAGAGAGCCTGCAGGTGACGGTATAGTTTACTACATTTTCCCTGCATGGATTGATAACTGGCTGTGACAAGGGAGAGCAGAAAAGCTCACCCAAAAGGCATTTTTCTGCAATCCCCTCCAGCTGACTTGTTTGTAAGGGACAATTTGTCTATTCATCTTGGACAAAGTGATTCACTCCTGTTACACAGGGATCTTACTGCACACAAACTATATGGGTTATAACTGACAGCCTGCCAGAGACTCTACACTTGCTGGGCGAGTGACAAGAAGCTGCCAGTTTGTCCTTCAGGGCAGTCTGCATGACACACTTGGCAGTAAGGAACACAAGTGAGACGCTGCCACAACAGCCCTGACACAAGTTTAAGATACCCATCAAAGCTAAGTAGGTGTAGCAGTGGATTTGCTGGATGTAACCACAGGTTTCCCCAGGACAGAAATGATGTCCTGATCATCAACAAAAGCAGCTCACTGCCTTCAGGTATTATCACAAATGGAGAAAGAAGGAAAACCTCTTTGAATATTGAGCAGGTATTTACTTAGACACCAGTCCAGCCTCTGAAAACCTTGTTCCTCTCTAATCAGACCTATGGATAATCAAAATGAGAGGAGTGGCAACACTGCCTTCCTGGAAGCCAATTTTGCAGCTGCACAAGATTCCAAAGAGACACTGTTTGCCACATGCTGTAATTCAACATAAAAGTATGTTTAGCATAACTGGATAAATATTCATGACTCTCATACTCAGCAGGTACACCCAAGATGATAAACTGAAAAATCAGAAAAATAAAAGTACTAAGTAATTTTCCTAAAACAAGAAATCAATAGTATTTAAATTGACATCAAGAGATGCCACAGAGTAAATAGATTATTACACTAAAAGTGTCAAAACCCATGCATGTTAAAAATAAGAGTCACACCAAACTGCGGAAATAAACAAGGAGATTTTACAACCCGTATAGTTGTTTCCAGCTCTCCTTCTCATATTACTGCACCTGTCATCTAGCACACTGTCATCATAATAATACAGAGAAAAAATAAAAGTTTCTTTTTCTGAAATGTGTACCTGAAGATTCACACATTGTAAATCTCTCTAAATATGCTGCTTACAGTCAGCAGGATCATGTGCTCAGGTACACCCCTTTCCACCAGTGCTTCATTTACACTTTCAATCTGAGTTTCCTCTCCACTTCACACACTCTAACAGAGCTAATCACTATTTGTTATACAATGGAAGAACATGTTAAGAATAGTCCTCTATCTTTGTTTTGGACAGTAACATGGCCCAACAAAATAGCATCAACTACAATAACATTTTCTATTTACACAGAGAAGTAGCTCCCATTCATATACCACGTATCTCTTAGGAGTAATTCTAATTTCCTAAAATGACAAGTTAACAAATCTTATTGAAATTGCTCTGCATCATTAGCTTGCCAAGAATTTCATTTCATCAGAGTATCCAAGGCTAAGGACATGTCAAAACAGAGAAGTTAATCAACACACACAGCTTTCAGAGTGATACTCAACAAGGAGTTATGACCTGTATCACCACGGAAAGACTATTCAATTGAGCATACAACTCTCCATCAGCCCAGCATGGAGGAATAAACAAACAAAACCAACACAGGAATCATTGCCTTAAATAACATCAATCAAACCTACTTTAATGTCATCATACGAGCAGCCATTATGACTTTTGTATTTACCTAAATTAAAACGAAGAGACTCAAACTTACTGCTTGCTAGGTCACACCTTGTATATCATGTTTGCTTGAAAACATCTATTTCTTCTGCTGCCTTTTCAGTTAAAGATAGCCTTCCAATTTATGCAATCTAGCCAGGCAGCAACATACAGCAGAAAGCACAAAAAGTCAAATTCTCTCACCATGGTAAAAATTAATTCAAGCAACTGAAAAATTTTGGGAAGTCTCTGGTGGGACAATGAACTTTATAAAGTAGAGAGTAAAAAGACTAAGAAGCATCAAACCCTCCAACTGCCTAGCCTGCTTCTGGATTGAATTTCTCGAAACATAACCGATGTTTATTTCTAAGCAGGTGCATCAAGCAGAAATACACTCATGGTATCTTCACAGACCTGACTGATAAGTCTGAGCCACCAGCTGAAGGTGGTCTAATACAGAAAGTGGAAAATGTAAACACAAGGCCAGTTAGTGAGAGGGTGCTAGAAATGATTTCCACTGAAAACAGTAAACATTATGGCCTTCTGCTTTAAGTGTATTCCCAGAAGCATGCAGAAAAGCTGAGTGGGAGAAGGCCCTGCACCATCAGGTTGTCTAATAAGATTAATGCTTTGCACCAAGTGTGCCAAAGCAGCAGTGTGCTCCTGGCGGTTTAGATGTGCTCCCGGTCATGCAGTGTGCATCCAAGTGGGAACTGACACATGGCCTGGAGATGGCTTAGCCCTGGATTTCCATTCTTCTCCAGAAGAATTCAGACAGAATGCAAAGGAAAATCAGCAAATGTACTTGTGCATAGACACGTGCACACACAGTGGAAAGGATTGTGCCAGCCACACTGATTATAATCAAGTATCAAACATCTTTTCTCAGCTACAGAAACTTTAAGGTAATGTTTATTTGTCTTGTGCTGATTTTTAATGTTTCATGAAAGATTAATGACAAAGACACTGTGATAGGAATAATAGCTTGAAAGCTTTCAGCTGTTCTAATCCTGCTGCAGCATGTCAACTCTCTGAGAAAAAAGGTGTCTGAGAAATTATGAGTCAAGGTTTTGTTTTCTCAAAATACAAGCCCCAGAACCTCCAGGGTAAAGACTGGCTATGGCCTATCAAGGAGTCGCAAGAAGTTTTGTGGGAAGCAATGGCTAGAATACAAGACAGCCCTCCAGTGTCTGAAAGACAAAAAAATAACAAAGGAAAGGAAGACTACAATAAAATTAGGATCTTGCATGCCAATTAGCAAAAACCATGAGCTCTAACTTTAGTTTGTGACAGGCTTTTGTAGTGTTACACTCTGGTGCTATGACGTGGATGTACAGCACTGTTATTATCTTTCTCCCTCTGACATTTGAACTGTGATGTTTTGTAGACTTACTTCAAGTCAGCTGCTAATAAATTAAATCCATTGTAAAGATGTCCCTCTACTGAAATTTTCTTCAAGTAAGAGTAGCTGTCCAGATCTGCAGTCAAGAAGTTTGTTACAAGAGCACCTAAGAAAGAGAAGTACATAGAGCAACTTGTATGTGTGCGCTCACTATTCTGACAGGCCTGGTAAAACAAACAGAAAGATAAAGCCAACAGGCTGCAACAGTGGGAAAAAAACCCCAAACCACAAAAAAAACCAAATAACGAAACCAACCTTTAAAAGTCTTACATCATTGTACCATGTTCACATTAAGAGCTTGACTTTGGAAGAACTCAGTTAAAAGCTCTTGGTCAAAAAATCTACAGAATTCATATTTACTAACTACTCTGGACTGGATGCACCTTTCCTCTCCTCCCACCTTACAAATTCTTTCTTGTATTGCTTCATTTCCCTTATACATGACCCTAAAATGAATTACATATGACATGGTCCGTTTGTTTCTCTCTATAACATGTTTTGTCATTGCAATATATTCCCAATACAGTACCACATGACAGTTACAAACAGACCTATTTTTACTTTAAAAAAACCCACAGATGTGCTGTTTTGAGCATCCTCTTAGAAAGAGGGTTTTTCCTATTATTTCTGCTCCTCTGATTTATCAGTGGGGAATAAGAATCTTTTAGGCTACCTCCAGCATAATCCAAGTTGCATTCCCTGACACAGGTGTTTGAATATGAATACACACCTTAAAAAAGTCTACTGCGATCTAAAACTAGCTCAATGTTTGGCTAGTTGTTCTGCCTGCTAATTAGAATTACTTTCCAGAGGAGATGGTGCTGCTGAATTTCTTGTCTGAATGGGACTTCAGGCTCTAGGCACTACATCTTGTTTTACTTTTGCCTCAAAAAATCATTTTCCAAGTCAAGTTCCTCACATATGTACTCAAACTCATCCGTTCAAAAATTCTGTTTAGAGCACATAAACATTCTAGTTGTCCATAAAGCTGTGTTAAGAAAATTAATATTGTAATCATCACTATTTTACTGGAACACCAGGGCTTCTTTGTCCACTTTCTTTTTTTTTTTTTTATTTCAATTCCTTCATACCTCTTCCTTTTGCATTTTTATCAATCTTTGGCTGCATATAGTTTGTCAGGGCTGCCATCTTGCCTTTCTTACTGATTCCCAGCCATGTCCCACCTTCTTTTCCCTCCTCCATATCCAGACCTAATGGAATAAGTAAGAGTTAGGTTATAAAATACATTAAAATTAAAAAATGTTTCAAACTTACAACATGTTTTCCTCAGATGTATAAGGAAGAAGAAAATTTCTTATTAGAAAGGCAACACCATCACCCTAATAATAGAAAATCCATGCCATGATTCCTTTATAAATTACATAAAAACTACTCAAAACAGCAAGACATACGTACCACTAAGGATCTCATTGCTGCTGTCCCAAAACTCGGCTGATTTGGATGGTCTGTGGTAAAATTCATCCCTATTAGCTGCTAGAATAAGCCTGTAGAACACAAGAGGAAAAAAGACACTATTACTTACAAATTGGAGCTTCACAGTACAAGCAGGAGCAGAATCCAATTTTTTCCAGAGCATTAACTCATTTTAAGCATGAAACCATCCTTTATCTCTCACCTCACCTTTATCACTCAGTGTAAAGGTCGACTGACATCTCACAGCAGCCTTTTCTCTCACTGTCGTGAGACACTCAGCAAGTCCATCTTGTGAGCGAATGAGGCAACTGGTATTTTCAAAAAATAGTACTTACAACAGAAGACACTGAATTAAGATCACATAAACAACTTTAAGATTCCTCAGCACAAAGTTACAGCTTAATGAAAGAAAATTATTATTATTTTGAAATTATTAAAAAAAGAAGTGTTTTCATCGGTAGAGCATCCTCACCTGAGGAGCAGGTAACAGATTTGGCTGATCCAAGTAAAGCTAAAAGACAGCTGTGACCCCAGGCAAGCCCTGTGTGAAGGCTCAGGGAAGCAGGTGACTGCAGAAAGCCCTGCACAGCTCCAGCACAGCTCCCAAAGTCCTGCTCATCAGTACCCACAACATGACTTGCCTTTATTTCAATTGTGAGACAGTGAACGCTCCCCTTTCTCTCCAGCTATGTTGCTTAATTTAATTTTAATGAAATGCCATCTTTCAAAAGCCTGCAGATTTTCTTAACCAGGTTTCCATAACCTCAGTATCTTCTTCACTGTCAGTTTCTCCTATCAGCTGCATCTCAATTACATCTGCACAGCAGAAGACAAGTTTGCTACTGGAAACTGAAGACAGACCATACAATTTTAATTCTAATTTTTAGCCACAACACACAAGAATCAATTCCAATGACATCTCATTACTTTGTTCAGCATTCAGATGTACTGACATTTTCTGTAGGTTTCTGAACTTTCCTGCAAATTCATCTCTTCCCTAATACACTGTTTTAAAAGAGGATTGTGAGGTGCAAGCTGCACATTAGAAATACTACAGAAAAAGAATCATAATCAACCATAGAGAAACTAGAAAAACCTCACACTTCGATGGCATCCTTTCTGTAAGGTAAGTGCTTAGTATTTTGCCCAAGAAAGATAACATCTGTTGGAAAGCAAACTATATGTACATTTTTATCTTTCCAATGCAAATATAATATTATTCCTTTCAAACTTACATAAGTTCTCTTCTTCTAGCTGATTCTAGTCTTTGAGCTATAGGCTTTCCGCTGGTTTACCAAATTTCTGTCATCTTACTTCAACACGCTCCATTAACAGGATGCAGCTTCCTTCCACAGATTTTTATTTAAATGACTATCTCCACTGTTAAAAAATAGTTTGCCTGAAGTGCATTTCTCATCCCCTGAAGCTTCAATTATACTTTGCCTTCAATAATTCTTGACATGAAACTATGGTTTGTTTATAGTATCTAAATACTAAAAATAAGCAAAGTCTTTCTTGTGTGATTGAATATTCCCCATCTCAAGTTTAATGCAGACTCCTAAATTTAGCACAAGGCTAGTATATAAGAGCATAATAATAAAATCATCTTTATTTTGTCTTTTATGAAACATAATTATACTGAAAAGGAGCAATATTAAGCGACCCTCATCTTCTAATAAATTGCAAAAAGCCTATTCAGCTATTTTTATAGCTGAAATAATTCAACTGTATTAGGATTTACGTATTAAGATTTATTTTAATATCGAGAGAAATGAAAACATGAGAAATCATTCCATTAAAGCAATTTCCTACAATGCAATTCAGCTCCAGAAAAGAGCCTGTGATTATAGCTTTGATGCTTGAAACATTTATTTATTTGTAAGATGCACACAGTACTATTCAGAAGGATGTAAAGGCAGCATATTACCTCTGACAATAATAATGGACTACAGTAAAGTGCTTGTTACACTGCACTAAACTTTACCACAAATAGGCCCCGAGAGAGAAAAGAGAACAAGTTGCAAAGGTACAGGCAGATGGATTTGTTAGTGTGTCACAAGGGTGAGCTCTTTGCTTAATTAGGTGCTCAAGAAAATTGGCCAATATATTGGTCTAGAAATCAGAGTCTACCTGGATGGAAAATTCTCCTCAGTGCTGCAGAGAACATGTTTCAGCTTGGCCATTTTCTTCTAGCCAGTAAACTCAGTCAATGAAAAGCTGTTTGTCTGTTCAACTTCTAATGCCTATTACAGACACTTTCATTTAGTTAGAGATGCAAAGCAGAGAACAGTAAGGAAAGTTTAATTGCTTGCTTCCTGATGGACAGAGAAATTAGTATGCCTGCAGGTACAGGAATCCCCCTTCGGTTGGGAAAACTGTTCCAAGACCTCATCATGAAATAAACAGAGCTACAGCACAGTGAAGCTTGAACAGTCAAGAAAAATTACCCTTAACAAGGACTAGTAGAGAGATGTCTAACTTGGTCTAATGGCTATATACTGCTTGGAATCAGGAGGGCTGGAGACCATTCCCAAATGATACTCAGACCTATGTCCTTCAGAAAGCAGAGGTAAAGGTGAAAAAAACATAGGAACAATTTAAAAAGAAAGAACTTCAACATTCCCCTGAATAAAGAAAAGCAAAAAGAATTAGTTATGGTACGTTAAGAAAAAAAAACCAACAACTAGAGTTATATATCTGATGTTAAAATCTGACACCAAGAACACCGTGGCCTGGGATTTATCACTCAAACAGGTGGCTCAGAGTGATTTATCTCAGAGGTATAGAGCAAAGCACTGCTTAACAAAAGACAGGAAGTTAAATACAATTAAATACTCCTGAATTTGGGCCAAATATCTCTAAAGTGTTGTCCTATTCTGACACTGACAGCAAGTTGTGTCCTGATATAAATTAATAATTTCAATCTTGATGCAATTTTTTACAGCAAGCAAACAACTCTAAGTTTCACTTTTAAATATTGATCATGGCAGAAAGTTCACTTGGCAAGAAACTGCAGTTTACATCCAAAGGATTTTCCCAAGAGGCATCAAATTGATGAAACTGTCTTTCGCTAACTACCAACACAAAGAAAGTCAGACCAAATAAATGGTTATATTAATTCAGCACCAGTCACATCATAAACAAAACCCCTTTTTAGGCAGGCTCCAGATGCAGAAAGGAATGCACTCTGTGGACAATTGAAGTTTCAGTTCTCATTTCTTTTCTTTCTATAGAATGGCACCTGCTTCTTAATACAAGAGGGCAGGAAAACAAGTCAATGAAAGGCACAACAATTTACTGAGCAGACTGACTCTGATGGTTTCTGGATGAGTATCAATACTTGTACCCTACAAAGTAATACAGAACCTATACAGTATATATAAATACAGAAAGCAATGAACCTTCACAGTCTGCTTATGGCCTGAAGTGCTGGTTTTTTATTACATACTCAGTATACTCAAAGATGTGAGAGAACTGATGCTGGATATGAAATTTAAAAATTACGGGCTACAATGAAAGAGAAAATGATTGCAGGACATTTAATACTTTGGAAACTCACTGTAGGACATTGATACATTCTTACAGACTTACCTAGAAGCCTGCAAGCTTATTTTTTATTCAGTTTTTGGCTAAACATTTCATACACATGACTTAAGTTTATTGCCTACAATTTTAATTGCAAGCAGATTTTGGGGAGGGGAAAGGCTAGGATACTTATCAGAAGTTCCTTGGTTGCAAACTGGAAGCCCTAAACATCTCTACCATACTGAAAGCAAGAGACAGCTACAACTGCGATGCCCAACAAACACGATTCCCCTTGGTTTAAATAACAAATTAGAAGGCAGGACTTTCAGACATTGGAGTACAGTATTTAAAGGACTTATACAGCACATGACAGATCACCAGCAAAAGGTCCATGATTACAAAGCCCAAGACTTCTGACATAGTCTAAAACCAAAGGGTTCTCAAAAGGTTAGAGTAACTCCTCCAGTGGGGAAAGCCATGAAGTTAAACACTACAAAAGCACAGCTGAACACGTAATACTGACTTGAGTTTGTAATTCACACACTGGCTACAAAAAGAAATTGTGAAAAATACTACAGAAGCAAGTCTGTTTTAACTACAACCATCTTACCTGTATGCATTTTTTGAAACTGGTCGGGGGTCAAATTTGAATAGAAGGATGCACATTGAAGAAGTGATGTTTAAGTCTTGCTTATTCCACAAAGGCTCAATGCAAGGTCATTCTGTAACAGCCTAAAATGTAAATAAACATTATCTATTACACTGCAAATTATAAAAAGATAAACTTACTGCTGTGCTGAAGCTTAAGAAATGCAATGTACTAAGTAATAGCTCACAGTAAAAAATAAATAAAATACAACTTCCAAAACAGGTGAGTTTTAAAGACTGGAAGAAGACTTTGGTTTACTAACCAAATTCTTATGGTAGTTCTTTCAAAGTTATGCCTGGCTAGTTCAGATTTTTAGGAAAAAAACCTGCATCAGGAAAATATTGACAAAGTCTAGAGTGCTAGCAATACATGAAAAAAAGACTGTTATGCAATTTTCTGCTGATTACCAATAAATTACCTTTACTTTTTTTTGCTCTCTTAAGTAAAGCAAAATGCTTCTGTTAGAATAAAGGAGAAAATAAGACTCAAACTGTTGCAGAAGTCAGAAAAAGCCTCATTAAAGACACTCACAGATCGGCAAATAAAGTGTAATTTAGGCCAAGCTATTATCAAAGTCCATGAGAAATTATTATTGTTTAGCATTGGGTAAAAGGTCAGGTACAAACAGAAATGCACTGGACATTTTGTGTCCAGAGTTTACATTTTGATGAGGAGTTTCCAGCACTTGTGCTATATTTAAAATTCTGGCCATGCAGATGGCATGACAAATGTGCTTTCCATTTCAAACCAAGAAAACAGCTTTCAAATATTTTGTGTTGTCCAATTAACATTTTTCTGGTAATAAAACTTCAGTCTGATCTTTATTTTGTGGCTGCTCAAACAATTATTGGAATGCTACCACCCAATGACACACAACCATTTTTTACTGCTACTGAGAGCTTTTGCCATGCAAGGGCTTTCAAGGTAAGTCAAGGGGAGAGGGAGGCAGAATTCAACACCACAACTCTAAGGCCATTTGAGCAACCCAATGACTGAAAAAACTTCTGTACAAAAAGTAGGATTTTTAACCATACTTTCAAGGTATGTAGAAAGTGTCTCTCTTGCTCTTTAATTTCTACATAATTTGTCGCAAGAGATATCAGGAAATAGATCATCTTGACTACATTTCATGTTCCCAGAAACAGAGCTGCAAGTGCAGCATTTATACAGATTGGTTTTTTTAATTAACAGCTTGCCCATAGCTGCTGGCTCCTGTTAAGTCACAGTTCAGCACTACAACCAGCCTGCTGTTGTTGGCATGGCACAAGTTCAGTCTTGCAATCTAGCATCCTGCAAAGAGACTCCTCTGCTGCAGGACACGAACTAACTCAAAAATAGGTGCAGCACTCCTGACACGCTTGACGAGAAAATTATTGCACAGGAGCGTGTGTGAGTGTATATATATAAATATATCTCAAAGTATTTTAAATTCTGTTCGCTGACAAAAGGAATTTCCCTCCTGAGTTGACGCATAATCTATGAGCTAAGAGCAATAGCAGAGCTATCCCAGCTACTTCATGTTTAACAGGTTGCACAATAAGGCACTGAGAAAACAATTAAATCACATTGTTGGCTTTCTTTGCCTCTATCAAGTCAATCCCAAAACAACTGCCTTTGAAATACATCATAAAATTAAGACGCAGTCTTGAATTTTGGATAACTGACTTACGAATCAGGTGTTTAAAAAGACCCAGAGCTTTATGGAGAAAATATAACCAGTTTCGAGAAGGTGACATGCCCCTTCTCAGACTCCTATTGCTGAATTTTCTGTCGACTGCAATCATACTGTACTTGAACTACCAGTACTGGAAGACCTGGATCTTCCATACACAGACTATTTCAGAAACAACATTCAGAGCAAAAGAGATCACCCTCAAATCTAAGGTTTTAGAGGCTCCCATCTACAGCACCACCATGAGTATGGTAGGGAATCCTTAATGGGCAAAGTGCAAAGAAGCTCACTTGGTGAAATACAAAATACAATTTTAATGACAACTATCACTGAGTACTCTTGCTGACTATGGAGATATGGCTCCTAGTATTCATTAGGTGCCCTGCCAGATAATTAAATGGATTACTTGATAAAAAACTGGTTGTAATTAATCACTTATAAGACCACTATTTCAATAAACAGGTTTCAGGCTCCATTAGCTGATTTATTGAGTTTCCTTCAAATAATCAAGTCAGTCCAGCTGTTCATGCAAAGTTACTGGCCAGCATAAAGATTACACAAAAACTGCCAGTCAGAAAACAGCTGCCAAGTAAGTTTGCAACACTCATCACAATTATCTAGAAAAATATTTTGAACACTTCAGTACCTTTCTAGAATCCACATTCATTATTATTATGAGGTACTACTGCTTTGATAGAACTATCTTTTTGTCACCCACTAACCTTGCTTGATGTTATTACAGTTCTTTAAGTCCCATTTATGCTTTTATTAACCCCAAATATCAAACCAGCATTTTTTATCTTAGGCTCCACCTGCCGGCCTTGAGACAAGCATAAGTGTTTATAGGTCCTATATAAACAGTCCAACCTTTTTTTTTTTTTTTTTATTTAGACAGAAGTGTTTAAGCCAGATGAAACAGAGCTACCCCTTAAAATAGCAACAACACTTAACTGGCAAAGGAGACAATCAATGTACTTCGGTACCTTCTTTGATCAAAGCTGACATTGCACTTGCAACACCTGTTGTGGATATTACCCCTCAATTCATAAATAGAAGCATACTGTAAGCCAGACTCAAATTTGGATATTCTGAAATTTACGATAATTAACAAAACACTAAGAGGAAAAAAAACCTGAAGAGAGGCTGTCATAGATATGGTAAGTACATAAACATTCAATCAAAAAGTCTTTATGCGGGTGCCATTTTCTTGAGCTCATACTCACATAAAAGCTGGTGCTGCAACTGTGGGGATGAGACAAGCACACTGCATAGAGCTGGAGCTGCAAAGCAGATAAGCTCAACTCAGCCTCCTCCTCACTCAGCTGAGTCTCCACAGACCAAGGAGAGAAGGTGAAAAAGATTAGGCCAGCACTGACTTCCACTTGCAACTTGATCCTACAGCAAGTCCAAAGCTAGATCAAAAGCTGACTTTCGAGCTCCGTTTCTGCAGAAAATGTGTCTTCAGAACCATCCTTAGAGATGCAGGAGGTGCCATAGTTTAAAGAGTTCAAATAGAAAAGGCTAAGTTGTGCCACTTGCTTTCTGATTTTCTTTTTGAAGACAATACAAGTCAGAATAGACACACTATGCAACATGGCAAGGTCTGCAGGAAGGGGGAAGAAATTCTCTGCTCTAGGTTGGAGAGAGTGAAGACTTACTGCTGGCTGGATAATGAGCTTTTCTAAACTTTAGCTTGCCTATTCCTAGTCAATAAGACAACAGTTACCAAGGATGACATGATAGCAATAATTTCTGTAATGTTTCTAGTTTGCTGTCCAACTTATGCCTAATACACACAAACCAGCTTGACGAGAACCACAAACATCCTGTAATTAAGCGTTCTGCTCCAAATGGCACCGCTAAATTGGAAATGACATTAAAGTAACTAACATTCTTGTTCTGTGCTACAGTACTCTGTTAGACAGCACAGTGTGTTGTTTTGCTCATTTGAAGGATCTGTTAAAAGCCTGAGTGGATACATGCCAGCTTAAGTAGCATTTAGAGGGACTTTTAAGAGACCCAAACATGATAGATGTGTATGTTCTTTTCATAGGGTTCTACCATCATTTGGTTGATTAGAAGCAATCAGTTCACAATTTGGCATAAAACTATTTTACCCTTAAGAATTCCCAGTAGCAGGCTTTGAAAAATGAAGCCATTTGTTACGTAGTTTGTATTCATAAATGAAGCATCATAAATAACATCTGTCAGTTACCACAGTGATCTCAATTGCTTCTCAACTGATCCAAAACTATTGTTTAGGTGCAGTCTAAAACACAGCTAAAAATCATTATTCACTGGAACCTGCTAGTTTTATGTAATACAACAATAACTCGTGGTCGGCAGAGTACAAAACTATTTTACTGTCTCTTTTGAGTATGTCCAAATGAAACTGAGCCCTACAGTCCTCAAATGCCCATAGAAGGGCCGTAAAATTGGATGCATTTTCTTGCACTACTGAAATGAGGTTTTTTTTAATAGCGAACTTTAAAATCATCAAAAATAAGAGATGCTTGATTTGTTCTTAGAAGGAATCTATTTTTTTTCCCTCAGAGAAAAGTGTCTCATGGCTGCATTTTTAAAGCATTTTACTGTTTCGTTTTTGCACTTCCCTTGTGTAGCACATGCTTCACTGTAACAATACCAATAACTAAAGATGAAGCGGAATAGATGGATCTATAATTCGATGACTTCCAGGTTGTTCCCTATAAACAGCACTTGTAAGCAACCCAAGCTTTGTAACCCTACCAAGGTGAAGAGTAAGTCTTCACTGCAAGAAACAGCAATGCAAAGTACAACACTTACAAAACACAGAAAATAACATGTAAGATGAATGGCATTCCCAAGTTTAAAGGCCTCATTTTATTTTCAGCTGCTTAATTTCTCTCTGGCATTTTACCAGATTAGGTCCATTGTACAGCTCCCATGAGGAATAAAAGCCAGTAAACATAACCTTTCACCACACCATGTTTTAGAAACATTTACAAGGATGGAGTAAAAGAGCCTTTGCCCCAGTTTCTCAAGAACACGAGTTTCTCCTCATCCATGGATCTGCACACCCCGAGCTTTTCGCTGGGCTCGTTCCTTAGGTAAAGGCTGCGTTTTCAGCTTGTACAATTCTTAGGTTTTCTTCAGTGAGGAACCACCAAAAGACATTAGTAGTTTTCACTGTCTGTGACTATTTCTTGACCTCAAAGGGTCACCACATATTAAAACTTAATTTAAAAATTACTTTATTACTTTAGTACACTTAAAATTACTCCTGTACGTGACCCAAGTACCAACCAGCCACCACCCACGCAGGAATCACAGAATGAAATGCCATCGCATAACCAAAGAAAACAGGTGTGAACTGACACCTGAAAATATCGCCAGAGGTGCTGCTCGATAAATTTAGGATAAAAACCTCAAGCAAATGGCGCTCAGGAGCAGCACCTTCCTTGAAGGGGAGGGCGGGGGCTGTGGCGGTGGCCAGGAAGGGCACACACAGCCCCCCGAACCAGAAGCCCGTCAGCTCCCGGCTGCTGGTGACAGCTGAGGCGCCCCTGGGCTGTTTCCGAGCCCGCCCTGCAGCCACGGTGCCCCCCGGCCCCTCCCTCCCTCCCTGCCTCCCTCACTCACCCACGGCCGCCGCACCGCGCGTCCCCCGCGCCGCTTCCGGAGCGCGGCCGGGCCGCAGCAGCGCCGCCCCTCCGGGGGCCGGGCCCGGCTCCTCCTCCCGCCGGCGCTGCCGGCACCGGCACCGACACCTTCGCTGTGCCCCTGGCCCGGGTCCAGGGCCCGCCGGCACCGACACCTTCGCTGTGCCCCTGGCCCGGGACCAGGGCCCGCCGGCACCGACACCTTCGCTGTGCCCCTGGCCCGGGTCCAGGGCCCGCCGGCACCGACACCTTCGCTGTGCCCTTGCCCCGGGACCAGGGCCCGCCGGCACCGACACCTTCGCTGTGCCCTTGGCCCGGGGCTGTGTCCCGCGGGCCCTGCCGGGCCCTGCACCGCCGCGGGGTGTGTGAGGGGCCGGTGCGACACCGCCCGGCATCCTCCAGCGCACTGAGGGAGTCACAGTGCATGAGCAGCTTCTTGGCTGCCTCAGCCTGCTGCCAGCATATCTGATTTCAAGCTGAGACGGGAAATTCGGGTATTAGAAAAAATTTTTCCACTGTTAGGGTGGTCAGGCATTGGAATAGATTGCCCAGGGATGTGGCAGAGTTGCCATCCCTGGAGGTGTTTAAGATCTGGTAAAGTTTATAGAGGTTACAGTGATAGTGCCTGGTTGGACTTCATGATCTTAGAGGTCTTCTAACCTTGCTGATTCTATGGTTCTATGAAGGTGTGAAATAATAACATTAAATGCCTGATCTGAGCGTCACAGCGCTCATACCTCTGAGGATGGATACACCCAGGACTGGGCTGTTGACAATCTTAGCGGGTTTGATGCAGCTCCTGACCCCTCAGAACAAGGCCCTGTCGTTGGGATGATGTTCCCCTGACCACCTTCAGCAGAGACTGCTTCCAGAAAGGCCCCAAAGTCACTGAGCCCTGGGCTTGCAATGGGATGAATTCCAGCCAGGACAGCTTTCCTGACGACTGAGGAAAACACAAGTGACAATGTCAAATTTGCTTTCAGTTATTAGCACAGCATGATTGGAACTGATAATCAAACATTTAATAATTTTACCTTGATCTGCAGATTTAGGTTGGGATTGGGTCTGTGTCACCTTTTGGTCCTACTGAAATATTAATATTTCATTTTTCAAACAAAATCTCAAACTTTTCTGACATTTTTTTCATGGACAGCAATAGAGGGTTTCAGTGAAGCCTGTAAATTACAAAATGTTTTATGGTGAAGCCTGTAAGGAAACACTGTAAAAGCCTGGAGTGCACTTCCAGGTTCTAACACTGATAAACACAATACACACAAGATGTGAAACAGTAATTAAAAGAATTCCTAAGGGTATATGGATGTGTTAGGTGGCTTGTGAGGCAAAACCTTTCATCCTGGATACAGAAAACCTGAAGTCAATTGTCAGCTTTAGCACTGCTCTGGCATATGACATTGAGCAAGTTCATCTCAATGCTTTCCTTCTCCGTCATCAACAATGGGATGATCGCACTGACCTTTGCAAGGTCTCCTGAGATCTACTGATGAAAATTACTGGGTGAGTGTATGATCATCATTCTTTGTGCTATTGCTTCTGAAACACAATAATAGATTGCAGTTATTACCTTGAGACATATAAACCTAGAATGTATTTATGCTTTCAGGTGGAGAGTTGTTATTTAAAGCAGTTATCTGATGACTAAATAGACAAATTATACAAATCTCCGCTACATTGAAATTGGTAAAATGCATGCACATTAAATGTCATGTATTGTTCTTTTTGGCACTCTGTTTGAGTCTCAAAGTATAGACTCATCACTGTGACCAAAGATTGTTTAGCTTCTATGCTTGATACCCATTTAAAATCTTCAGATGATAATTGCATACCTTCAGCAGCAGTCATGTCCATGGGAAGAAACAAGTGTCCATAGGCTTAAAATTTAATGGTGCTTTTTACTGATTTTTTTTTTCTATTTTTAATATATATGGGAAGAAAGACTAAGTTCAGAGTCATTTAAAAAGCCTTTTAGGAGGCTTCACAAAACCAGTCTACTGCAAGAATTTGTGAATACTGGATTTGGTGGCCATTCTGACTCTTCTTTTCATTCTTGTGTCTACCTTTTGTTCTGCCTAAAACAGCTTGGTTATTGTTGTTCCTTCTAGACCCTGTCCTAGGGGATCAGTGTATAGCTCCCATTGTTTGTCAAACTTGAATAGACTGATCCCAAGCAGGCTCTGATTCTGTATCCACTTTAAGAGAGTGGTACTGTCAGGGCAGAACCTCTCCTGGAGAAAGCTAAAACACAAGCAGATGCTTAATGAAAGGCTTGTAGAATTGTCCTGTGTTAGTTTCAAAAACTAAAAAAGAAATACTCTTGATATTTGTTTAAAGTGTTTTTTCTTCGAGTGCTGGAATTCACATTATTTGGAATGCATAAAGCACACCTTAGATGGCTTAAGTATCTTTTCCCTGAGAGGTCTCAAAAAGCAGCTGTAAAGAGGAGACATCAGGGACCCTGACAGTTTTCTAGAGATGAGTTCTTGCTCTGGTACAGTTTGATATCTCTATCAATTGTCTAGATAATGCAAGATACTAGTAAATTTTGTAGCCTAATAAATGAGTGGATAATTCACAACTGGTTACAAAATCATCTGATGCGTCCAGTTAAGTCATCCCAGTCCAGTAAATTGCATTTTTAATGTCATAAAATGCGAGGAAATGCATCTGGAAATAAAGAACGCAAGGATGGGGCCAGTATAGCAAGAAGTACCTCAAAAAAGAATTTAGTTGTTACTATTTCAGTGTGACCTCTCAGGGTAATACTGTGGTAAACTGGACTACTCTTAACAATTAAACGTATAAAATACAGACTATATTGAGGAGACAGGGGAGTGACACTGTCTTTGTCCACAGCAAAGGGGCATTGCAACGCTGCACCATTTCTGGCACCCACGGTTAGGGAGGGAGGAAAAACACAGGAAATGATTCAAAGGAGGAAAATTAATGAAGTGGATAGATAACAAGATATAAAATAGGGGCGTAGGAAGCTCAAGCTATTCAGGTTACCAAAGACAAAGCTGAGAGGTGACGACGGCAGCGCACAAACCACTGCAAACGGCGAGAAGGTCAAGTTAGACAAATCCATGCGGATCGCGTGCCAGCATTACCGGGCTGCGCTGCACCTGACGGGCCCTCTGCCACAGCATTTCAGCCGCCAGCTGGGCCCGGAACCTCCGGGCGAACAGCTGTGCAAGGCAGCGTTCCGTTCCCAAGCGGAGAAACCCTTCAACCGCGCAGCGGGGCGGGGGCAGGCACCCATCCAGTGAGGCGACAGACCGCTCCC
>VZTE01002920.1:868204-1026155 GCA_013397775.1 Eulacestoma nigropectus
GGTCGGCGGCGCGGGCGCGCGGCGGCGGGGCGGGCACGGCGCGCGGCCCCTCACGCCTCCCGCGCGCCTGCCCCCAGGTGCGAGTGTTGAGGAATGTGACGCCCCGCTTGGGGAAAAGGAACAAAAAAAAAAAAANCATCATGGTCTCATGGTCTGGCCGGGCAGTTCCCATCTCCCGGCGGGCCGCTCCTGTTGTTTTTCGAGCAATAGTTTGGGGAGGGCGCGCATTTTCCAGCCGTGGCCTTGGACCTTTTTCCTGGAGCGGCCTTCGGGCCGTCAGGAGCACCGTCAGCGGCCAAGCCGGGGTGCCGGTGTTTCCCAGAAATATCTAAGCGAGAACAAGCGGGGACCCGATGGCAATGAGTCCATGTGCTCTGTAGAGAAGGGGAATTCCCCTGTGTGCTCCAAAAACGGAGTAAAAATCACAGTAGAAAAGGTAAATGCAAGAAAAGGGTTAATGAGTACTTCCACCTCCTCCTCCTTCCTCCCCCACCCCCCCGTTGGATAAAGATGGTCTTGGATACCCTTTGTAAATAGGAATGTGGAGGTGGGAGGGGAAAATCAGCCCGGCTCTGACTACTCGGCTGCCTCGGTGGGTGAGCAGGCGGGAGGAGCTGGTGCAGCCCGGGCGCTCTCCCGGGGAACGCGCGGGGGACGGACGGGCACCCGCGGGGCGGGCACGGCGGGAGCGGCTCCTGCGCGGGGAGCGGGAGAGGAGGACGAGGGGCTGACATGCTGCCCAGCGGCTGCCGAGCGGTCTATTGAAGAGTTGGGGGGTTTCCCCTTTTTATTTTTTTTTTTCTTTTAACATTTTTCTTTTTTTCTACGGCGCCTCCTTGAAGCCAGTAGCAGCAAGGAAAATAAGCTGAGGACGGAGAAATAAGACGGAGATGGTGAGCAGATCGCTGGGTTGGGGAGAATGAAGGAGGTTGCCAGGCTATTTTCTGCGAGAGGTTCTTGCAGGGTGTAGTACGTTTTGGGGTGATTTTGCATCACGATTCCGGGCTAGACTTCTTTGTTTGCTAAAGGTTGCTGGTTCAGGTTTAACAGCGTTCATCAGTTTATTGTGAGATGCGCAACGAGGAGTTGATGTATGCGAATGCCTGAATTAGATACGCTAGCCACACACACAAGCAACCCCTAAACAAACCAACATTGTAATCATCCTGCAATATGATGGGCAGTTCTTGTCATGGAGGGAAGTCATTGCTCAGGTTATTTGTGGCATGCATAGGAGATGAGTCTCTTTGTAGCAAAGACCGAATAAAACTAACCTATTTCTTCACACACGCGAAATCCATTGCAGACTTAAAAGCCAGAGTTGGGGGTTATTTTTTAATTTTTGCTTTCCCTGCAGTATTGAGGACCACGGTTAAAATCTGACATTTGTAGAAGTTGAAAAACTCTTTGAAATGTTCGTTTCTAGTGAATATGAAATAGTAGAGACTGCCCTCCTTGCTTTCTCTCGGTTTTTTTTCATGTAGGCACTTGTTTGTGTATGTGAAAGGGAGAATTCTTAAAACATGCACTTTGCTTGTTACGCTGTAGTGTTGTGCCTTTAGGTAGGTCACAATGCAAAACGTTATTCATAGCATGTTTAACAAAAAACTCTAAGCAGATTTTTTTTTTTTATCAAGTGAAGACCTGATATCATACCAATAGCTTAAACCCTAAATACAAGTTTTGCGGGGGGGGCGGAAACAACCCTGCTGATTTGTATTAATGGGAATGCTTTATGGTAAAAAATCCTGCTTCTAAATGACAGAATATTGACATTGGCTCATTGTAACTTCCTGTGGGTAGAGTGCTGCAATCTGCTGAATATACTAGTCCTTTAAGGCTCCATAAATTTAGACATATTTTGTTTACAAAATTGTACAGGACTGCATGGTGCAGTAGTAAAATCTGAAATTTTAGTGATTTTAGAAATGTTGCAAGGCATTATAAAAGAGAAAAGATGCAGCTTCGTGTTAAATCTGCTATAGAAAAAAAAGGAAAAGATTTGTTGTAATAAAGTAATGCAGGGTATGCATGGTGACTAAAGTAACTGCAAGGGCTGGAGAGTTTGGAGTTTGTATAGAAAAAATAAGTTGTGAACTATGCTGGGGTCTTCATTATGTAAAGTATTTGGATGGATGGCTCTTAAATTTATTTTAAGCAGCATCTCTGTCAATTCTTGTCTGAAATATTTAAATTATATGCTCCATTAGGCAAATGGTTTTATCTTCCCATTGCTTGGCTAAAGGAATGCATTAGGAAGCCAAGATTTGGAGGAACAATAGTTTGACTGCATAGTTTCACTGCATGGTTTATCCTTGTGTATTGTTCAGAGATCATAGACTGTATTTTCTTTGACATTGGTGATCTTTACGAAGTGGACTTTGCTTATTTTGTTTTTATGCCATAGTTGCTCTCAACATAAATATCTGAATTTCAATTAATAGAACCACAGTTTTGACCTACTATTTGGCTAAATTAGATGAAAAATAGTTCCCTTCTTTGAATTTCATCTATTAATTCAAAATCTCTGCAATTGTTTCAGTCTCAGAAAAGTTTTTAATATTGGAAAAACCAGTTAGAACTACAAATAGAAGGAGTTTCCCATTTTATTGAGTTAGGACACTGTACTAGAAATGGCAAAATTCCTGCCTTCTGCTTATACATCAAATTTTGTATAAACTGTAGTTTAGATTAGATATCTTGTCCTGAAGACCATCTGTATGCATATTACAGTTATATAAAACTAAGCTTCTGTACTCGATTTTATGTAATGCAACACATTATATCTGCAGTGCTTTGACTCTTGGGTAGTGTCAGAATTGATACACTGCAAGGAAAACCTGTTAGAATTCTTGTGCTACCAGGTTTGTTGTTTGTTGCTCTTAATATTTTATTGTGTGAGTATAAATCATTGACACAAACATTGTAAACAAATGCTGTAGCAACTAACTGTGAGGTTACATTTGGCTTGTGTCTTTCCAGTTTAACCAGAGTATGACAGTATTTTGTCAAGTGTGAGGGCATCCTAATAGCCATCATAGTTACCTTCAAAGCAGTTAGGTTAAATTTTTTACTTTCTTGTCTGTCTCTACAGAATAAGGAGGAAAAGGCCAACTCTAGGTTTACACCAATATGCATAGGGAAGCAATTTCACATGTGTTACATGCAGTTACCTTATTCAAGCTTCATATGTGGCTCCTGAAAATTAGCAACAAAATTTTTAAGATTAAAATTCACGTATTTCTAGAAAGTGTTCTTTCCATAATGCAAGAGATTAAAGTATACGTGTAATTTGACAAACATATTTTCTTAGAAGGCATTTTTTTAGAGAAGGGCATTAGCGATATCGTGGGTTTAAGCATTAAAATAAGAACAAGGAGGTTTTCAAGTATTCTCTTAAATTTCAGGTAGGATGTGGTCTACCTGTGAGCTGAAGCAAGGCAGGTAACCACCTGAGCATCTGAGAAAAGAAGCAATCAACTTAGATAATGAAGTGGGTTTTATTTCCTTCAGCTAACTTGTGTAAAACTGTGCCCACCCCAGAAAACTGCGGTGCAAGCATTTTGTTCCCTGTTTGTCCTTTTCACTCCTACCCTTGCATCTCACAGGCAGTCCAAAACAAAGTGTAAAGCTACTTCTGGTGCAGTCTGCTGAGGTTCTAGAGGTCTACATTTTCTCCATTAGCTTAGGTCACATTTGTTTTAAATGGTATGTAAGAGAAACAGCTAATTCTAGTGAACCCAGTTCTTTTTGTGACTGGTTTTGTGCAACATTCTAAGAACAGACAGCTTAATTTAGTAATACCCAATCTTTTGAAAGCCTGACAGTCAACCCTCTGGCACTCAGAATTTCAAGTAGCATTTGGTTTGTTGTCTGTAAATGGCTAATCATTTAATAATAAGTGGACAGCATCTATTACTCATCATTCACTTAGACACACTGATCAAACGAAATAATATTTTGGAGTCTTGATGAGACTCATTGATTGCCACTGTTTCAGGGTAGTCTGACATTTTGACCCACCAAAATAAATGCCTTTCTTGGAGTATTGGTTAATCTTAGGGATAAAAAATGTGTTAGAGGCACAGAAGGAATGTATATATGGGTGGCATTTTAAAATATTTTAATCTTCTGTAGAGAATGCTTTGATTTAGTTAATGAAGCTCATACCTAGTTACCCCTCATTACTACAAAGAGCATATATTTTCTTGGTGTTGTCATTACTGGGAGCTTACCATTGTTGGAATGACTGCTGCTTTCTGAAAATAATGAATCTTAACTAAGGCAGCATTATACCCTTGAAGTGACTGACTTTATTGATTTTTTTTTTTTAAACTGGTTACTTTATCAAATTCTGTAAAAATTGTCACTGCACTTATATATGTGCACTTATATATATTTTGCTTTGTGGTTACATGTGTTTTGTCTCATCTAGATAAACATCTCTGTGAAGGGTATCTTGGTCTGATTCTGCAAGTCTTAATCCCCTATAATCAGCTGATGTTAATCACCATGAGATAAGTTGAGTGATTTTTGACTATAGTCAAATATATATGTCATATATTTTGACTATATATTTAGAAAGAGTAAAATTGTAATATTTAGATGGCAGATTCCAGACTGAGTGGTCCAAGGAAGTAATTCTCATCCACCACTTGTGTAGTGGTGATGCTGCTGCTGGCAGTATTACAAGGTACTGAGATCCACTGAGAACTTATGGGCAAGGTTGTGCCTTTCTGTCTCACTCTCCAGTTTATGTTGCACTGGGAAGACCTTTCTGTTCCTGAGCTACATGCAGTATGCTTCATCTCTTCAGATATGATGGCTTTCTTAGACAATTTGGGATTTTTGTTCCATAAGGTCCTTGACTGGGTTGTCAAAATCTTCTGTGCATGCTTCAGTTGATGTTATTTATAGTTATGCTTTTTCTGCATCTCGGAGCACATGCATTTTGTTTCAGAAGCTGTGACAGGGTTTCCATGAGATACTGTGCAGATATACACCAGTGCACCACTAATCTATTAGCTTCTGATTTGTAGGTCAGGGAGGAATTGAGATTTTGCTGTCTAAGCAGTATCACCTCTTTGCTGCTTCAGTGCTTACATGACATCTCAAGTTGGCTGAAGATTAAAAGGACACTGTCAAGGTATCTTTCACAATTTCATTTTTATTATTTATTTTGTTTGCCTTGTTATTGCTGTCATAAGCCATTGGAAGCTTGAAGTCTAGTGCCTTAGCAACAGGCCTTTGTCCTCCAGAACAGGTACTGTTTAGCTGCTTAGGGTTTATTTAAGAGTTGTGAAGCATTTACTGTCTTCTGAAATGCATTACTGAAGAGTTACAGCTTAAGCATTGCAAGCCAGTGAGAGGGAAGAAGTGAGTAAATCAGTGTGGGGTAAGTCCTGACATTTGTCATTATGGTAAACTCAAAATAGTTATTATTTTCCTTATTTGTTTCAGGACCTAGTAGTTTAGAGTCTAGAATTAGCTATCAGTGCTTCCTTTGCACAGTTACCCTTGAGAGTGGACTTTCTAGGGGATTGATACCAAGACCTGCATTCTAGTTGAATGTTGTTGGAATTCCCTGATGAAGTAATCTGTATAAGAATTCTTACAGGTCCAGCGGTATTGACTGGTTGAGGTGCTGAGCATATCCTTACAGGATCTGGGCTTTGTGTACCACAAATACCTTTTTTCTGTTCTAAGCTTAGTTATCTTCTCCTCTTATTTTTGCTCTCGTAAAATGAATGATCATGGGGTTTTTTTGTACAGAAAAATGTTGCCCTAACTTGTTCCTGTATGAAAAAGTCTTTTCTTAACTGATCTACATTCATTGCAATGTAAAGTTAGTGAAACTAGAGCTACTGTTTCCAGTAATTTAACTGCCTCTTCTTCATCTGCTCTGGTGGTGGAAGTTATACCCATGAGTTGGAATACCTCCATGGAACCTTCTCATTACAGTAAATGTTCTCTGTTTAATTTGGGTTATGTAGTGATAAAATTTTAAGTAACTGCTATTCAGAACAGTGACAGAAGTGATGGCACAGACTTTTTTACTGGATTATCCTGTTGGTAAGAAACTATTGCGATGTTTCACTATCAACTGTGTCCATGGCTACTGGATTCACAGCTTGATAAGAGCTGAACATATATAACGATATTGGATAATCTAATTTTTGCAGGTTTTAAATGGGAAAATTATAATCTTTTTAACAGTACGCAGAGTAGCAAAGCTTGCAGAGATTGCCCAGAGGAAAGAAAATTGCAGTGACTTAATATATGGTTCATAAAGTGCAGGCTATCTTGGGGAAGGAGAATCTGAGATGTGACACTTAAGTTGGGGTAGCTACAATAACTTCAGGCATGTCAATTAGAGGCCTGATTTAAAAAGGGCAGCTACTTCTGGCTGCAGATTAAAACAGTGGATACAGACAGACTTCTCTGGAGGCTGATCCAGTCTTATGAGATGGAATCAAGTCTTCTAACTGGCACTTTGTGAGCATCTCTCTGCTGAGTAGCAAATATGGGTATTTTATGGAGACTATCTTTCAAAATTAGGAATTAAAAAACTGAAATAATCTAACATCCCTTCTGCAATTCTTAATCTGATGCAAGGAAGCTTCAGTCACATTCATCAGTAAAACATCAATAACCACTTATAAAACTTTGATTCAGTTTTGCATAACAGAACATGTATTCTAATAGTCCCAAGGTATTGAAAACTGTTATTGTATGCAGGATCCATAAATTTAAAAGTTTTCTGGAATGTTGAAGACGCACACTTTTTTGCCTGAATAAGTACCACATTTGACTTTATTTTATCAATGTAATGTCAAGTGAAGTCTCAAACATAAACCCTAACTTAAACTGGCAATGTTCTGCTTCTTTGCACTACAGGCTGGGTCGTGCCATGCTGGTATAACTTCTGCTCATATTTTTAGACTGGTTCTTTTTTAATTCAGTGTGACAATACAAGTAGTGAGTTATTGATGGCAGCTAAAGTGAGACCATTATGACTGTAATCAATAACACACCTGCATAGAATAACAACTACTACTGGGGACATATTTTGTATTGATTCAGAAATATATGCTGTCTCCACTACACCCAGTCTGCTACTTCCATAATTTATGTAATAAAATCTCTACTTTAGAGAAGCTGTTACTAAGTTAAATACCAAGAAATGATGACATATCAAGATGTAAATTACATATTGAAAATTTTACTACAAGCAGAAATAGCACTTGCTAAATTCCTGTGGGTTCTGATTCAGGACCAAGGCACTTCCTTACTGCAGGCTGAAAGATAATGGAAGTCAAAACCCGTGTTCCCTCTCCTGAGGCAGTATTTTAGAGGTGGAGGATAAGGTGCTGTTTTTAATGTGGTGTGACAGTGGAAGATTACTGAATTGTACAATCCATAAGTTTGAAACCTCTGTAGGTTACCACATTTTTTTTTCCTATGTTTCATTGTGGTATGCTCCTGCAGGTGATAAACAGTCTTCACCTTTTATAAACTACTTACTGTGCTGATGGTGGGGTTTCTGAATCCCAGCCCATGCTCATCTGTCTAGTCAAGGAAACAACCACCTCATTTCATTTATGATGCCACAAACCGCTTTCCACTGTTTGGGAAGCAGTATGATAACTCTGATTTTTAGGAACTTTAGTATTTAAGGTACTGAAGAACTCATGTTAAACAGAACTGAAGCTCGCTATATATATAAAAGGAACGTGAGAGAATCTTGGTGATATTTATAAATGAATTGATACCTCAGCTGGGAGGTGTCTGTTCGGAATTTAGGCTCAAATTCTTAAAGGGATTTAGGCACCTACTGCCTGTTAATTTCCATTCTATTTCTTTACAGTATTGTCACTGAAAGCAAGGGGTTAGCTTTAGGAATCGTTTCAGAAGCTTAGATCACAGGTGTATAAACTTCTTTGACTTGTTTCTTTTAGGTTTGTGTGATTGTTACAGCTTTATTTTCAAATAAAGATGGATTAACTTGGTAAGATGTATTGACAGGTATATTTAAATTATTGCAACTATTTTAAAAAGCACTTATAGATCAGTTTAAGCTAAAATGTCAGTCTCCACAGACTACCAAACTTAAAGAAGCTCTGAGCATAAAACTTGATTTTTGATGTCAGCATATATGAGTATTTGTATACATTTGGATTTGAAAGACAGTCATACAATAAACACAAGAATCGCATGGCCTTTCTCACCATGCTTGTTTAAAACTGCACAGTTTTGAAGGCATTTAGTACATTCCCAAAAGCTGAGAAAAGAATTGAGAGGTACATACAGCTGTGGAGAGTTTCAAAATACAAAGTTTCCATTTATACTATAGTAAACTGTGTAATTAGGTCCAGCCTCTGGTTGAGACTGTATAATTCAGAGAATATTGAACATCCCCACTTGCTTCAGGCTGTCTAGTGGACTATATTGCCCGCAATTAAACAGATGAATGCACAAATAATGATAGGCATCCTTCCAACCAGTTCTAGCTATATTTAGCAAATTCTTCTCATTTCCCTCTCTGTAGGAGGGTGATGTTGGTAACCTTAACATTGGCCAAGAGAACTGTCAGTGTCTTAAACTTTGCCCTTCAAGGTGTTTTACTTTCCCATACTGTTTTGACCTTGTATTCTCTCCCTTTCTTTTGGATTAACTGTTTCTATGTCCTAAATGAAAATTTTTCTTTGCATTGTCCATCTGAATGTAGAAAGAAGGTCATTCTCTGTGCCACAGGGGATTAGGAAGGTATTGCAAGTTCACAAGTTCAATGATCTGAAATTTATTAAAGATACAACCAAGGCAGGGGAGCAATGCAAAGAAAACTCCTTTTTATGGAAACCGAAGGTGTAGATTCTGTAATTTTTTACATCATGTTATATGTCACTATTTCAAGAACTACAATGACTCATGTTAAAATGCAGTAGCCTTTCTATGTTGTATTACATTTAAAAACACAGAATTGGTCTGAGAGAAGTCCTATAATTGGCAATAGATATTTTAAGCATAAATAAGACTATGTATTGGCTTATTATAGGCTTTATTTTTTTGTACTACAGGCTTACTACCTGTGCAATAATGAGTAAATACTGCTCTGTTTTGAAGGGTCAGTGTTTAGCCAAAGAAATTGGCTACTGATCCTGGTAGTGAAAGAACTTAAGAGATGGCGAATGCAAATGTGTCTGTCGCGGTAATGCAGTTGGGAAGAGGAGGCTGTAGGGTAGATTTGCTGTATATGGGATTGTATTGTGTGGTTACAACACTGATGCAGAAAGCAAGGCCTGGGAGAGAAGCCTTTTAGCCCTTGATAAAAGTAATGCAGGGTATAGTTTGTCATGGTACCACAAAAAGAGGGAAAGACTGATAAGAATTACAAGGTAAGCACAACGGTTTCATGTAAAGAGGTTGAAGTCTAGGGGCAAGCAGCTGGTCTCACACAGGAGAGTGATATTTTAAAATTTTTAAAATTATTTTTTCTTTGAAGTACTAAGCCAACATATTTTAGAACTGTAAAAACTTCAGAAACAGTCATACAGGTATTTCTGTTGTTTCAGAAGTAGACAAACTGTGGAGCTATAATCTGTAGGAAAAGTACTGATCTTCTGAGAGTTTCTAATTCTAGTTGAATACATAAGGATGAGGCATGTAGAGATTTCAGAAGCTTTTATGTCTACATAGTAGTTCAATTAGGAAAACTAGAATTTCCCATAGTGTCTGATTTACATGCACTGTCTTCTGTCTGTAATCTGTTAAGTAATATCTGCATGTACCCATGAGACTGCTATACAGAGGATATAGTTATTTTGTTTACCATTTTGAGATTGATGTGAATGGAATCAATACTAGTTACTTTGCTTTTCATTACTGAAGGCATCTGAAATGTTGACCATCCTTATTTTCTTTGTGTCAAACGGATCACAAAGCCCTTATATACACACCATTTGACCTTCTAGGACATTCTTCAAAGAACTGGCAGGCTTAGCATGTCACTTTTTTCCTCACTTGAAGAAATTAAATCTAATTAGGAGGATCCTACTAATACAATGTAGATACAGATTACAGGTGCACAAGTGTGTGTGGAGAGTCCAGAATGAAAATAGCTGTAATACAGAAGCCGGGGGAGGGGGAAGACCCTGAAATAGGCTGACTTAATTATCAGTCTTGTACTCTAAAATAAGAGACTTTAGTAGCTGCACTAGTATAAAACATTTACAGTAAGTTGGAAAATTCTGTTGGGGAGAAATCTCTCAGGGCATCTTCTTCTAGAGAATATAAAATGAGAAAGGCATTATGCACAAATGCAACAGCTGCACAGTTTTAGTGTTAGTGGTTAACACCTGATACTTATTTCTTCTCTCTTCTTCACCCAGGTGTAGTTTGACTGGGTACACCTGAATTACTTATGTGTTTTAAGAGTGGAAGCACGAACAGAATTGACTTCTCCTTGGGAAACCTTTGACATTTCACTGGCTATTAACGTTGTCCTTCTTCCAGCAAATGTCACTTGAGACTTTCGTAATAGAGAACAAAAAAATATGCTTGTGCATGCTTGTCATTTCACATGAAATCAAGTCACTGATTTCTGATAGAAATCTCAAGAGTATTGAGTTCATACAAGTTTCTCTGAGCCCCCTCAGAATAACTGGGTTTTGTACATATTTTTTTGAGGCAAGGAGTGTTAATAGTGGATTTTCTGAGAAACGAACTACTTAAAATACTTTTGATACTATAAAATTGAGAGAAACTTAGGAGTATGTACAAGACAAAATCCAACTGGTTTAAAGTAGGTGTAATATCTAGGACTAAAAAAAAAAGTGAGCTTGTTTTGTGTGTCCTTGTGTGACTGGGGAATTTAGAGCAGTCATTGGAAGATGAAGGAATCCAACACTCTGCATTATTGGACCCAGAGGCCATACTGTGTGATTACTAATGCATGCAGGCATGGTCAATAAATTTCATGGTTATACATCTCATTGTCATTTTTGGAGCTCATTGATTTAAGCACCTTGCACTGATCAAGAATACTACAACAGGCAGCACAGCCTCATACGCTCACAGGTTACAAAGTGGAGGAGTCTTATTTCAATCAAAAACTGAGGAAAAATTTGCTTTTAAGTGTGAACTGAATGCTGGAGCAAGTTGGCCAGAGATTGTGGAGATCGTAATTTTGGAGATTTTCAAAACCTGACTGGAAAAGATCGTGAGCAACTTGCTCAAATTGACTCTGCTTTAGCAGGAGAGTTGCCAGGTGATATCCAGGGATGTTTCCAATCTCAGCTGTTCTGTGTCTACTGTGCAAAAACCAGAAAGTCGTTCCAGGGTTGCAAGACAATCTCCCTTTATGTTTCTCACCAGTGGGGATAAGCCATCAGTGACTCTCCCCTTGCCTGTTCTGGTTATGAAGGGGGAGCTGCATGGACAGAGCTGAGTCAGGCTGGGACTTGGCTGCAGGTCTGAGGGCACCATTAGCAGCTGCATTTATGAGACCACAGTTTGTGTTATTTAACCAACTTGGTTGTATCTATTTCAATTAACATTTAAGGTCAAACTTATGCCATTACTGCAGTAAAGAATTTTAAAAGATTTATTCAAATTTACACACTTCCACTGTCACTTTATACAGCTGGCTTCAAAGCGTTTTGACTTACATTGAACTTAATCTTGTAATGAGTTTTGTTTTTGCCAGGAGATAACATGTTTCTTCCATTATCTGGTTTGCTTCTATTTGTACTTTGTGAGTAATATTTGCAATTACTTTTCTACAGTACCATCTTGGTAACAGCAGCAGGAAGCCATAGTTAGCTCAGCTGGAACATTTTGGCCTCTGGAGTTCTTGTTACTGCATTCAGAATAAGAAATAACTGCCTGCTTATCTTTGCTTATATTTGGATACTCTGATCCCCTTTTTGTTCAATATTTCTTTATTGGTTAGACTTAAGACAGCTGGTAGGAACAGCAAATCCAAGTCGATTGTGACAGATATTGTCTGACATTGGCATGTCTGTAACTAGGAAGATGAAAACAATGTGCAATAAATATTTTGGACAAGCTGAAAGAAATTGCTAAAATAATTCATGATTGTCCTGCCTGCTAGACTGGATAAACGAAGTGAAAATTATTTCCCCTTATTTGTGTGCATTTTTGAAGAGCCTCAGAATTGCTGTGATGGTGTATTGAGCTGTATTTCTGCTCAGTGGTTTTTGTGGACATATTTCATGTTACCTGTAACTTCATCAGTGCGGTCTTCCTCTGGAGAACACGTCCTGTGGCAGTCGTGGGACTGGGAGAGCTGTGCTCAGTTTGCACCTCAACAACTGGTCTGCATTAAAGCACCTTAAAGACATATTTGTAATATTAAAATAAAGGTGCTTAGCCTTTGTTTAAAATCCTGTCTCTCTGGAAGCAGGTTACCTAATGAGCATGTTTTACGCATCTCATGGGGACAAAGCCTGAGCTGTTAAATTTGTGGCAGCAAAACGAAACAATTTTTGAACCAAGTCATCATTTTCAGCGTCAATAGAAGGTCATACCCTTGTCAGCTGGCGTTGGTTCAGCATAAGGTTCCAGTCAAAATTGGCTGCGTTATGCTTAGAGCTGCTCTTTAAGAGACCTTCACCCTTCACTCTGTTTGGAGCTGCTGCCATGGTGGGTCTATTGAATATTTATAAGAGACTTATCACGAGACTCCTTCCTGCAGTCAGAGTGTAGACTCGTCAGTTCTCATCTGGCAGAATGAAGTTTGTTCAAGCTCATGACAGCCTCTACTTCCATCATTTCGTCTCTGCCTACTGTTGTGTGTTAAGCCATGATACTGATTTAAGTTCAGAATACAACTCCACTTGTACTACCACAGTAGTTTCAAGGTTGGCTTGGTTCCTGAGAAATTCAGACCTTGCGGGACCCAGAGTTTGGCAGACTAAACTTTTTAAACAAGGTTACAAGTGAAGGCTTGTTCTCTTGCTCTGCTGCTTGACTTAACTAATGTGTTACTCAGCTGTAGTGTCCAGAGATACCCAAAATCACACTGAATCCTCACCCCTTGCAATTTTAAGAGTACGACATTGCATAAAGTTAGAGATCTGTTTTAATAGTAGGCGATTGTTCTCATCAGAAATTTTTGCAGTACACTTGAATTTCTTTTCTCGTGAGCATCTTCACATGCTGGAAAGAGATGATTTTTTAATCGAATGTAAATTACCAGAATGTTAAAGATACTTTTTGAGCAAAGTTGCTTATATAAGGGAAAAAGTTGTAACATACATGAATGTAAGTTATAGATAATTACAATTTAGCTCTTCTTAGCTCTTACAGGCATATGTAGGTAGCAGGGTATCCAGATTTGTAGCTCAAGTGATATATTGATTTATTGAAAACTTATATTAAATCAGCTTACTGTCAACTTCTGTTTTTCTTACATCATCATTAAGAAATTCACTGATTATTTACTTTTTTTAAACAGGCCATAATTTTCCACTTGTTTTGAGAGTAGAAGCTTTTAAAATGGCTCATACAGGATTGACGTATTCAATTAAAAATAATTTTTGAAGTGCAGTTTAGGATTTATTGCAATGTTTTAAAATTTCATCAAGCTTCTAGTGGCATTTTTTAATATGTAGTATTATCCTGCTGATGTCTGTTTAATATTATTTCTGCTTATTATAACTGCATTTCTTTTGGATTAGAGGAAATTGCATGTTCATTTTATTCTTTGGAAAAATGTTTTTCAAAGGGCAAGCATTGGCAAGATTTTGCTTCTGACCTCTGGATTGAATTGCTCATCAGGCAAAGACTGAATTGCTAATAAAAATGAAACTTTTGAGGAAAGTTCTTGCCTGAGGTCGGATTTGTACTGATTCAACACATTTTTTATGATTATACCATCTCCCTCAGTGCTGTTTCTGGAACAATGTGACGCTTTCAATGAATTTTATTTTGTGACAAACTGAATTCCATGTATGTGCTCTACTTGCTTGTGTGTTTTGTGTTTGTGATGCAGCTTCTCTGTTCTGCAGCACTTAAAAGCATTTACTTATCAGAGTTGAAGATAAAGCATCCTGCTAGTAATTAGCCAAATTTTCATTGTGTCATCTTAAAGTCACTGGAATTACTGTATCGAGACATAGTGTTGTCTTACAACTTGTAAATTATGAAATGAAATACAAAATTTACCATGGAAGGTGACGACACGTGGGGAGAAGACACGGATTTTGGGAGGCAGCCAAAGGCTGACTTGCTTACAAGAACTGGGGGACAAACCCCAGAGTCTTCCTTCATAAAAGCAGTTTGAAGGTAGTTGCGTTCATATTTTTTAGATCACTTAAAAAATCAGTTTCTTAGACATAAGAAGCTGTTTTTCTCACTGAGTGCACTTACATCCTTTGTGGGTCTGAGTGTAGTCAGTTTTTCTCTGGTGTTAGTGAGTTCAGGTGAAGCCTTGTGAGTGAGCTGAAGCCTTGTGAGTGAGCACTCTTCATCCAGGGCAGTAATCCCCCCCCCTCCCCCGCCCCAAGAAAACCGCTAAGTATTTGTGATATTTATTACTTAAATCACTGCTGTAGATCGCTCTCTGTCAGTGTGACTGTCCTAGAAATCCAGTGTAGCCAGCAGTAGAAGGGCCAATGGCCAGTGGTGCTTTGGCGTTGTAGTGCTATAGCTACACTTGGGCATTGATTAATTGATTGATATATTTATTCCTCTGTCTGCCCAATATGTAGTGATAATCAAGAATTATGTAGTACTACCGTTACCATTCCAGCCTCCTGCTTCCTTCTTGTTTTTGACTTAAATATTCTGTAGAGAAATCTGAGATCTAAAGTTTTTTAGATTTTAAGATTAGAGTAAAGTTGATCCTCTTCTCTCCTGTAAGCCCCAGGGCTGCTCGCTCATAGTGTTCTACATTGAAGGTGTGACTTCCAACTTGCAGTGTACCTATGGAATTGGTACTGAAATTGGTATTTCTAGCTTAGAAAGAAAGGCAGGTAAAAGGGTTGGAGATTTATGATTTTTGGAGTTAAAATAAACACAAAGAAAAAATTGATCAAAACTTGGTAAAATATAGCCCAAGAAAGTGTTTGTGTTCCTTGGGAATTAGCACTTTATATTACTGTTTACTTGATATGAAAAATGCTCCAGTTTCCTTGTAATTTCATATATGCTTATATTCTGTGGAAAATATTCTTTTGTGTATGAAACAAGTGTTAGGTCAGTGAAACCAGGTGAATGATCCAGGAAAAATACATTTAAGCAAAGAGAAAATAAGGAGAAGAATCTTGGCTATTTTTGTCTCGTTACAGTACACTTAAAACAAGTGATTTTTTTGAGTTTTATGACCCAGAGATTTCAGTAGAAACTTTTCCACATGCTAGAGCATTCAAACCAGATAGAAATTTCAGCCTTGAGCTTTGATTTCGGGAAGTAGGAACCATAGAGACTGACAAAAGCCTTGACTTAAGGTGTTTTGAGCTAGGGATAGTAGTGCAGTTTTGGCAGGTGTTTGGGCTGTATATCGAGTTGTCTCATTCCTCAGGTCAACAAGCCTTTAGTTGCACTAGTTACAGAGTCTGTTCAGAGTTTGATCTGCCTCTCATGTTTTCCAGGAATATCCATAACTGAGTTGTGCTTTATGAACAAGGGGAAGGGCCTAACAACTCGCCTGAAAGGGTGGTAAGAGTTGGCAAAATTTCTTACATGTATTTGTATTTCTTTCATTATTACATGTGTTTGTGTGTATGAAATCAAGAAAGCAAAATTGTCTGGGACAGTAAATAGACAGATTTGAAAAGTAACAGTCTCACAGTTGACATTCTTTAGCCAACAATAAATTGATAAAGGCTAAATTCTTTTTATAGTAATAGCCTGCAGTGACCTTTCTCTCAAACAGAAGGACTTTTCAACTGAGTGTAGCTAAAATATGCAAGAGTTTGAATTAGCCTGCTTGGAATAACAAATCACCAAATAAAAACAAATGTTTGTTATAATCAAAATGTAGAATGATCAACTGCATATAATGTAGCTAATAATAAAGCTTCCAAAACTTTATACATGGGCCTTTTCAAGATGTTTTGTTCTGTCTAGCTTTTATAGAAGAGGTGAACTGACTTCTACCTCCTGACTGCCCTTTCTCAGCCCCTCGGTTTTGTGTTCAGCTGTACAGACAGATTTCATTTAGGGTTGTTCTAGGAGCTCTCTGTGCAGAAATCTGTGGCATGGGAATGTTGCACAGTTCTAAACTCAGTGGTTACCTACGGGCCTGGTGGGGTGCGGGCCTTGCTGCCGCAGAACCTCCCTGCTCTAAGTGAAGGGCACTTGGCAGAACAGCACAGTCAATGTAGGCAAAGACCAAGCAATTTATTAATTTGTATGACTTTCACTGATCTGAGAAGTCATTACTGAGACCTAACCAGGCAGAAGTTTCCTTACACAAGGAAAAGTCATTTACATTGGGATAAAGGAACGTAATTAAAAAAGCCTGGTCTCTTAAATGACTAAAACCAGAAGACAGCTGTACTTGCTAAATGAATAAAATTGATTGAATAATTCAAACTTTTAAAAGCTTTCATTTCTTTTTATTAGTCTCCTTTTAAATTTGTTTTAGGGAAAGTAGATTTTTGGGTAAAAGATGGTTTTTTTCACAGTACAAGCAAAACTGAAAGCTACTGCTTGTGAATATCCTAAGCAATATGGAAGAGGTGAGATATTTCTTAGGGGATTTTTCACTGTAATAATCAGCCTGAGGTGAATCTTAAAGTGTTTAGAGCAAACGAAAATGATTGTAGGGATGAAAGGGAATAAAGTGACGAGAACAGAAGGTGTTAACTCTTACCAAACAGCCTCACTACTCGTTCAAAATTAGGTAAAAAGGTAGCAGGCAATCAAATGAAATGCTTTTTGTAGAGACATGACAAACATGTATCTGTTATTTTGCAGTATATTTGTGAAGGAGAGGAATGTACAGCTTTGAAAATCTTCCTGCTTTTTCTACTCTGAAGAAACAGTACTAATTGTCCTATCATTACCAAAGGGCTTTTTTACAGAGTTCATGTGCAAGACTCATTTCTTGTTTCAGGAGTGAGGTATTCTCTGTATTCCTTTTAAAGAGTATGTCACCCTTAATCAGGAGAGCCATACATTTTCAGAATGATGGTGCCTTCAATTTATTGCTTGTCAGCCCTAAAGAATGCTAGTCATTTTCTTTACAAGTGCAACTCATTGACTGAGACTGCTAACTTATAAAGCAATTCTAGGTTTGTTTTGATTGGTTATTGGTTTGTGGCTTTTAATGATGAGATTGAATTGCATTTTTGTGCAATAGACATTGTGGTGGAAAATCTGAAAAGTTGGAGCCATTTGGAATTGCTCTTACTCCCACTGAGGCCAGTAGTAGCATTTCTGTGGCTTTCAGTGGGAGTAACATTATACTGTCTGAATGTGAAGACTTTTCTTTCAAAAAACACTTATAATAGTCTGCTTTAGTTAGGGTTATATGAAAACTAAGTAACTATTGTACTACTTGTTTATGGAAAAAAAAGGTATTTCCTAAGTAGGAGAAAGAAGTTGTAACCATTTCTGTTGTGCCAGCATATTGGGTTTTTTAATACCTACAGCTCTGAAAGTCACTGCACCACAAAAATTGGTTATCTAGAACTGTTTTGATTATATCCTCCAGTGTGTTTTATTATATTGTCTGTAGTAGTAGGTCTGAGCAGACAGAAGGCCTTCTCACAAGGCAGGGAGTGTTGCAGGATGAATACTTATTGGAGTAGTGGTAGACATGGCTGAATTCTGCCATTACAGGTATTACTGGTCATGTGAACAGGGAATCTGGATTGGAGAGGAAGCATGTCATCTCCTCAATACATGTAGTTTTCAAAACTGTGTATTAGTTCTAGGTATTACTGGTCATGTGAACAGGGAATCTGGATTGGAGAGGAAGCATGTCATCTCCTCAATACATGTAGTTTTCAAAACTGTGTATTAGTTCTCAACTTTTAATAAAAGGTTAATTATTAGTAGTAGCATTTTTACGGATGTCATTTAAGAAAAAGGTTATTTTTTGCAAAGGTGAACATTTCAAAAAGTGAGATGCTGTATTTGCTATGCAGTAACTGTCATAAGATTTTTTTTTTTTTAAGCCGCTATATGAAGATGCTATTACAGGTGAATTTGGCATATAAGCTTCTAGCCCGTGGTTGCCCAGAAATGATTTGTGAAACATGAAAAATAAGTGCCTTTTCAGAAATTAATACTAAATAGTAATATCTAGTACTGTAATTGTGTGATTTAAATGGTCAGTTTTGCTTGCAGTATACAAAATGAAGTTGATTTGATTTGAAATGTGTGCCAGGCTGCCGGATTTCAGACCTCAGCCATCCAGAATGGGTGTTTTCAAGCTGTTAGGAACATTTTTTTTCCTTGTAATTAATTTTCTTTCCCTAATTCATTGCTCATAGATTTATGGCTGCTTATTTTGGGTTTCTACCATAGTTTCTGGAATAATCAACAGTGATGAATTAATCTTAATTGATGGATTACTATACATTAATCAAACTCTTACTTAATGTGCTTGATATTTCTTGCGAGTAAGCTATTTTCTTAAAAACACTGTCTGTAGTTAAGTTTATTAAATTAAGACTTGGGCGTGTAAGAGTCTTTGTCACATACGGGAAGCACAAGATATGACCCAAATACTCAAATTACTCAAAGTTAGCATTTTGTTTTATAAGCATTTGCTGCACAAACAAATCTGAACTAAGTAATTATAGAAAGGAATTTCCCCTCCATATAGTGTACATTATATGTAGACGTTAATTAGAGATTTTTCATCTGTTTCTCTTGGAAATTATTTTTATCTGGTTTATCTGATGCCAAGTCTATTTATCTCGAATGGGAAGTTTTGCTATTGTCTCTGCATGACATGGTTTACAAACTAAGTCTGATGACTTTGTGTTGTGTGCCTGAGAATTTACCTCTACATGATTATCTTTATTTAATGATCATACAAGCCTTCCAGATTTGCTGCTGAGTCCTAATTTTGCCTTCATTTTTATGTACCCCATTGTAGTGCCTTTGGTAGTGTTGAATAGATATAAAAAAGTATGTTGGATTCTTACGTACAATATGCATGGATTTAATTTCTTATATTTCTTGATGGAAATTTGGAATCATGTAATTCCTAATTTAAAATGGTGACTTGTTTGAAAGCATGGGGATTTTTCCCTGGTGCTGCTTTGACTCATCGTGGTTTATGGATGGCAGCTGGAGAGTTGAGCTCCTTCACTTAACCCAGGTGAGGTCTGGATGATCTAGATGATCAGCCCCTGGGATGTTGGAGTTGCTCCCATACATGCTCAGGTCTTCTCCTAACAAAGATGAGAGCAACAGGAGCGAGCCTGGTACTCTGCAGCAGGGGTGTGACAGGCTGTGGATATTTATTTTCCTCTGGTTCACTGCGCAGCTACATAGCACTAACAGAAGATAGATTGTGTTGCTATAAATAGTATTTCATGGTTTGATCAGGTATGGTTTAATAAATTATAATTTACTTTAGGGAGCATCAGAACTACTGGAATACTGATTACTGAAACAGGCAGATTTTTTTAGTAGGGTGTCTGTTAAATGTTTGCAAAATTACTTACCTGTCTGAAGTAGAATTTCATGGAATTGCCTGGCTAAGGTTGGCCTTAAAAGTCTGTATGATACATCATTGTGTGCTGCCTTGCTTTCTGCTTCATGGCTTGGAGAAAACCTGCTTCATCTGAAATGCATTAGTATTCAAAACCTGGATGCTTTTCTGGACTCAAGGGACTGATAACCTGTGTTTGGGATATGCATGTGGAAACATGCTAATGTACACCTATCAATGGAGCTGTACATCTTTGCACCCATTAGTACTGAAAACAAATATGTGACTTCTGATCCTTGAGATCTAACTGCCAGTGTTTCCATTCTGGTCAAACACGCGATGCAGCTCCTCTGTCATATCTTTGCTGGCATATTCCCAGATGCCATACCAAATTTCCCCATATGGATCCAATGAGGAGATTAAAAGTTTACAATTTAATATGTACTTTCATAGCAAGAGTCATGGTAGGCCTTCTTAATATTCATTCAGTGTTCTTGGAGGCATCTCTGGCAATACTGGAGTAAGATGGGCATGGTCTATTAAAACTACAGTGAATAAAACTTTAAGACCCAATCTCTTGATTTACATTTCTTACAGCAACATCTCTATAGAATTGACAAGACATAAATATTAGACAAATTTTCTCTTTTTATTTAGATCCATCAAGGCCTTTCCAAGTGGATAAAGGAAACTCAGATGATGAAGATAATTAAACAAAAAATACAAAGCATTTGTTTAGAAAAATGTTCTCCCTCCCCACAGAAATATATCCTCACAGAACAGGTAGAGATAGAATTGAAATGCAATCAGTTTAGCTGCTGCACCATCCCATGGTGACTGTTTTTAACGTTTTCTTCTTTATACTTTTTCTTAAAAAGTATACTTTATAAAAGACGACAGGCAATTTTATTTGGCTTTGGCTACTTTCTTGATTTCTTGTAGTTTCAGTATTATTCTTCCATTATAAACTTTCATGCCTTATGGTAAGCATAGATTTTTTTTTTTTTTTTCCTTAAAGCTATATATGGTGTATAAATTGGTGCTGGGTTTCAACAGGGATGTACATGGAATAAGTCTTCCAAAACTGTTTTGCAACTTTGCTGTAGAAACTTGTTGGAAATTGTCAGTACGAATTTCGTGAGACTTTTTTATCTTGCACCACTTAAATAAAGGGTCTTCCCGTTAAAAACCTGATGACTTTGTTGAATTTTGACATAGGTTCTTAAAATACCTACACGGTGAAGTCGAGAGCATTTAGACTCTAATCGAACAGTCCCCTTTGCATTTTAGATTTAAAGCTGAATTTTTCCTCCCATCTGTAGGGTTATGCATGAACAACTACAGAGATGGGTTGTCCCATGAGAGTTCTGGCAGGGATTGTTTCCCTGGAACAGTGCATTCAGGAACAGAAGGGGAGCATGCCCTGATCTGTCTCAGAAGCTAAAAGCATTGCTTGTTCCTCCACTCCTTCCTGACTGGAATTCCAGTAATTGTTGTAGCTTTAGCATCGCCCACATCAGTAGAAAGGGAGACTTTGTTTCTTGCCACTGCTCCGTACCATTGCCAAGATGGATCTTGGGCATTTTTGACTGGGGATATGAGGGCATATGTATCTCATTAAAATGGTCATTATCATATCCTGTTGTTGACATTATTTTCAGCATGTTCTTTCTTTTAATTAAATTGTAGCCTATTGTATGGTAATTCTTTTGCTTTCCTGAAGTGTTTATTCTCCTTAAGATATCTGTACAGAATCCAAACTGACAGCTGACAGAGACTGACTTCACAATGCTGTAATGGACTGCAGTACTTCTTGTTTTGAGTGTTTTTTCTCTTGACACTAGGCATTTGTGAAAATACTTGCTGGGGACTTTTTTCACATTTTTCTATATATATGTATAGGATGATATTTTGGCACAAAGATGTAACACTTCGTTTAGTGACAAAGATAAAATTTTCAGCATTCTTGGAGGAAGTTTGTATTTGTTTGATAGTTGCACGTCACTCTCAGAGTATTTATAGATAACAGGGGGCAGCACAAAGATTAGATACTTTCCAGCATGTGTTAATGCAGTATTATCTCTTTCAAGAAGTTTTTTTAAATGGAGCTGAGTTTAGAAGTATGTTTGAAAACAGCCTTGTCACACGTCTTCAGGGTCAGAAGGGAGAGAAAGCAGACATTTCAGCGTTCCAGCTAAGTTTTGTGAAAGGACTGTAGAATGCAAGTGCTTGCTAGCCAGTGAACTAGTCTCTTCATGCCTCTTGAACAGTCCTGCAGTAGAGATGATGCAGTTTTTCCTGTTCCATGAAATTTTTAGCTCACACTGCTTGGTAATTGCAGGTTAAACTTTCAGGTACTATAGTTGATAAAAGCCACCGATTGATTATGAACCCAAAGTGGCGTCATGAAAGCCTGGAGTGCACAGTGTGGAAAAACCCCTAAGTGAGGTTGGGAGTATGGTGTTTGTACTTGGAAATCCTCTAATTGTGGATGTAGTGGAGAAGAGAGGTTCATTCTCTCTATTTATAGACAATGGAGGCCCTTTTGGCATTTTTATCGTGGTTCTTTACCATCAGTTCTGGAGAAATGTGAACAGTTGGTTCCATGTTGTAGCAGCTCAGTGGTGGTGAATACAGCTTATTCCTTGGCATGCTGCTTTTAATTTCAAATATACATCCAACTGAAAAACACTTTGCTGAGCACTGGACCTGATTAACACTATCATTACATGTTTCTGCATTTACAGTTTTGGGAAGCTGACATGCATGTTGGTAACATTCAGTTGTTAAATAAAAAACACATAAATGAGTAAAAATCAGTTAGACTAATATTATGCCCCCGGACCTGGAGGTGTGCAGCCTCATCAAAAGCAGACTTTCTGTAATACCCTTTGTATGCCAGTGGCATTGAAGGATAATGCTGCTTTATGTTATTCTTTTAACTTGAAAACAAATTCTGCTGATTTATTGGATTTATTCCAGACTTAAATCGCTGTAGAAGCATACTACTGCTGTGTAAACCCTTTCTGCCAGCAGGTGGAAATATATATACAACTCATCCTTTGACTTATGTCTGTCTTTCACTGGCTGATGTTTCTCTCCCAATCACTGAAGCTGAAGGTTTGTAAAAATTCTTTTTAAAAGTTCAACATAATGGATCTTGCTGTGCCAAAACTTGCAAGTTCTTCTCTTTAACAGGAACTGGAGAGTCAAGACTTTCTGAAAGATAGGAATACTGGAATAATGTTCTGTAATACTACAGGTAATTAAAAGCTGTAAACCATGGTTAAGATGTCTGTGGTATGTTTCTGGAATGATTTTCTGTGGAATGGGTTTCCTCTGTTGACCTTGGGACTGCTGTATTGCAGTAAATATACCTGTGGTATAGTACTAAGCACATATAAGCATGGCCTTTGCCGTGAGTTTGTAGTTGACACAAAGCTTCTCTGGCTTTTCATGGCAATCTTTGCTGTTTGGAATTCAGAACTAGTCATGCCATTTTGGCACAGTAGGACATTTAATTGAAAATAACATCACGGAAGTAATTTTTCCTGTTAGTGTTTACGTAAGATCTGAATTAGATCCTAGCTTTGTATTTGAGATTGAAGTTTTGTACTATTTCCATTAGTATATAAATATTCTATGGTAAAGAGTTGCTATTATTTATGCCATTTCAATGGAAAATCAGACTTTCAGGGCAAGCAGAGTTGTGGGATAATAAGCTTGACAAAGCACTAGGTGAGATACTGTATATCCAGTTTTAAAGTACTAAAAGACTGAGGAAGACTCGATTTAAATCAAGAGAAGGAGAAGACAAAGGCATTGATACGTGATGTTCAGAAGGCAAACTCTAGAAAGGAATTTAGAAGGCTTTGAAGTCTGTAGCTGGATGAGGGTAGAAACAAAGGATGGAGAATGTGTCTGGAGTTATAAAATGGCAAAAAAATGTTTATTTTTATAAAAAGTGGTGACATTTGTAATACAGCATTCAGTTGGTATTAAAGCTGCATTGGAGGAAGCTAAATAAGAAAACCCATGGGATTTTGAAGATACCATTCTGCATTTCTTTATTGTCCCTAATCCCACTCAAAGGTGAATTCTCAAATGTGGGAGAGCTTGCAAGCTTATACTGTGTTAGGTGACTTACGAGCTGAGCAAATTACTGCCTGTACTCAGTGGCGTGTATGATTTTTCTGGGTTGGAACGAAAGAGTTACAGACAAATGTAGAGCCTGTGGAAAAAAGGTCTTCACTCACAATGGAATTTGTCAAGCAGACATAGATATGCCATGGAATTTTTCACACTTGGTAATGGCTAATGGACCGTCTGGCAGCTCAGTTTAAGTAGGAAAACTCTTGCCTTCCTTTTTTCTGTATAGCACCACACAAGGAGAGAGCATTGCTGCATCATCCGGTGTTACATTGAGAACTGATCACACCCTGATTAACTTGTGAGAACAGGCAGCTCACAGCATAACACTATTCTCTTTTTAAAATTTATTTTCCCCTCTTGTTTCCTGCTTGATTAATATTACAGCTATTTTTGCCTGAAACACAGAATTATTTCTCTGTGCAGTTCTCATTGAGAGATCCAAAGGGCTTCTTTCCTAGTATACCACAATTAAATAGGAAAAAGTTATCTAGCCTTTCTGAGAACTCATTTAAAATGAAAGGAATAAGAATATTTTCTCAATTTTTTTTATGAATAATAACATGCAGAGATTACATTTTACATCTTGGTCCAAAATCCAATCAGTTCTTTTTATTTCTGTATGTAATGTAATTCCTTGGCATTTGAAGAAGATGGCACTGGAAAACAGCTCATATGGGTTGGGTTTTTTTCTTTCTGTAAGCAAGTTATTTTGATGTAATGAATAGAAGCCCATCCTCTGTCAGAAAGAGTTGATCAAATGTGAATTAAATAACTAGACTGTATTAAAGTCTGTGACTAAAATGGTAAATGTTAATATTATTCATTCAAAACTGTAGGTATAAAATACAGTAGGTAAAAATTTATCATGGTCTGCTAAAGTCAAGTTAATTGGAAGAAGGGCAGTGCAGGAGCAGGTGGCATTTTGTTTTGTCATGTTGTGACCACAGGGTGTTTCAGAATAGTTGGAGTTTGTTAAAAGGCAAATTTTGCTGGAAGGGATAAATGCGGGATTGTGTTTTGTCAATTTCTAATAGGAGTGGAATTTCATTAGCACTACTATTCATTTGTGTTGTGGGAGGAAGAGTAAAATAGATTCTCATTGACTTAAAATGTCACTGTCAATTCTAGCTGCTGGAATTCTCTGCAGTTTGTTGGCTGAATATATGAAAGAAAATAGGACTATGGGTCAGCCCTGTTCACTCTAATTAGGATCTGTGAGGTTTTGTGTGGGCTTACACATTTGTGGGGTTTTGTTGTTGTAGTTGTATAACATTGTGCTTTTGTCTTTTCTTCTAACACCCACACGCTCTTTGATTTCTGATAGTGTTTCATATTTATTTCTGTAATGCAAACTGTCCTCTTGATTGCAGAAGCATAATTTGTTGTGCCTGTACGTCATTATCTTTCTGTCCCCGATCTCTTGGAAAGTCCTTGACGTTTCTTTGCTTTGTCTATCCAACATAATGTTTACACGGTTTTCTTGTCCCACTGCTAACAGTTCTTTCTTCAGCATTTTTCTCAAACTTGTGTTTATCTTCTCCTTCAAAGAGCTGTATGACAAATCTATGTATCCCTATTTTTCTCTTCACATTCATTCTTCTTCTGTTCTGTCTTTCTGAGCTGTGTTCTTGCCACGAATTTCAGTATATTCCTTATAGGGCAGCCTTTGAAATCGAAGTCTGCAAACTGGCAGAAAGATATACGTGATTAGTTTGCTTTGGCTTAAACAGAAGAATTACCATCTCTGCCAGTTTCAAGCACACAGACTTGCAAGCTGGCTACTAAATCCTAAACTTCTTGGAATAAGGTTTCTTATCTTCTTTCGTTTTGGTAGAAGTACTTGGTAAAGATTACTGGAAAATTCTGTCCTCCCTGCTCAGAGTGACAGAAGATATTGATATGGAATTTCCTGCCAGTTGTTATGAACAGCCTTCGAATTACAGCTGTCATGGAATTCTGTATTAGCGCGCAGTGAAGTGACTCAAAAACAAAGCAAATGAACTCAGAAATACCTGTTGTTCATCTCGCATTCAGGAGTACCACATTCGCTGAAAATCACTTCAGCCTCTTGTGACTTCCTGGCCCTGTAACTTGTGAAGGTAAAGTGTCATTCTCCTCCAATCATTTTCTCTATCTTAAAAAAGAAAATTGTGTGAGGAAATGCTTTCATTTATTGGTGATCATCCTCCCCATCAAAATTTGTAATAACTACGTTATTTCTTCCTGATTGTTTTTAAACTTGAAGAATAACTGCCTAAATTCCCTCTTCCAATAACCTCAAAGGAAATTACATTACCTGGAAAGGTTTCATTGCTGGTTCTCTGATAATTTTAAAGTTACTGTCATCAGTGTTCACTACAAGTATTGAAGACCTCATCTTTACAGGTCTTTGAGGAAAAATGAGATGTCCCTGCAAACACTTGAGTACTTCCTCCTTGATTCAGAGAGAAAAGTGTGATGTCTTTGTAGGAGCAGTTGTTAATGGCAGTGTCTTAGGGAGGGTTATTTCTCTAATTCCAAAAAGGCACATGTTAGACATAAACAATTACAAATACAAGTATCGTTAATCCCCCAACTGTTCTACAGTAGGTAAAGTCTAGCACACTCTATTTTAAATATGGCTTTAGTTGAACTACTGCTTCTCAAAATATTTCCACTTATCTCTGAAGTTGTAATTATGGTATTCATCATATTTGAATATAATTGCTGCACTTTGCATTCTATTCAAGTCATAGGACTTCAGTAAAGAATTAATTTCAGCTCTTGCTTTCTTGCCTACTAGAATCTGAATTTTGGACTCCATCTCCTTTGGGTTTTATCAGTTACAGTGTAATGTTTCTAATGAGGTTGTCTTGTGTAGAGTATTACTCTAAAATGGAACTAGACATTTACAAAATAATAAGTAAATACCACGTAGGTGGTTATAGGTGGTTGTCAGGTGCACAGAGATTTCTGGATACAGGAACTAAAACAGCTCCATGTTAATCCTATTGTAGACAAATTCTCCTAAATTATTTCATCTCTTCTGGAAAAATATTATCTCTGTATAACAAGACTTAATTAATACTTGTCAAGCGTTTGAGGTGCTCTGTTTAACAAAAGGTATTGCTGGGTAACTACAAATGTTTATTCTACTGGGTGCAATATCAGTGAGTAGAACAGACCAGTAATAAACACATGCCTCTCTCATGTGTCCTGAAAGAATTAAAACACTCAAAAAAGAAATTGGAATATTTAGAGACTTGTGCTTCTGGTAGATGAAGACTTTATGAAGCACTTTCAAAAGCTTGATAAGTGCAGTAAACTACAGATGCATCAGCTTGTTCACTGTGTGCTGCCAATCACACAGAAATTGGGACGAAGCTTTGAAGTAATGTAGGACTATATAATAATATTATTCCTTTTTGGAATGTGTGACCTCTTCATGGAAAGAATTGCACATCTGCACTCTAAAGTAGATATTCCCAGTTTGGAACTGATTAGAAAAGAGTTGCTAAGCCCAGTCATTTTCTAGCACAACCACGGTGATTTATGTATTTAAATGTAACAAATTTCCTCCTAAAAATAATTAGTGTTTGTGTTTTGTCCCTCTTTATTTGATTTGAAAAGGCTTTCAGGATGTTGCTCCTCTGATGGATAGAATTGTCCTGATTTCCACCAAAATGAACATCACAAATAGCTCCTCATTTTAGAGCAATAGACTTTGAGCTCACAACATTGGTGAGAACTTTAATGGAACATGACGATGCTTGACCTTGTTGTCTCTGCCACCTTTCTCTTTTCCTTATCTCTGTTGAAGAAGAGAGATTGAGTTTTGGGAGAACTTGCTCACAATAGCTTTCTCTTTTGCTGCTTCCCCAGTGCTGGGTGCCCTCCTTTGCTGCTGCTGAGCCATGTGTGGTGCTCTCTGCTTTGCTGTGCAGTGACATTCTTGCTGCACACACTGAAGAGAGGAATGTGCAAGTCAAAGGCAGTGCAATAGAGAGTGGGGCTGGGAGGTTTGTGGAGCATCCCCAGCTCTCTACACCAGCACAGGGTGGAGACAGGCTCAGCACATGCTGAGCACAAATCATTCTGAGGCTCTCTGCACATTTTTCTCTTCTTTATCAGTCTTTTACTGGGTTGCTGTGAAGTTTCTTAGTCCTTGGGTATTATTTCCATGTGCAGCCTTGCTGCTGAGCAGTTGTAGCAATACCAGAGTTCAATTTAGCAGTATTTCTTCAAGAGCCTGGGTCCTTGACTGATTTGTAGAGGACAAATGAAAAGAGCAATTGCAAATGGGTTTCTGTGCTATTAGAGCTGTAAGCAGCCTTCCCTCTTGGCTGTGTGTCAGACCATACCTCAAGGAGGGATGGGTGGGCTATGAACCTTAAAAAGATTTAAATACTTAAATGCAGGATCAACTTTTCTTATCAGTGGGTGTCTTAAACTGGTCTCGGAGTGCTCAGCAGTAATAATTTTCTTTAATATTTTCAGGTAGCATTGAAGGTGGTAATTGAATAGCAAGTGTTTTGAGTTCTTGTATTTCTTAATAATATTTCCCATAATTTGCTTAAAACTTCACTATAGAACCTCAGTTTTGGATTAATTTTTAAAAAGCATAGTGCAGCTTGTTGTGCTGCGGGGAGGATTTGTATCTAGTATATCAATAGCTGCACAGAAACTGGTAAGCCAGAGAGTGAACCAAGCCAGGAGAGGAAGAGGTTGTTAGGAAGATCTTTTAAAGGAGAAGCATTAGCATACCACTTCCTTTATTACTCAGCTATTTTAGGGTATTCCATCAATGCATAACATTAATCAAGGGAATGGGAACTAGCTTGTGGCCTCTACGCTGTAGATCCTTGAGGCTGTGTAACCTCTCTTCCCTTACAAATTTGTAGACTTCAACTGTTTCTGTAGCCATCAGTTCCGGCATACTGCAGCATTGGCCATTCTCCTCAGTGACAGCCCCCTTTCTTTTTCCTTTATTCTTCTCAGGTGTGCAGAAAGTGGCAGGCTTGAATTGATTTTGGAAGAAGCCATAATAGTTGATGCAGGAAGGCTGTCATCTTCTGATACACAGAAGTGGTTTCTAGATGTGAAATCCATAGCCCGATCCTTTGCTTCACCTGCTGTTTCAGTGGCACTGCATGGGTGCAGTCTGTCACTGAAACATTCCTGCTTTGTTGTTTACAGATGGTTCTCTGTGGCTGATTTATGACTCGGTGGGGAGATAACTGCCTGGTATCTTCATTTTTCTGTTATTTCACATATGAAAAGGATGTATTGGCCACTATTAAAGAAGTAGCCTTATCAAGGAGAAAAGATAATTACAAATCACCATTAATGTTCTTTGAGGATGGCTAATTGTGAGGAATTGGGAGGAACAGCAGAATGGAAAAGTTTAAGTGCCAGTATCTCTGGCCTCCTGTTTAAGCATCAAGCCTGCCTTGTAAAATAAAAGCTATTTATAAATTGCTGCTCTGTTAAACGTGTACAGAATTTTACGATGCATAAATTGGGAAGCAGAGCCAGCTAAGGGACTTAGAGTGATGAATGGCTGACAGGGTGCAAGACTGAAACTGTGTTTTATTCATGTATTGTGAGGTCAAGAGGAACTGCTGGGGGAGGGCTGGCAGTTGAAGGAGAAAGATACAGAATCCAAGAGATAAAGAATCCAGTAATCTGAGAATTATCAAGCCACACTGTCACTTTTTTGACAGTAACAACTCCAGGTAGTAGCTTTTTATTTTTACTTTGCTGCGTTCTCATGAGTTATTTCTATTCTTTCTCGCAGTTCCAATTGCATCACTGTCATCAGCTGTTTCCAGTGTCACATCCCTAATTCTCCTAAATCTCAGTAATTTATTCTCTTACATTTTAAGCAACAGATAAGAAAAGGGTTTTTTTTCCTTCCCACACTTTTGTTTTGATACAGCCACCCACCCCCACCCATTTACAATGTAGAAAGTATGTGATCATGCAATCCAAAATGATGGTCTTGATCTGGGGCCCAGCTGGAAGTTCATTAATCTGTTCAGTTTGGGCTGAACTTGTCAGGGCTCAAAAGATTGTTAGAGGCTGATAACTCATTAAATTGCCATTTAATTCCGTTGGTCATGCAGGTATTCCTGAGCAGAATGCAGTTAATGCAACTTAATTCCAAACACATGAGTCAAGTTCATTGGTTTGCAGTCATTATTTGTAGTTTTGTCACAGGGTATGTTCGACCCGCGGGTGCATTTTATGTTCACAAATACCACAGAGTTAAAAACAAATCAAGGTTAGAATAGAGCTGCTTTGGACCAATTAATGAAATCTGATTTCCTTTCAGAAAGTTATTGTAGGGTCTTCCTGTATTTAATTTAAAATTGGCAGATAGATTGTTTAAGGAATATGTGGTTGCACTTCAAAATGCATGTTTTTCTCTTATGTGTTCTCTGTGTCTTGCATCTGTAAGGATTTCTGCCAAAAAACATTAGAAAGGAAATTAAAGGGGCACTCAAGATAATCATCACAAAGAGAAGAATTCCCTTACCTGGTAGCAAATGAGAAAATACACCCTGATTAGTTTTACAGTAGCAATGGCCTTTAGTTTTCTTCTGGTAGCTTGTAGGGTGTTTAAGGAAACAGATGATGTAAAGGACTCTGATGTTTGGGGAAACTGCAGCACTTCTTTTTCATGCAGAAATGACAAGAAATTCACTTTTACAAGCCCCAGTGTCTCGACATACTCTTGATATTGTAACATTGTAATGCTGTAATTTGACTTAAAAGCCCATAGGCAAGCAGTATTAAAAAAAAGAAAATATTTGATTGTGATTCTTTATAAAGGAAATACATCTGACAGTGCCTGCAGTATTGGTTGTGGTCTAATTTGTGTGTTGCAGACTAACAGTATTTGGACAGATGTCATCCTGCTTTTGCCACCAGTTTTCCTGAAGACCCCTTTAGAGCATGGAGGATGTGGGTTGAGAGTGGGTTCATTCTTTTCATAACACCTTTTACAGTAGAATGATACTTTCTGGGAATGGCCTGTTGCTCCCTAGGCTTGCAGTATCAATCTGATGAGCCCTTAGTCTAAGAATGGATGAGTGGGATCCACAGCAGTTATTCCAGTGGACTGCATGTAGCTGACAGACCACTTGGGCACTCCTGTTCTCTGGCGTTGCTCTGGATGCTGCCTGGTGTACTAGGAAAACTGGCTGTGCTCTGTGAAGGGTTTTTCTCAGCCCTACCTTAGTTCAGCAGGTATAGCCTATATCTTAGTCTGCTAATTTTACTGACAAGTTGATCCAAAATGTGACAGACTTGTTTGGTGTATCTGTCCTCACTGGTTGGACTGAGGTCCTTCACCGTAGAGCAAGTACTTGGATTTTTATTTTTTTCTATAGCAAATGCAATTTGAGGGGGATATTAAAGTTTGTTTGCACTGATTTAATACCTTGTGGTTGGACTAACATGAATGTCTGTTCTGCAAATAATGGCAAGGACAGCCTGCATGCTAAGCAGAATGCCAGGGGAGTGTGGTGGTTGTTTTGTGAATGATTCTAGATCTTAACTTTGAAGTTAAGAAACTCTTAGCTCTATTGTGAAGTTAATAGTTTTGAAAAAGAAGTTAGGCCAGGTTTTTTCCCTAATAGTAATAACTTGATACTTGTCTTCTGAACTGTCAGTGATATTTCTTTTAAGGGAGCATATTTTTGATAGCTATTTATTTTATGGATAAAGGTAATATATATGTATGAATATTATTAGTAGTATTAGTATTGTACAATAATCAAAAATGGCTTTCCCACAACTCTAGATAAAATTTTAAAATTAGCTGTAAGAACCAGCCTTTCAGTTTGCAAATTAAGCAATGTGAAGCGGGACATATGAAATTCCATGCAATTTTTCACTTTTTACACTGTTCAGAATAGGAAACCATTTTGTCATGGAATAGGACTGGATTCAGAATAGTTAATAACAGCACTTTTTGGAAACACTACAAAGATGGCATTGCATCTTTCCACATATCACAGTTGGCTCACTAAGTGCCATATTTTCTCTTAAGTGCTTTCCCTGCTGTTATTTCCTCCCTGAAAAGTTGATGGTTGAATCAGTCCCTAAAAGCAGAGTGCTCCTGACAGAAGCTGAGGACACACAGGAAACAAGCTTAGTCTGAGTACCGGTGTTGGCTCATACATGAGTTGGATTTATGTACTATAGTGTGATCAGATAAAATGGTGCAGTGAAGAGACTTCATTCTTTTAGTGTCTGTTACTTTGTGCTTTCTGTATATGGGATTTTTATGGAAATTAGTGGACATGCAGCATTATGCATTTGGCTTGAAATGTGGACTGGGAAGGAGAGTATGTGATGTCTTACACAGGGCTCTGGGAAGGAAGCAAATTGCAGGCCTACCTGAAAATAAAAGGCTCACTAACATGGTGTTTAATGTGTTTTCCCAAGAAAGCGATTACGTATTTTAATCCTGAAGTCTATGAAATATATGCATTACATGTGTCAATTTTGTATACATTGTTTTGCTTCCGTCTGGATTTGACAAATTAGACTTGCTTTGTACCAAAGCCAAATAATAGGAGCCAATTTCATGCCTTGTGAGTTATTGAAGAGAATGTTTGGTACCTAAATCTTCAGTCTGGCTCCCCTCCCATTTCTCTTAATCCCTTTGGGAATCTTCAGATGCTCAACAATTTCTGAAGGCTGGGTTACTACTCCAGTGGAATGGAAGTAATTTTAAATATGATCTTCTTTTCCCCTGACATTTTTCCCTTTCTGGTTTGCAACCTCCTTTTTACTAATTCTAGAGAGCAGCTATGTTAGATCACAAAATATGCTTTGATCTTAATGGATCCCTGTCACAAAAATCACTATCTGAACTTGGGGTCAGAGGATGTTCAGGGCAATAATTTGATTTTGTGTTCTGTATCTCTGCAATATATTTATTAAAGCTCCTATGCCCTGTTCGCTTACTAAAGCATGTGTTTCTCTTTTGTTTGATAAGGTTCCTTACCAGGCAGGGCTGCTGGTTTGCTACTGTAACAGCAGCATGAGGAAGACAGACAAACAAGTAAATTTGACATACAATAATGTTGTTGGAGTAGAATATACCTTGGACAAATCTTGGTCAAATGTGAGCTTTTATAATAATTTGAGGCTGGATTTTGCTGCATACAATCCCATGAATTGCGTGAGTTTATTGTGAGATGACCTATATAGAGGGGTGTTTTTAAGAGTACTGGAGATGCCTATTAAACTTACCTTAAAGGCTTTTATTTTTAATGGTCTGTTACCTCTCTTTGTATTTCTATTATTTCAGTTTGCTAAGGTCTGAAATAGCAAATATTTTAAATGGGAGAAGATATGTAAAGATGTACTGAAAATGTGATTTGTGAACCTCTTTGGAATTCTCAGGGATGTAAGTATAAATACAGAAAGTTTGTTAGAGCATTTTAAAGACTACAGAAGAATAGTTTTCATGGAAAGAAATTATTCATTACATAAGAAAGTGAATGTACTGATTGTACTTTAAGAATCCAAGGTTAAGATTTTACTCAATTTACACAGAATGCTGCATGGAAACACATTATTTAAAAGAAACTCAAATTTTATTAATGCTCACCGTCTAGAAATGTTTGTATAGCAGCTTTTGCTTTTCCCCCATAGGAGATGACTTCTGTAATCCGTGTAACTGATGCACTGTAGAAAGTTTAATAATAGTACAGTTTTATTAGTGCATAAATCTCTGTTATAAATCTCCTATGACAAACTTGAGACAAAATCATATTAATTGTGTCCTTCTATTGACTTCAGCTGAATCATGTACAGATTCTTTGACAAAATTAAATAAGAAGAAATGCAAAGAGGCTGCTTGTCAGCTTCATCTATATAGGCAAAGTAAAATAACTTAAAATAAGGAGTAACTGTGTTAACGCTTCCTGGAGAGAAGGTGGTGCATAGATATTGATGAATTTGCCTCTTTCATGATCACAAAGTCCTCGACCACATTCCTTGTGTAACTAGCCTTAATGTAGAAACAAAAGGATCTAGTGTAATATAACCATGGTAATTAAGATTAATATATTGTAGCAAGGATTCCTGGCAAGATGGGCTGGAAGATGAGGAAAATCAACATTTGTTCTGGCAGCATAAACCAGAACTCCTCAAGCAAATCTGTATCTCTTCTCAGTGCAGGTCTCTGTCTATGGGGAATGTCATCACACCTTCCTCATGTTGCAAATGGCAGCCACTAATATGGAGCTTTGGATCAATTGATTCATTTCTGACTGCAGTTGCTTACCCATGGTGCACTATAATGAGCTTATTTTCCATAGTGATTCCATTTAGGTGAGGGCAGTGTAGAGAGGAAAAAAAACAACCAACTGGAGAGATTATAAAGAAAGCAAGGAACGTGATTTAAAATCCTTCATGTGGAAAGAGGGGCTTAGAGATGCCTCTTTTTCCTCACTTTTTGCATGGATACTCTTCTTAATTTTACTAGCATTTCTAATTAACTACCTCTGTTCCAGTGGCCTTCAATATACAGGCAGGGATTTGCATGAAAGAGAAAACTTACAAAGGTTGAAATTTGGCTTTAACTTCCACTCAGTCTGGTTATTTTGTTTTTATTATAATGGTTTAGATTCTCAAGATAATTCCCACAGTATCTGATGTGGACTAAGATCTGACAGGAAAGCTATTTTTAACCATGCTGCTAAAAGTTCCAGTAAATTATTAATATTTTCAGTATCTAATTTGGCAAAACCTGATAATACTTATCTTCAGTGCTCATAAGCTATGTAGTAGGCTGTTGAAGGAGTTTCTTTAGAAGTTAAGGAGAAGTAGCAATTTATAAAGGAAAACTACATTCTTCGTCCGAGCACTGTTAGGGTGTAGGTAATCAACTTCAGCATTGTGAATAAAAACCCAAAACAAGTGTGGAACAGTTTTCGGTTTTGTAGTTGTTACTCCTCATTAGAAGTAGCTTATTTGTCTCCATATATACTGGGGAAAAGGATCTGTATTAATTGCAAGTTCTTAAAAACTTAATTGTGTTTAACAGACTTGTACTGCGCTGCAGAGGCTGGATCTCATGACAAGCAGCATATTTTGAATGAAAGGTGGCAGGGTTGGGATGTGGGACTTGCGGCACTTTAGGAGCAGGATGTACAAAATGCTTCTGACTCCTGGAGCCAGAGACCATCAGTCAGTGACAGTCTGTGTCTTGTCTCTTGGTAATGCTGCAGCTCCTTGTTCTGAGGCAGAGTTCACCTTTAAGTTCAGACACATGAACTGTCACCAAGTGTAATCTGGTTTGTGACCTTGGATGAATCACTTGGGAGGAACAGAGGAACGTGAGGAACAGAGATGTTATTTAAGTAATAAAGTTATTATCTCAAAAAGTCTGGAGCACATCTCTGTCAATTTGGGATTATGAATATATAAGCATTCAGGTATTTTTAGGGACTCCAGTGGGTATTTCCACTCATTCAGCAATCTTTTAAATGAAATGTGCTTTCTCTTTCTTCCCTTTAATATGATTAGTCATTTAATAACAAAAATAGATTTGAGAAGTTGTGGGAGAATTCAACAGTCCTATCAACAAGCTTAAAATGCATCATAACTCCAATGTTTTCATCTAGCTTGGTGTTTGTCAGCTGCCCTGGCAGCTGTCACCTGCCTTAGCATCTGGGCAAAGCAGAAAGTTTTGAATTACTGTTCTCATGTTCCTGTTTTATTCTCGTTCCTCCTTCCTCCTCCATATGAGAACTGACTATCCCTGCTTTTTCATTTCTTGCTGCGAAGTGCAGCATGTCTGAAAACGCAAGATCTTGCTTTGTTAGCTCTCATTCCTGTGGACATGAATGCTTCATCCTCAAGTGAGATGCTGGGCAGGAATGACACTTAATATGCATATAGTTACTACTATACAAGAATGCAGGGAATGTTTTGGCATTAACTATTTGCAAAAAAAAGTTGAAAAGTTTCAGCTATAAAAATACTGAGATTTACAAACCAGAGAAAATGAGGCATCCTTTGCCCTTCATCCCAACATGTGCTGGTCAGGGCCCAGGGACTGGGAAACCCAATTCAGCACAGAGACTGTAAATCATCCCTCTTCCATCTCGGGCAGGTTTTGCTTCAGGGTTTGCTGGCCCGGGCACTCTCAGTTTCTTCTCTCGCTTTCTTCCAAGATATTTAAAATGTCCCAGCTTGCTTGCAGTCAGTCTTCTGTTTGAGTTAGCTCCAGAAGAGATCTGTGTGTCACGAGACTTGAGTTCAGCAAGTTGTCTTGCTGCTTGCTTTGAAGATGATAGGTCTGCTTTGGTCCCAGAGAAGGTTCACTTTGAATGCTCAGTTTTGTGGTAGATCTAGTCTAACCCATTGGGCAGTGCACCCAAAAAGCTCTCTCTCTGCTTTCAGTGCTGCTCATGTTTGACAGCAGGAGCATAGGAAGGGAGGTCGGGACGGCTCCTGTCACCATGAGGGGAGCTGCTGCCTTGGCTTGGCTGTTACTCCAAGTCACAGGCACAGAAGGAGGAGCCACCCGGAGCTTTTCTATCAAGGGGAGCTCCTCTTTCTCCTCTCTTTTTTGTGAATCTGGCCTTCCTTTCACAGCTTTTGTTACAAGACTGAAATGGAATATGTCATGTCAAAATGAAATTTTGAGAGGGTTTGAGCAAGAGAAGGAGCTATTTCAAATTCACTTCGATCTGGCGAACTGAGAAATCAATTATTCACGCCGCCTGAGTTAGGACATAAAATGAAATAGTGTAATAGCTTCACTTAACTTTTCTCTCAGTAGTTTTAAGCAGGATATTTGAGCTCAGACATGGGGGTAGGGGGGAGTTGTGTTGCTGTTGGGTTTTTTTGTTAATTCTGTGTTGTTATTTTAGGGGGTGATGTTTGTTTGTTGTTTGTGCAGTGGGATCTTTGGGGACTAGAATGTATGGAGCATTGACTGTCTGGGATGGCTCAGTGCTATGGACTAGAGGGGGGAAGGACACCTGAATTCTCAAGGCAATGTAGTGAATGTGTGTCTGAATGTGGTGTCAAGCTGAAGCCCCTCAGGCTCTGAGATCTGATGAGGGCATGGTCCAGGACGTCATGGCTGCAGAGCTGACACAAGTGAGCAGAACATAAGTACAAATGTGCTTTCAGTAATGGATAATCTGTTTCACTGTAAGAAAATAGGTCATTGAATAGCAAGAAACGTAAAAATTATAAACTAGATATATTTCAACAAATGTGGGTTTTTTCAGATCTAATAAAAGGCTCTCGGTGAAAGAAGTTTTTTAATTTTTCTTTTTTAGTACCTTTCATGCTGACTCTGAAAATATGCATCATCAATGGGTGGCTAATATTAAGACAGTGTGTTCTGCATGCTTAGTCTTGCATCAAGCAGTTCATACCCTAAAGGAATATTTGACTTAAGGGAATAGTGCAGCAATTAATTGGAGATAATACACAACTCTAATGGTTCCTTTTAGTATGTTAGTGGATGCAGAGAGGCTTTAGCAGATCTTTGCAGTCCAGGAGGGTAAAAAGTGACTGTCTGCCCTCCTGAAGACCCATCTATATAGAGATGGAATCATCTTTGTTTTCTTCATTCAGTACCCCAGGCCAGCATGCGTCTCAAGCTCTTGCTGGGATTTAGTACTGTGGCTTCGAGCTATTTATATTAGGATAGGAGGGAGTAAGCTATTCATAGCTAGGCACAAGTGGAAGGAGATACAGGGAGGCAGAAATGGCGTTGGGATTAGGATCCTTTCAGTAGGCAGTGACTTTATAGCTTTTCAGCTCAGTGCTCTCCTGTTTGTAATGAACCTTCATTTCCCTGGTGTCATGTCTGTATCTTGTCTAGGATTTGTCATTCCATCCTCAATCCCTTTTTTCCTTGAATTTTTTGTCTTCCATTTTCACTTGTCTGTACGACTCTTCTTCTTCTCCCTATCCATTTCACTCCAGCTTCCTCATCAGTTTTCCCTCACATGGAAATAATGTTTCTCACATGTCCCCGTGTTCATTCCCATAATGTTATTCTGTGTTTCCTGGTATAGGATGTAACTTTTTGCCAACACCTTGCATGACTTGTGCTCTTACAGTGTATTGTTTTAGTTTGCAGAGAGGGGAGGCTTTAGGTGATAGGAAGCTATTACTTTTTTATATTTTCTAGGGTACAAATATCCTCCAGATGATGATGTATTTGTTGTGCCACCTATCAGCCATTTCTAGGTTGGGGGGAAGGAAGAGTCTTCTGCTTTTTCGTGAAGTTCCCATACTATGCTGAATGGGGGAGAGAACTTCATTTTATGTTTAAGTATTGATTCACAGTTGTAAATGTGGCTGTATAAAGCTCTGACTTAATGTTCCCATATATGAAAATACCATACGTTGCAGATGCACTGGGAGATGCAGCCAAATAAGAAAATTCTGTTCTCTTTATTTTAGTTTTAAAACTGACTTAATTCCACTAGAAAGATCTCATTATTAAATGAGTAGGTGTTCTGAAACAATTTCAAACCTTTTTACGGAACTTAATAGAGATTAGATCTGTTTATAGAATTTCACAGCTTTAGTAGCAAAGATCCACAAATGTAGTCTTATTCTTTCTTAAATTCTAAACAGTTCTTCAATGAGAGATGTGTTGGTTTCTTTTCTTTTGGTTTTCTCTTAATTTTATTAGTCATTGGAATTTGCTAACATTCCTAGCTTTGAAGAGATCTAAAGATTGAATCTAAACCATTGGAAATGGTCTTCTGTCTTCCTTGTGCTTTATCTATTTACATGAAAAAGCCTGGGTTATTGACACTGTATCATATTTATTGTAGGTTCCTGGATCTTGTTGCCACAGTTACATCTGGTAGTCAGGAAGAGTTTTGCTGGGCTCAAAGTTATGCTAATTGACAGTTTCTTAGGGAGAATAATCCTCAAATTTCAGGGAATAATCATTCTTTCTTTCTTTAAAACTTGAGGAAGCTCTTTAGTTTTCAACCACAACAATATCCCCCTCCACCCCAATTCAATACCAAGGCTGTGTGTAGTTAATTTTTCTCAGAGAATGTTTTTTTTATTTTTTTGTTTTTCTTGGCTGCTTTTTGCTGTTTGATCAGTCCTCCTCTTGCTTTTCTCCTCTTCCTCCATCTCAGAAAACAATGGCCCTTTTCTGATGCTAGTATAGATTTTTCTGAAGAAGTGACAGCAATACAATGTCTGCCTTGAGTTTCAAGGTTCTGCATTTTGTGGGTAAAGCAACCCATTGTCCAAAGAAAGATAATCATGGTTAATCACATGGAAAAGCAAAATATTATTACTGATGCACCATTAATCTCTCTTACATGTTCTTAAAGTAAATTTGCTTACTCTTAGAAAAGGAAGGAAGAAAAAAAACAAATGCAAAAAACCTCACCAGAACTTTGTTGTTTGGTCCTGGACTTTCTCTCTTGTTATTCTCAAAGGAAAAACAGAGGGAGAAGCCAGACTGCTGTAAGCGAACAGTGACGTTGTACTGCAGATTCATTCTAAACAACCCTTGGTACGTGTAAATGGTACCTAACGGGAAAGCTGGAGCTTCAAGATTATCACAAAAGCCCAAGATGGGATAAGGTATAGAATTTGTAAATTTAAACTGTTTGAAGATATAATCAAGCTGTATCTACCTTGAGATTCCAGTTTATTTGCTTCAGTGTAAACAGATTTGTAGCATGGTAGAGTTTTATTTAGCTTCAAGAGTTTTATCTAGTTTCAATGCCTTCTGCAGTTTTTGCCACTTCCATATGGTCAGCTAAAATACTCTTACAGGACAGGCTTTATTGGAGCAGACACTTAGATTTTATGGTGCACTTAGATTTTATATATTTAGTGTGTAACAGTACTCTTGTAGTAGACTGGGAGAAAAGGAGCAGCTGCCTGTCCAGCTTTTCCTTGTAATGCCCACCCAGTGCTGTATATTCAAGGTATTTTAAACTTAGTCTTCTGGATGATGTCCAGTGGTTACCCGATTAACATGTCATATCTTGGGCACTTGTAAGTCACCAAAGTTATCAGCAGAACTTCTAGAACTAGATAAAGTCTAATTGTCTCAGTGAGGAGGCAATTCAGAAAGGAATTATTGCCGCTATGTCATCAAGCACATCTGATGAAAGTTCTGATTTAAGAGCCTTTAAATGCTTTTTTTGGACTAGTGATAACTAAAGACTTTGCAAAGGTAGAGTTTTTATTGAGGAGTGAGACGGGGTCTTTTGCATTTGCTTTCTGAACCTGCCTGTTCTCATGGCTTCACTCTTGAAGGGCTGGCAGCTTTTGGCTACCATGACTTAGCAGTGACTGAGAACAGTCACAGGATCTGTCTGAGCCCCCTGTGCCCCTGAAACTGCTGAGGCTGATGGTGTGGGGACCTTCCAGACACAGAGAGGTGAGTGGGAAGGTTTGAGATGGTGTGTCTAGGAAATGAGGGCTAGGCAGACACATCTTGATATCTGTAAATATTAGTGTGGATCTTGGGGCGGAGCGAGGCAGTGTCTGGCATTACAGTGATATGCATCCCCTTGCCATGACTGAACTGCTGTCCAGGCATTGTGAGCTTTTGAATTTTCCTGTGTTCAGCCCACCCTTTCATTCCTGCAGTGTGTGTGCATCCTGTTACACTTCTGTTCCTAGAATGTGCTTGTCGGACTGCTCCCAGAGCCTTGGAATGTGCAGTGCCGGAGCTGGGCTGCCCAAGGGTTCTACAAATGTTTGAGATTTTCATATAAAACTTAGTGACTTGCTGGGAGTACACAGTGTAACTTGGCTGAAATCAGAGGCATGGCCTAGTGAGTTCAGAGCCAAGAAGTCTGTATTCTACCCCTCTCTCCTCCATTGATTTCCTGCAGCATTGCACATTTCATTTTTACTGTATGAGTCTTTAATGACACTTTTTTTAAACAGGAGAAAAATATGAAGAGGGATAGTAGTGATGGCTTTAATAATATTTTAAAGATTTTATGGATTTAAGTTTATCGATACTGGCAGTCCTTGTCTGTGGAAGTGGTATATGATAAAAATATTTTTACTATAATTTTCTGTTGGAATTTGATACAGCAACAGTGGTGTTGAGATTGGCAGGGTTCAAAGGGTAGCTTACATGTTCTGAGTTTGAATTCAAAATATAGTCTCTGTATTCTGTCCTAAAGCTGTAGTTCCTTTTTACTATTGTTTGGCAGCAATTGTATGGCTGTCTCTCCTTATCACAAGCTCTGAAAGACTGCTGTTCAAAAGCGGATTAATATTCTTAAATTTAGTACCTTGTGTTACCAATTTAAATTTGTAAGTTGTTTTTTTCTTGATACTAACATGATATATAAATACGTAGCATGTTTTTGCCTTAGGTAGTTTAAATTGCTTTCTGTTGGTGTTTTTTTGGAAGGCCACTTTTTTCTGCTCTTTCAATGCACTGTTCTGTCCATTTGTTTCAGAGAGCTGGTGATTTAGGCTCATGTATAAGAAACAAATTTAGCTACAGGATGGTGTTAAAATTATCTTGCAATGTACCAATCATGTTCTAACTTAACTTGGCTTTTATAATATTACCTTTAAAGAGAAGAGGACAATTAACAGAATCCTCACATCCTAAAATGTAGGCATTTATTTGAAGAAGTACAGTTTATATTTAGCCACTGAAGTATTTAGAAAAATACACCTCCTATAATCAGTGCAAATTTAAGATTAACATCCAGTCGCTTCATTATTTTGCTTGTTGTATTTGCTACCAACTAAAACTTGTAATCAGTTATCTATTTACTACATGCATTCTAAATTTTACAAATTTAGTTGAATCTTTGCCTTGTTTCCCATGTGTACTTTAGGGCTTAGTTTTCTTTGCAAATTTACATAAAAATAAACTCTGAAGGCCTGGAGAAAGGGCTCTGCTAAGAACGTCATGTTCCTGAATGCTTGCTTCTTAGGTCTTTTACTAGTGTCATATAGAAATTGCAGAGAAATTAGCTTACGGTATTGTTTCAATTATGTAACAGGAGTGTGGTTTCTCTTCCTTTTTTGAACACTGGATTATGCAATGACTTCAGAGGCAAATTTATCTCTTTTTTTTTTTAAGTAGTATTAAATTACTGATTTTCCACTACTTTGAAGCTGTCTGCAGATAAGCAGATCTTAGAATTAAATCATGTTTAAATCATAAGGCCACTGACTACGTTGAAGTCGTGGGGATAGGACTGAAACTTTCCTGAAGTTTAACAGTGTTTGAATTGGGTATTTTAATTCAAGCACATCCTTTGTTCCTGAGTTGGACAGCAGCCAGATTGTGCTGTATCTTTCTACTCTTTCAGGGAATTGTAGACATTTTCAGCTTTATTTTATGCCTTAATTGAACATGGTGCATTCTCTGGGTGTGCATAAGGGAAGAGAAGTGAGGAACCAATCTCTGAATACTCAGGCACAATGCAATAAGCCGTAGACCATTGATAACGAAGGACTTTTACCGACTTAAAATTTTTACTGACTTAAAGGTGCTCAGTAGCTTCCTGATAGAAGCCCTGAGATGTGGTAGCTGCTTTTAAAAGCTGGATGGTTGTATAAATACGTATCTCTATCTCAATCACTGTGTCCCCAACAGAGAGATGTAAGGTTCTGCTATCCAGACCATGGCTGTGAGTGTAACAGTATATGGAACATAACTTTGCAAACAGGTTTGACTCTTCATATGGCAGTGCTTAGGTTTAATTTCTGGCATTTTGTAGTTGTGTATAAATACTTGAGTCTCTCAACCTGTAATTAGCACCTTGCCTGCTTTATAATTTTCTTCAAGAATGTATGTGTGTGTTTAAGAAAAGCAAATCAGATATTAATTTCTCCTGTTGAAGAAAGAAGTCAACTTAATGTTGTTTTAAATATGAAGTGTTCTTGCATAACTTAGTGTTTAGATTTACAGTGTTCTCCTCATCTGTTTATAGTCGCCTTCTTCTGAAATTGGTTTGTGTGTCTGTCTCAGGATTTTCTAACCCTGTTCTGAAGGTCACACTGGCTGCTGGTCGAGGGGACCTGCTGCAGTTCTTAAGTTATGGCCTAAGTTTATATTACATGATTTTGATGCGTGATGATCTGATTATGCAGTAAACTACAGTGTGATTCATGAGATCCAATTTTGTGGTGCCTGGGATGTTATTGGAGCCGGTGCTCTGATTATGACTTTGTGACATAATTTATGACATTATTTCCAAACCCAGTTTTTCTTCCTTTTAAAATATCACCGTGTACATTCCTATCCCAGCTGACTTTGAGGATCAGGTCATGCCCTTAAAATGACATTAAAATTTATATTTTTGAATATTAGAGAATATTACATTCTGAGTATTAGAGTATTAGATTCTGAAAAAAGAAATAGTAAGATGTTAAGTGATACTGAGTGAACAGCAGGAAAGGATGGGCCTCTTGGTACTCATCATTTATAAAGATATCTTTGTCACGGTGGAAGTGTGTGTGTATACTTATTTTTACATATGGTATGTTTGTAATTGGCTCACTGTTTCAGGAGATTCATAAGTAATTTTATGCTAAGATTTTTGTCTCTAGAATGCATTAATCACGTATATGTGTGACCATGTATATCTGTATATATTGCCATGGTTTAGTTGAGGTGGTGTTAGGGCCTGGGTTGGACTCGGTGATCTTGAAGGTCTCTTCCAACCTGGTGATTCTGTGAATGTCATAAATGACCTAATCTGCACAGCAGATTTGGAAGCAAATTTAACTTAGGCACAGCAAAAAATTTGGAGTGAGGAAACCGAAGTGTGTTTTTTAAAATTAATGTAAAGTGCAGTATGTATTTTTTAATAAAGAGGGCTATAAAATGAAAATATTCAGCCAGATTTTTCAAATGTCAGGTGTGCAGTTATGTGGAAAAAATACGCGTAGTACATAACTAATGTGATTGGGATTCAGGGATTTGTTATGTAACAGAACTCAGGGATTTGTTATGTAATAAATGCTTTGGATGCGCTCACAGCTGCAATGGAGTTAACATTTTTCAATAAGACACATAATTGTACATGTTGCAGGCACTTTTTTTGTGTTGATCTTTCCTGAACAAAATTGCTAAGTAGCAAAGAAGCCAAGTAGTGTAAAAGCTTTTATAGAAAATATCTGCATGTTTCATTTTTACTGTGATAACAACTTACTTTGGTTAGAAATATCCATGTATGATTTTATGTAAATTAAATGTATTTGCCATAGTCTGTAATTATATAGCTATTTATGCTTAAACTGAAGCAGCAGTTTATATGGAGAAGTTACTCAGACCACTGGATGTGCTTTCCTTTCAGTTACAAGTGTGTTATGTGTTCGTGATTTAATCTTTCATCTGCTGTCACTGGACCAGACCTAACCTAGGAGTCTCTGTGTCAACCCATGAGTGCATAAACTCTCATGTAACACTGTTGTGTTTGTTGTCTCATTGAGCAGTTGAGATCTAGTGCTAATCTTATTTTATGTATTATATTGAAGATACTGAAAACTCTTGGGTTGCTTTCATCTTAATGGGGGTCAGAATTCTCAGAAAACTTCTTGAACCAGGAAAGGTCACGCTTTGGCCTTTTTTTTGAAACTCCCACTTTGCACAGTGTCTGTATTATTTGTTAGTGATTTGATAAAATTGCACATCTCAAATCATTCCTCAGTTTTTGAAGCAGCTGTAATCCAATGCAAGTATAAGTGTTAGAATTGTTTTCTGTGAAACTTAGTCAAAATAATTGCTATATGGCTTTTGTGTAACTCTTTCAGGCAGACAGTTCCATAATGCTGGAATCCAAAAGCATCTTATCTTGTCTAGATCACCTGGGTCTTAGTTTATCTGGGCAATTCTTCTTTATGTCTAGCCAGGCATAATTGAGAATTTTCTGTTGGTTCTTTGTCTCTTACAAACATAGGAATATTGGAACTACTTATCTGCTCCCTGAAAGTCAGTGGAAGTTGATGTTAATGAGGGAAATGCAGAGCAGAACTGTGATGGAGTCCACTGCAGTTTTCCTTAGGGTATTAATTACTTGCTACATAGGGCTTGCTCTTGCTCAGGGCAAGGTGCTGGGAACAAAGCCTTAGGGTGTGTTTGCACCAGCAATTAGGCCTTCCCTCTCCTCTCAGCATGAACCAAGCCACACAAGGAACTTCACCTCGACAGCACTTCCCAGCCTCCATTCTGCAAAGTCTGTGGGAGCAGGATGTTGGAGGGAGATTCTTGTGTCTTCTGAGGTGTGCCTGTGTCTGTCCTAAGCAGGTGGCAGAGATTGGCTGCTGTGCTTGGGCTGCTCCGAGGCTGGGGCCAGGTGGGCAGTGCAGAGATACCTGTGTTTGCACTCAGTGTTTGCATAGCTGTGCTGCCTTCTACTGCTGTGACCCCAGGGCTGGGAGTAGGATTCCTGGATATGGCTGGTAAGGTAAGGACCTGTCATCTGCACAAAGGAATTGCTGTACTGAATGAGCAGGAAGGATGTGGCTTGCTCGTGTATCCCAGTTAGAGGAATGAAATCTCTGCTGGAAGGAAGTTACAGTGGCAGCAAGATGATGTTTTGCCAGAGCAGGCATCCAGCCATGTGCTGCAAGAAGTCTTCTGGGAATATTTTCATGTCTTGATAAGGTCTAAGAAACAAGTTCTGCTTTCAGATTTGCGCTTGTTTAAACGTGAGAAGTTACACGAAGACATTTCAGGTGTTATTTTATGATTCTATGGCAGTTTACTCAATACAGATTTTGGAAGCAGCCCTGTCTCAGGAGGGTGCATATAGGGTATAGGTAAACATTTGGGGTTTGATATTCTTGTGTAAGAATACTCCTTTGTTAAAGTATGTGTCTCACTCCAGGCATGTACTCTAGTTCCAGTAACAGCAGATGAGATTTAGGTACACAATTAATTATCCCACTGAAATGGCACCAGTTCACCGAATTTCTCAGTCTAAAACTGCGTGTGGCTGTTACTTAAGTATGTACTATTGCATCATAAAATACTTCCATGTTACATGGAGCAAACTTCTTTTTTCATTCAAAGTAAGAATATTGACGTTAATTGTATTCCTTTTAGCTCAAAAAAAAGGCAGGATATGAAGTACTAATTTATTTTAAATTATATTTGTATAGGACAGGTGTTCTGATTTTGCCAGTGCATTTGACATTTCTAGTGCATAGGGGAAAATTGCTATAAGGTACATATTTTTTTTATAATAGATGTTCAAAAGTTACTTCAGCCTTTAACTCAATAAATAGCATAATCTTTCTGGATGCATTTTATGTATACAATTCTGCTTTCTAAAAAGAGGCCTTCAGCCCCTGAAGAGTGAATTAATTTAAAGTAAATTGAACATGTGTTTATTTAATGTACAGAACTCACTTGATACAATGTACTATTTTTGGAAAATGTAGCTGACAATATCAATTCCAATTTCCTTTCCAAAGAAACTGAGGAATTTAAGGATAAATAAACAACTCTGTAAATTGTCTTTCGTTGTTGTGCGCTATGGCCGTAATTAGTTGGATGTCTGTGCACCAGGAAGAGTACACAATGGTATTACTAGAATAAAAAGGTTTAGCATGTTTTCCATTCTGGCCTGGTGGCTGACAGCCAGCGCTGGAGTAAAATTGTTACACGGTGCTGACGCGTCTCGGGCTTGTACTGACAGGGCTTCACTTTGATTTGTGTGGAGGGAGCAATCGTGATAAGGAGCTCCAGTCCTCTGGGTTAGACACTGTTCACTTATCCGGGCCTTCTCATCCTGGCAAAGTAAGGTGGCCACTTCTAACCTGAAAACACACAGAACGATCTGGTAGCGAGATTCAGTATGGTATTGCTGCAAGTTCCACAGATTTATGGGTGGTCAGCAACAACAGCAGTGCTGCTTTTCTTTCCAGCAATGCTTTAGCATGTTGAATAAACCCAATTAACATTGCAAATCTTCTGAATTGATGGTCATTTTTGGCCAAAAATAAAGATGTTAAATAAACTTCATTTACTAGAAATTAGGTATTTAGCCTTTTGTTTTTTCATTTAAAGAACACTATGCTTGAGTTCTATTGATACCAGTGGGACACTGGTTCTCCAGTCTCAAATTATCATTCTGAATATAAACATTTTTGCTCAGATGTGTGGCATGAATAGCACTAGCAAAGATCTTTTGTCACTTCTCTCTCTCTCTTTGGTGCTGTAACAATAGAACCGCATCCGTAGCAGGTATTACAGTCAGGTTACTCAGCTGCCTGAGCAGATGGACAGTTACCTTTTGAAATAGAGAGCTGATTTAAATACCTGGCTGCATTTGACTTGGAGGAAATAGTTGTTAAGAAGCAGGTAGACAGAACAGGCGGATTGTCAGGAGCACCCAGGGTATCAGTAAGGCATGACCCATCCATCTGGCAGTCAAAGTTAAGGTTTTTTTCTCCTTAACATTCACGACTCAGATCCTGGAGAGAGCTGTACAAGCATGAAATCGTTGGAATTTTTCAGTAATGTGTGTGGGTTGTAGATACAAAGAAGTTTACTCTCTGTATATTCATAAGCCAGTCTAAATTTGATTGTAGCCTGGAACAGTCCCTTAGGTATCTTGCTGCAGCTCCATCTTTTCTGGCACACTCATTAATCTGAAGGTGAACTAACTGAGACAGAACCCAGACTCTGGTTTCTTCAGAGGGGCATTTCCCTATCCTTAGCAGGCATGCTTTACACTTATTGGTCTTTCTTTGGTGCAACTCTGTTTCAAGTTTCCCCCATCTGAAGTACAGCTTTATAATGGTTAAAAACGTTTAAGTTAAATTTACTTTATTACGCTTGTTGGTTTTCTGCTTTAAGTACTAAAAAGAGGAGCCTGGTCTGCTCCTTTCTTCATTTTCAGATACAAATGCCCAAAGCTTTTAAGTATTAAGTATTGAGTGTCCCTTTTTTTTTTTTAAACTTGGTTTGCACCCCTCTTGCAAGTCCTGCTAAGCCTGCATTTATTGAAGAAGTAGAAATCTGATTATAAAACTTTGGAAATACACATATATTTATAGCCTTTATGCATGTCTTGGGAAGACAGCTTTTTCCTAGCACGCTGTGTGTGCCCCTATTCTTTTCATCTTTCCATTTCAGTATTTCGTTGTATCAGGTGTCTACAGTAATGCTCTGCACTTGCAGTGAGCACGCTGCTTACTTTTCCGTAGGATTTTATCAAATTCAAAAGAACTCATCACAGTAGTGAGCACTGTGCTGAGCTTTTCTTTGTACACATAAATTATGAGATCCACAGCATTGGCTCAGCATCGTTATCTTCTCTGTAGGATATAGCATGTACCATGAACTAAGTAGTGGTACTACCCTCTGCCTGTGGAGAAAGCTTTATTCAAGATACTGATGTGTTTTAATCCATCTCCCTTCAAGGCAACACCACTGGAACATAAAAGTAAGGAATTGCATGAATATTAATACCAGCTCTTGATGTGACAGGTACCATAGCTTATGTGCATAGTATGGTACTTACAGAATCTGAGAGACATTTTTAGATGAAAATGAATTTTGGCTTTGTCTACTGCTGACAGATTAAGGCTATTTAAAATGGAGTATTTTTCAGTTTTGGAGCTTTCTTCCAGAATAAGTATTAACTCTTAATTTGCCACAGGGGACTAAAATACAAAAGTTTGTTCTAACTGATGCTAAGTTTCAGTGTGAGACTTCGAAGACTCACGTCCCTGCTAAAACCTGTTGATATGATGTTGAGGAAACAGTTCACATCCTGTCACGAATATCACAGTGGTCCGTATTGCCAGAGGTGGGATGTCTGATTTCAGTGATGAGATGACAGCGCTCTGTTGGAACTTATCCACTGGAGCACAGCTGAGAGCCAGCAGCTGTGTTTAACTGTATTAATTTGGAGAAAAATAGTAAGCTTTCATCAAATCACCTCAGAATTTAATATTTCAGAATTCAAAGTTACTTTCTCAACATTTGCTGGCCACTTTACTGGAAATATTTAAGATTACAGATGGTATTTCTGTGATTCAAAAGGGAATGTTTCTCTTTTTTGTTTTATTTTGGTTGGGTGTTTTTTTTGTTCAAGACATGCTGGATTCTCCTCATTTACCTGATAACAGCTGTGATACAGTAGGTCCTTTTTGTTCTTGACTGCCGAGTGTAAATCTTGCCTGATGGTTTTAGGCAAGTTATGTAGCTGTTCGCAAGTAAGTGACAGCAGAGATGGCTAATAGTCTTTGCTCCTGGCTTAGTGCTGTACTTATTGACATGACAAAGCTGTTGACATCAAGAAACTGATTTGCAGATTCAACTGTTAAGATTTATTTGGCCAGTCGTTACAGAGGAGATTTACTTTCACATAGCAATAGCACATATGCAGTAAATTAATTGAAAATACAAGCTCATCCATTTTTTAAGAAACTGTAGAGTCTTAAAAAAATGTATGAATTCCTTCTTCTAAGGACCTCAAATGAGAAAGCACAATATGCATGGTATAAATATCCTTTCTGTGTTTTGATATTGTTAAGGAGAGGACTTGATTTACACACATAGGCTTTTCAAATCTGCAGTAGATTTCACATTAAACCCAGCCTTCTTTAGTTTTACTGCATTATGGAATCATTTTCTTGACTAACTAATTTCTCAGACTTTCAGTTGTTGATGGGTACTTATCCAAGAGCAGTGGTTTCTGGACAGAATCTTGAAAACTTCTCCTTGTCTATAAAAACAGGATAAATGATCTGTCAAATCATTAAAAATGCTTTCAATAGCATTTGAAATGAAAAGTTCTATGAAGATAGATAATATTCCTCAAGTGATGGAGAACTTGCAGTTGGTCTTTTGATTCTAAACTTGAATATTTTAAAGTGTTCATTTTGGGGAGAAAAATTATAGTCTGATTATAATGAAACAAATAGGTTTAACAGCGTAAACTGATTTATTATGAAGATGCATCTGCTTATCTAAGAGGCTGTACTGAGCAGGAAGAGAAGACTGTGCCAAGTCCTTGCCTGTTGCAAGGATAAAAACTCTGTAGGAATTGCTGAAGGTACAACCAATGCCTGATGTTAATTGCCTGAAAATTTAATTCTATACAATGTGTCCCTAGAAGAAATTCTGTTCAGACAATTGAGTGACTGCTCTGGATTACATTTATCTGTTATCTTGTGGAGGGAAAAGTGTGGTTTTTTCCTCTCAGCAATATGTTTTGAACAAACCAGTGTACACAGTTGGACTCTCAGCAGGGAGAAAGTCCAAGGACTGACATGTTATTGTAATAATGGCAAGGTCACCAGCACGATCGGTGCTGTAGCACAGCCGAAAGATTAATATCAAACAAATCTATTTTTAACATGAAGCATAAGATAATCTCTCTTTAGCTGTAGAATATGTTAAAATACATTATTGTAAAATTGCAGGGCCTGGTTATCTGTCAAGTTTCTAACAAGGTTTCTGTAAATCTTATCATATTTAACTGATAAATAGATTAAGTTTTGCAGATAATAGCCTCCTCGTTAAATTGTGAAGATTTCAATCAGATGAAGTTCTCCATATGAAAACTGTGTTAAAAATTTAACTGCCCTTGTACTTGGCTGGTTGTGCTCTATATTTAGGAAAAATGGTCTTAGAATTTCCCCAACTTGTAAAAATAGATCACATCAAATGTATCGAGGTATGACCGCCTGTTCTTGTACACCTGTCGTTAGTATCTGGATCTGCAAAAGAAGATTTTTTTTTTTTACTCGTGTAATTGAGATTTTGTCATAAACCCATTAATTGTAAAGGAAACAGTAAATTCAGAATTCTCTGTTCCATGGAAACAGTACCTTTACTTAGGACAATGTAAACTTTATTTGAACGCTCTTCCAAAGATGCATTGGTTTAATTTTGCAAGTTCATACTTCTTTTTTAAACCCCTATTGACTTGTATTTGGTTGGGGCCAGACTCTGGGAGGTCGATCAGTCTTCTAGGAATTCTGGATTGGTCTTGTTTTTTCTCCCAGCTGAAAGTGTGTCTTGACCTCAGACTGCATTTTGCCTGAATTAGGGAAACCAGAACTGATTAACGGAGCTGTGCTTATCATTTGGCAGCTCATCTGGAATATTGGTTTTGAGATATATTCCAACAGCTTAGGGAAGGGCTAAAGAGCAAGATGCCAAGCTTTCCAAAAGTGGTTTTGAGGTGCAAGTCCATGGCCATTTGTCAGTATTGAAGATTCCTAATGCTTTCATAAAGACGACTGTTGCAACACCTAGAAGAAGTAAAAGAAAGGGAAAGAAGGGGGATCAGGAATAAATGTTTTGTGGTTTTTTTCTCATCTGTGTATTGGGGGTGCTAAAATTGATCATGAGTGTGAATGCTTGATATAATTTGGTTTTTGACATTAAAAAAAATAAATCCCAAAGACTGCCTTGCCCACGTTTCTGCTTGAAGAAGTATATGTGAAAAAATATTTGAATAATAGTTGGAGTGACTGACATGAAATTAGATCAATTGCAGTACTGTTGACATTGATTGAGAGGTGTTAAGTGAGGGATGGAAAAAAACATATTTGATCAAGATTAATCCTTTTTCCACCAGTGCTCCTGAGACTTGTATAATAATAATAATGCTTTTTTTTTCCTGTAAATCTGCTTACAGAAGACTGAGGAGCCAAATCATGATTTGCAGAAGTCCATAGAAATTCTGGACACAAGGATCTTTGAAGATTGGACAAACGTCTTTAAATTCTTTTAAAATTTATAGCTTGGCATCTTTATTTCAGCTGAAACATCACTACAGTTTAAGATGCTGAAATCATTTACCATTATGGATGCATAGTTTTGTCTTAAAATCCCCTTTTCTCATGCCCCTGGGAAAACTGAAGTGGAAAGTAAAATTATAAATGCTTTGAAATGATGCGTGTGTTTAAGTGGAAACCCACCCACAGTTTTCCCAGAGTTCAGGTCACTGAATCCTAATGCTTTTCTTAATGAGAAGGGAACTTCAAAAACTGTCAGAGATACAATTTAGAATCTGAGTGGGAAATGAAGTTGCTTCCTGTGTTCACTCAATGCCGATGAAATTAAGTCTGTTTTATTTGACGTGTAGTTGAAAAGTTCCATATACAGAGCTAATGTTTGAAGTTATCTCAAACCAGATTTGGTTGCAGGGTTTTTCTGCAACAGCCACAGAGTCACATGGAACTCCTTATGTAAGTCTTGGATAACATGTACCACCTCCAGCTCCTGAAGAGGGAAAAAAAAAAAAATCCCTCCTTTTAGTCATATACCTCTTTATCTTTTGATCTCAGTCTTACTGTTACATATAGCAGAAAGTGTATATTAACCTTGGTAGTAAAGGGGACTCTCTTTTTCTTTTTTGCATTATGAAAATAGGACCGTTTTTGCTGACTGTTGCATGAAAATGCTCAAATGCTGCAGTTATCAGCATTATTCACTTTCAACAAATACCTAATTAAACTTGTGGTAAGTCATTCTTAAAGACGGTTTTGCCTCTGTGTTTGTGGAATTCCCAGATATGTCCACTGCTCTTAAAAATGTGCTTCCTGGGCTTCTTTGCTGGTGCCCAGTGCTCTGTTGGAGCCCAGGGGATTTCCCACACGTGAGCAGTGTGTGCACAGCACACAAATGGTGCTGATGGAAACTCCGGAGCTACCGAATGACGGTTCAGAGTGCACAGCCGTCACTCCTGTGGGGTAAATCAGGGGCTGCACAACTCCCTCGGAGTTTCAAGATACTCCTGTGTTCCAGGCACAACACAGCCAGGCAAGAAAAGGCCCCATTTGAGAGCACCAGATTTCTATCAAAAATGACACTGGCTGATGCCACAGATTATAGCAATAATACATCCTTGGAAGATAATGGTCCATTATAAACTGTGGGGTTTCTGGACCCTTGCTGTCAGAGTTATTCAGCATTAAACCCCAATCTGTTTGCTTCCACTGGAGTTCTGCAAGGGTTGGACCTACTTGTGTGCTAAGACCAGGCTCCCAGAAGGCTTCCTCTAGTTCCACAACTGTAATGCCAACATGGGGATTTTATTGGTACCTTGAGTCCAGATAAATTAGTATTTTAATTAAAAATCAGTGGTGACTTTAAAAGGGCCTTTGTCTAATTTAGGGTTAGCATTAACCACCAATTTGACTGTGACAGTGCTTCTAATCTGCCCTATCAAACTTTTGTTTTTAACAGCCATCTGGCCTAACTGGAATAGCTGGGAAATTCAGGCATAGAGAACATCAGTTGCAAGTAATTGGACGTTGTTTCCTCCATGCTGTTAAATGGATTCACGTCCCTCTCATAGTGTTTGTCTGGCATGATAAAATGAGCTGTCCAAATGAACAACAAATATTCATGTGATTCTTTAAATTAGACAACCAAATGAAAGCATTTCATAAAATCCAAGATGGGACGGGAGCTTCTGCACATAAATTGCTAAGTCTGTATATGGATTATATTGTAACACTAACTGAAGTGTTACTCCTCTTCTACCTGTTGGGGATTATCATTATCCTTCAATACTCTGAAGCCTTGCACTGAAGTGTAGTGATGGATACTGCTTTAGTAGGAGGAAAGCTGCACACAGGAATCCAAACTGCTGGGTAACTAAGCCCAAACTCTTACCAGTGGAGTGAAATGACTTATTATAATGCTGTTTACTTCCAGTTTTTACTTGACTGTTCTTTGAACTTTGTTTTCAAAAGGATGAAGCAATCTGCACTACATTATTTTGTATTTCCTTATTAGAGGATTGTACACTGAGTGTCAAGGATTGAGCAAGTCTAAATTCATGTGGAAGAGAAATAAAGAAATTTTTTAAATTATTTTTTTAACCTTAATACTGCTAATCTTGAAATTCAGAGTAGTAAATTGAATTTGTGGAGTGAGCTATATGATTTCTGTTAGAGGCACAGAAATCTCAGATTTAGACTTAGGGGTGACCTGCTGGTAAACATGCTTTTTAGGAGATAGGAAAGAAGTCTCCCTCTGAAAAGAAAAGATTAATCCATGTGCTTTCTAGAATAGGTAGAGCGTTCTGTGTAACCTGTGCTCACGTCTACTAATTCTTTTTCTTCTTAACACTGTAGTGTCTATAAACTTGTACAAAGATAGATGTAAAGACAGGTTATCAAACTTTTAAATCAGGACAGAGCTTTGTCTGCAGAATCTGTTCTGCTTGTTTATGAACACAAGCAGAATAAAGGAAGAGCCCATCACAAGAAGCCACTGTTTACACTTTAAAAGTTTTTGTTTAAAAAATAAAATGCTTCTGTTTATTATAATTCTCCTAAACTCTCTTGGTTTTGCCCTTAGGTGAGGTTTTTTATTAAACTCAAATTCCAAGTTAGCACTGACATTTTTGCTTCCAATTGACTTGTTTGTAACTCCTTTTTCTGCTGTGAATGAGACCACAAATTAAACACTGGCTTGCAGTATTAATACTTTATTGTTAATTGCCTCGACTTGGTCCCTTGCAGTGCAAAATTAATGTCTGTGCCTTCTCTTTCGGCAGTCTTAATTGTAGCACAGGGAGGTTTAATCCAAACTGGAGCAGCATTGTTCCCAGCAAGCTGCTGGAGCAGCGGTCTCCAGAGTGGGGTTCTATGAAGGTACAGGCAGCCGAGGTGCAGAGGGAAAGGAGTCTTTGGGAAGGGGCAGGGTGGCTTTGCTCTGGTTCATAAGGAGCAGCTACACTCCAGAGGTGGCCCCTGCTGCCGTGCCAGTCGCTGTTCTCCTCCCTGGCGTTGCACCGGGACGTTTGGGAAGCGGCGGCAGAGCCGCTGGGGCAGCGCAGCGCAGGGCAGGGCAGGTGTCTCCCACCTCATCATTCGGGATGCAGCCGTGGTTGGGAGCTTTCCTCTGGAGCGTCAGCTCTGGGACAGCCCTTCCCTGGAGCGCAGGAGGAGCTCCGGGCCTGGCTCCTGCGGAAGGGGAGTGCCTGAGCCGGACAGCTTCTCCTGCGCTCCAGAACGTGCGTCTGCCCAGTGGCCTGCGAGGGCTCTGGGAACTGCTGGGTTTTGTTTTTCTTGCTTGTAAGGCTTTATGAGGAATATGTGATCACACAATGCAGCAGATACAACCCAGAGAATATTTTTAACAGTACTGGCATGGAATGCTAACTTAAAGAAACATGGGGTTTCTGTAATCGTAGTTAATGGTTACAAACCAAATTAAGTCTAAATATTTGAGGAAATTAGCCTGCAAAACTGGATGCGAAGGAATGAACACATACCAAATTGTTCTGATGAACAGAAATTACCTTCTAAAGTACTGTGAACTTGGGATGACTTTTTACTCTTTGTGTAATGAGGGTTCGTTTTTGCTCTTTAACAGATGCTGCATTTGAATTGTAACAAGAAGGGGGGAGACAGATAATGATTTCCAGTGAAGTCTAATTTGTTAAAAGGCACAATTAAGCTTTGAGATAAATGATTCAGCTTTTAAAACACTGAGAGTAAAGGAATTAAGCTCAATTCTCACCCACTGCCTGTAGGGTAGCTTTTTGATTCCTGTAAAAGGGAGCATTGTGATTTGAAAAAAATTAATTTTTATGGTTGTGTTCTGTCTCTGAAATCACACATGTGCAGTGACAGCTATTTTGCATCTATTTTAGGGCAGGTTATCTTTTTTGATTCTTCTGAGAAGCTAAGCAGGTTGCTATAGCTACTGAGCTGTGGCTCTGCTGAGGTTTTTTCATCAGTTTCTAAATGTAATTGTTAAATAAGGTTGGTATAAGGCCTGTGATATTCTGCTGTCGATTGCGCTTGGAGATTTTTATTTAATTTTTTTATTTAATTCTGACAGGTACATGGAAACGTGTATGTACTATTTTTATGTACATACGTAGCGACAATGTAATGAAAAATGAACGTGCAGGTTTTCCGAACCAATATTCGCCTCAGAAAGCTCCTGCATTCCTCTTGTTCTGCTTGTGGTTGGGTGTGCATTCTGGTCTCGATACACAGTCCTGCAGGATGAGATGCTGCTGAACAGGATGGCTGTGAGAGCCACGTGCTGGAACTATTTTTCCAGATGATCTTTTCTTTCTGGTGTGCTACAAATGCAAATGCACAAGTAAAAGAACTGCTGCTAACAATACATTGCAGCTGTTAGGTACAGGTTTTTAACACGTGTAAAGAGTCGTTCTGAACAGAATTAGCGTGTCCCCTAATTTGTAAAGGCTGCTACCCGTTCTTGACCCTGCCTACAGCACTTGGTGGATTCTTTGTTCCCTGCAGCTGTGGACCAGTTGTTACACTGGCTGTACTGATACCAGGCAACATTACTAAAAGTGTAGTATTGGTTTTGTCATGGGTGGATGTGGGTTTGGGTATTTCCTTTTGTTCAGCCAGAGTCCACCAGCAGTCCAAGTTCTGTATGATCCTTATGATGGGTTGTTGAGGCCTTATGGTGTGTAGTTTTTCAGCCATCCAGGAGTATGGGAATTGGTGAAGTTCATCTGCAGAAGTGAAAGCTTTAGTGCAGACCTACTGTGCGGAGGCCATAGTGACGTATATTAGATGTTAATGGCTTCTTGTCAGGCAGCAGTCAGATGAGGCAGAGGGAAAATACCCTGTAAAGCAGCACCATCACTGGAAAGCCAGGATATAAAATATGAGCTGGATTTGCAAGGACATTCAGGGATTGAAAGGTACAGGTAGGCATCCAGTGAAATATTTCAAGTCGCTGCTGTTGATTAGGAGTCCAGTGCTCGTTGACATACAGAACTGGAGGCACCCTTGTCTTGGGCTTTTTAGTGAATTCCAGAACCTGTGTATTTTTATTTTTAGATGTTTTATGAATTGTGCACTCTGAATGTCTGACAAAATCTTTGGTAGCAGTGGTGGATTTAGGGGCTACTTGCCAAAGCTGAGTGCCTGGGATGCAGTGCTTCTGAGCCACTCGGGACAGTGTAAATTTATTCTTTACAGAGGTTTTATTCAATTAAGATTAGTGTCCTATTTAGGATGCAATAGCTAATTCTGTTACAGAATAATTTATTCTGGAGCTCATAACTTTCAGCGAATGCTGTATATGCCAGCTGTTGTGATCTTGTTGGATAATACTAGGTAGTCCAAGAACAGAAAGAAACTGTATTGAAGAGCTTATAACAGAATAAAAGTACTTGAGGTTGATACTGCAGACGTCTTCAAAGATGGACTTAAAGACAGGTTCATAATAATCAAATTAATGTTACATTTTTAGCACTTGATCCACTCACTGTTGTGAAGAAAAATCTGAATTTCAGGAAAATCTCTTGCTCCAGACTTCTCTCTTAGACAGTCTTTATTTACCTAAGGCCAAGGTGTTGCCAGTCATCTGTGGATGAATGAGGTGTAGATCTGGGGGTGTGGGACCTCTGCTGCAAAGTGCTGAGCTGCATTTATGACTTCTATGTTCGATGCCCTCTATTTCTGCTCAAAGAGTAACCGCAGTTTTAGGGAACTCTACCAATTCTGCAGCCAGGTTCACAGATTTAACCTGTTAGGACATTACCACTGGCAGACAATCCTTAAGGTGAGCAGCGATCCTGCCTTTAAGGATTTGGATTACCTCCGTATTTATTCTCAATTTTCTGTTGTCGCTTTCCTGCAGTTCCTAAGATATACTTATGCATGTAATCTGGGAAATGAACAAATGAATGCAAATCCTGGTGACCTAAGAGTTTTTTTATAAATTGTAATTGTGAAAATATTTTTTCTGATAGTCACCTGTCTTGATTTCAGACTGCAGTGTTTGGTTTAAGATGAATAATCCTGCGAAAGTTCTAAAGATTTGTATCCTAATTTCGGTCTTATGTAAATACCCAATTGTCGGATCGTTTAGTAAAATATACTGTTGTGTAAGATTGTCTCACTGGACTGTTCATGGACATGAGAAATATGTAGTGTCTGTATTGTGTCTAAATGTATGCATACAGGTTAAAATAATCAGTTACGCAGACAAATTCCCATCTCAAAATCTAAAGTACTTTAATCACTAAATTTTAAAGGGATTCAAATTATATTAGTCTAATGAATTGCACCGATATCTTTAAAAATAGTATGGACATTTGCATGCATGCATAATCACTTACGGTGCTTATCCTATAATTTACTGAGACCTATGACGTGAGAATTCTTGGTTTATAAAAAATCCAGCCTTTAATGACTACTGTAAAAAATAATTGTAATTAAAGTTTAATCACCGTATAAAATGCAGAAACGTTTAAAACCTTACTTTTGCTTTCTAACCAATAGGTGGTGTAGAATTTACCAGAGTGCTGCTGGTACGTTGCATTGCTAGCATTGCAGGAACCTGGTAATTTCATAGTAGAATTAATTGGGCAAGTCAGTATTTTATTGGCAGGATTTGACTGGGGTATTGAATCAGTTCTTGAAGTTTTTTACTTTTATCCATTTTTTTAAAAGGTCCCTGTAATATATAAAGTATGCAGAGCAGTCATTGATTTACAGCTGAAGTGCAACCAGCTTTGAGAGAAACACAGAAGCTGTTTAACAGCAGGACTGCTCTGTAGCTTAGAGCAGGAAACAAGGATGCTCTTTCCAGTTGAAACTACTGGAGGTGTAACATGCTGGTGAAACCTATTGTGTGATTTCTCAGTTGGCTGATCTGACTATCCAAGAAGAGACTGCTACTAGTTCCAGCTAAAAGAATTACTCATTTAACTCAGATAAACCAGTGGTGGTGCTTTGATGCTGAAGATTGAAGTTCAGTGCCCACTGGCAGTCATTGGGGGTTGACTAGCTTTGAGTGAATGACATTGTTGCTATATAATTATGTATGCTGGGATTTGTTTGTGGCATTAGGCTTGTTGTATCTTCTGTTTCAAAGTCGGCTGTAGGTTTACTGGCTGTAAGATAGCTTGCATTTCATATGAATTGCTGATTATTACCTTATCCCTCACTTGCATTTAGAAGAAGCTATTGCACAGAATGAGGAGTTACTTTTCTAGTACAGGGTAAATTTGCAGCTCTTATTCATATAGAGACATAAGAATTATTTCACTCAGTCATATACTCATTTGAATACTAAAAAAAATTTTGCTTACCTGCTCTTTAAGTGGTTGAATACTGTAGTTAGAAAGTAGATAAATGGATAGGAGTGTATAATGCACCTCTGTTACAGTGCTAACAGCAACAGCCAGTTCCTCAATTAAAAAGTGCATAGTTACTGTTCCAGTATCAGGTCTCTTCCTCTCTCTATTTTATATAGAAGTGCATAGAAAGTCCCAGGTTGATTTTAAACTTACAGTGTTGAAACGAGAGACAGACATGAATTCTGCAAATAATCCTCACAGAGCTTCTCCTCCAGTAACCCTGAGTCTTTTGCAGGGGTGGAAAATCTCTTATTCACATGTCTTCCTGATCCTATCAGTGACAGTTTTGCATAGACTGATGCTGGTATCAGTAGTGGAAACTTGTATCTTTGCTTCATCTCCGGATCAGGTAATGCTGCCTGAAGTATTAACTTGCTGCAATCACTTAACAAAACAGTGTCTACATTCTTCCTTTTTGCAGATCACAAAAAGTGATCATATTTGGATCCTCTGGAATGAAAATAATCTATAAGCTTAAGAACATTATCGTTCACTGAAGTTATCTTACTTCCCGTTATGTTTTAACTTTCAAACTTTTCCTCCGTGCCATTTTGGACATAATTTTTGAGAAGGATTCTCCTTGCGTTAACCCCTTACATCCATGCAGAGTTCCTTGGAACATGCATATTCAGAACCTCTCTGGAGGGCCAAGCCTCTGCTTTGTTCTGCTTGTCAGAACGGCTTGTGATTTTCCTGCATTTCCAGTAGAGCTTGAAATTAGTCAGATACTGATGTTCTACTGAAACAAGCATGGGAGTCAAAATTAACATGGCTTTTATTTGTAGCTTGTTCTGTGCATGGTGATAATCTGTAACATTAGAAGCACAGCACTTGCTGCACTGCCTTCTTCCAGCACATCTGTGCGTTGGTTTATGGCAAAGCCAGCTGGGTGGCACTGCTTCCTGTCTGCAGTCTTTGCAGGCAAGTTCAGCATGGCACAGAGCCTTACATAGTTACGGTCGTGTGGCTTCCAGGTGGCTTGAGGATGGGCACAGGCTGCCCTCCAGAAACACTGCTTTGAGTGCAGAGGGAATGCAGGAGATCCTTACCTATCTCTGTGTTTAGAACTGCTCTTTATTAGTATCTCAGTGATAACTGTAAACCTGCGTTTTAAGAGAAGAAAACATTTGAAGAAGGCAAAGTTCAAAGCTTTTGATTAGAATTTCCTGCCAAAGTCTTACTAAAAATGGAAACACAAGTCTCTGGGTTTTTATCACTCTCATCAACTGATAGTTGACTCCTTCACTCCTACACATAAATCAATTGTCTACCTTGCCCCTCACAACTGCAGGATCATACTTGGGGGCATAATATGTTGGAATATTATGCCAGTGCTTTCATTGTCACTGATTGTACCCTAGAAATGCAATTTTAATTCTTCATATTGTCCTGGTGCCTCAGTGTTGGAATGTAATGGATGAGAGATGTTTTTGCATCTGGCAATTGCATGCATTAGTGTTTGCATGAATAGGTTGGTTGCAATTAGTGACTGGGCAGTAAGTGTTTCACACTTTGAAGGGATCATCCCTGGAGAGTTGTAGGGGTTCCACAGTGGTATTTTGGATTGAAGATCTAGAATTTAGGGGAAGTTGATCTACTGAAAAATGGAGTGGGTTTAGCAAGAATAAAATAATCCCTATAAACCTGTGGTCTTTATTTTCCACTTTTGGCCATAGTGCTCTCTTTTCAAGTACCTAGTGATTCACTGCTACTGATTGCAGAGTCCTACCTGTGTGCACAGACACCTTCACTGTGTTTTGAGTCAAATACTTATTCTGAAGCTCACACGTGAAAATGAGTGATTTCATGAAATTAAGTGTAAGCAGAACCGTGACCATTGTGTTGACTACAGATTGGAAGTAATAGGCAGTGGTTTGTTGTTTGATTGGTGTGACACTACTGCCAGTGAAATCTGGTACTTCTTGTGGCTGTACTACAGTTTCAGTGACCCTTATTGATTTTTTTTTCCTCTTTTTTTCCCTTCCTCTAACTCAAGGCCTTTTTACAGTAAAAGCTGACATGAGAAAAAAAAATGATAGCAATAGATGTTTCTGGGACTTGCATACCAAGCACATAATTGTTTTTATGCCTCTTTGAAATAGTTGCCTATGTCCAGCAATAATGATACACCAAGGAACAAATCAAAACCTGGTCAGATCAGTACCCGAGTTTTTCTCTTAATGAAAAGAGAATATTCTTGCTGCACAGCCAGTTGCTAGCTCCAAGAAAAGCTGGAAAGCGCTGCTTGTCCCTCAGAAGCATTTCCCTGCTGACATGGTTTTGATGAGTGTGTGAAGGGAATACCGTGTGCCTAAGGGATGGTAGAGGGAGCTGTGTAACACAGGGCTCCCAAGGGACTACAAAGCTGTAGGACATTCAGAAGTGCTGAGGAGAGAGAAAAGAAGGGCAAAGGGAGTCTCTTCTGCTGAGAAGCAGGCTTTTGAAGGAAGGTGTGGGTGCAATTTCTCTTGTGTTTTTGTATCGTCTCAGTACATCCCAGCTCTTGCCTCTCAGGAGTTTTACTAAGCTGCCTTCTTCCTCTCCCCATAAGTCATTAGTGACATGATGTAGCATCCCTATAGCCTCTGCAGGTTTAGCTGTAATTTAGATCACTGCACCAATACGCTAATTGGCTGCTTCCTCCTGTTGTCATGTGCAGACTCTGTAGGTGTCCTTACTTTCATTCCTCATGAGTTTCATGATTCTACAGTCTTAAAGGCAAATGGTTGAAAGGGCTCTCACAGGAATGCTTTGGCTTAGAAATGCCACACATTTTCCCGATTAATTGATCTCTCCCATAGGTTGTAGAACTGATCTTCTTGACTGAGTCTGCTGATCATTCAGATCTCATGGAATCTCTGTTGGGCTTACTCAGTTTCCACTTGGGTAATTTAAAAAGGAATTTCACCTCCATTTGATGTACTGCTGTTTCACCTGTCCTACAACATCACAGCTTTATGAATGTTCAAAAGAAAATCCAATTTTAATAGAAAATGATAAACCTGGAAAAGAACAAATCAGACAAACAGATTCTGTAGCTAATGTACACTCAAGCACAAGTGTTGTGGAATAACTGACACTGTTAATGCTGGAAATTGTATGTGTACTGTGGTATAACAAAACCCTCTTCATGGACCGTGTTGCTTTATCTACTGATCAGGAGGTCACAGACTGTAAATCCCCCTGTTTGTGTAGGGCTGAAATAGGTGAGTGGAATGGAAGTGATTGTGTTTGGGAGGATTGAAGAATTGCCTGAAAGCTTGAAGTCACTCTGGGGCTGCCTGAAGGCTGTGAAATAGTGAAGCATTTGGGGCACATTGTGCAGTGAGGTGCTGTTAGAACAGTTCCCATCCATCCCATGGAGGGAGGATGGATTGATACGGGAGCTCACTAACCCGGTGTTGTACCTGTGGGTAGGTACATCTGTGGCATCAAGACCCACAGCCAAATCAAAACAAGAGCAATACATGTTCAGCCTTCACCTTTCATGCACTAGAAGGTGAAATTATCAGCAAGAGCAAACATCTTTATTTTGCATCAGAGTAAAGTTCAACCTTTAAATTTTCTTGTTTTGTTACAATACTTCTTAAACAGAATTAATAAAACCTCAGTTCCCATGATTATCTCTTCAGAGATGTCACAGTGTATCCCAGCTGCAGAGGAAGTTCTGCATAACATTAATTATGCACTGAAAATACAAAGAAAGCACTTGACATTTTTCCCAGATCCATATTGTGTTGTTTTACTGGTTTTAGGTTTGGGGTTTTTTGGCATTATCTATATTGATTCAAAAAAGGGCCTTTGAAAACCTGTTCTAGAACTTGCTTTAGGTGTACAGGATTTTCTCTCACTGATACATAATGACCAAAGAAAATGATCATTTACTCTCCCTGAAGATTGTTTAGAGCTATATCTGGAGGACTGTAGCTAAACATGACTAATGAGATCATTGGCAATTACTTCCTGTGTTGCCTTTCCTGGAAACACAAACAGAAACATTTTGTTTGTCCATTGCTTGCATTATTATTAAATCAGTAAATTAAATATGCTGATCCTGTTGGGTTCCTTCCAAGTCAGCAGATTCTAGGATTCTATGCATATTACCATTTCACAGGATGGTCAGAAGACTTTGATTTTGTAGCACACTCAGGAGCAAATTACATTTGGGGTCTGGTGCATACACAGAGCTTTATTACTGTTCATGGCTTGTTTACTCTTCATTCTTTCAGGACAGTAGTAAGTACCATATTTTAAAAAATAATTAGCCTCAATAGAAATTAGAGTAAACTTTTACATAGTTGAGCTAGACCTCTAAGGGTGGTGCTCTCATTTTATAAATAAGAGAACTAAGGTACAGAAATAAAAATGAAGCTATGAAGGCAGTTGGTAACAGTGCCATGGATAAAAATTTGCATCATCTGATACAAAGTCTGTTGTTCCTCTGTGATTCAGAGGAATTTAGTTAGCTGCAAGAAGCTATATGGTATTTTTTTCTGTTTAGCCTGAAATACTGACAGCAGCAAAACGGAACTTTTGGATTTATTTGCAAATTTTATTTCTTGTGTCACAACAGATAGAACAATTATAAGTAATGAATGAAGTTGTTCTCTTAGGTGTTCTGTAAAAAATGAAAAACAAAGGTCTTCGAAGAAATATGAGGGAACCTGTTAAGAATTCTTGGCTTCTCCTAAAATGCAAGCCTGCTCACACTTCCACATAAAGTCCTGTTCTGAGCAAATCAACAACCCCTAAGTGAGAGCCTGTGGAGTTTCCACAGCAGCAGCATCTTTGATGGGAGCAATTTGTCTGAGAAGTTGGCAACATATCTTTTGTCTCAGTGATGTAGGTCCCAGGGAGTCCAGAGAGAGACAGAGGATCCTTTGTTGCCTCTTAATGCTGGAATTATTTTGAGTAGTCATCTCCCATCTCTCTGTTGGTCTTCATCTCTATCCCTTGCTGCTACAGGCAGCTGTGAGGGCATTGTGCTGTGGCCAGTGTGGAGCAGGATTCATTCTGGGTGGAATTTCCGTACAGAAATGTGATGGAAGGGTGGCAGTGGAAATGAAACTAGTATGTGTTATTTGAGCACTGTAATTGCAACAGCAGTTTGAAAATACTTTGAGACTTGTAAACAGATTTCATTTAATTATATGTTGGCCTATCAATTAAAAGGTACAGGAAGGACTCTACCAGCGTGATGTATTCACTGTCGCTCTTGCAGAAAAGTAAGTTAGTTTGGAATGATCAGCTTGGACTTTACGCAGCCTGGGCATGGAACTAACAATGCTGAAACTGCTTGTTAATCTCATTTTGCCTTTACATATCTGTCTTTAAAATAAAGCTTCACAACAACAAATGCCGTATATTGGAAAGCAGGGGGAGCTCTTTCTGTCTGCTGCATTTAAAGAGATCAGTATTTGTGCCAGTTCTGAGTAAAAATGTTCCCAGCCTCCTGATAGAGCTGTAATTAGGGTGTACCAGCTCCTTTCCATGAAGATACATAGCTTTGAAATTATCCCATGATTAGTAAATCTTGGCTTTGTAGGTAGCTAAGAACATGGAGTCAGCCTTTAAGAGTGCCTCTCCTGTTCCTATGCTCTGATTCCACTGGGTAGTTGTGAAAGGAAGTGTTTGCAAGCAGATCAGTAGGGTGAAAAAGCATGTCTGAAATGGGATGGAAACTGTGTGTGTGAAGGTATGCTGGGATGGGAGGGATAGAGTCAAAGAAGTTACACCAGAGTTTTTACACCAAACCCTGTCTCCATGATAGCAGTCACACCAGAATCTCTAAGCCAAAACCTACTGAAGGGGTGAGGTAATTTCCATTGACTTCAAAGGAATTGCTAATGCCCAGTTTCTGTCAGCATTTGACCTCCTGAAAATTCAGAGGAATAAAACCTCAAGGTGTGGGTCCTTTTTCAGGGCTTTAGTGACCAGAGTGTGTTTTGTCTTAAAGTCTCTGAATAATATATGTTGGGAGGGACTTTTGGAGGTCATCTGGTCCAACCCTTCTTCAAGGCAATGTCTTTAAACCTTTTATGACATCCATGTAAGACTGGGCATATGTGAGTGGTTTGAAGCTTTGTAAGGTTTCAGTCAGTCATAAACCATAAACTGTAACCTTTTTAGCTGGAGCTAAACAGTGAGAAAAACCCCATCTTCACGTACTGAGTCCTCACACTCTCTGTGGCTGACATACAGTGCTGTCTTAAATATGTTTAGTCTTGAAATGTAACAGGAATAGTTGGTAGGATAGTTCCTGTGGGTGTAAGTTGGGGTTCTTACCATTGTAGATTGACCAGGCTGAGGCCTACAGAATGTGTTCACTCTTATAGGATATGTTCTTTCTGCTAGTCTGTGGCCAACCTAATACCTTAAATACACCAGTTCAGTTTTAGGAGGATGTGCTGCCCTGCATTCATAGTGCCAGAGGTGCTTAAGTCAGGCATTTGATTGCCCTTGCCCTGTTACATGCAGGGAGAGCCATCTCTTGCAGGGTACCCCAGCACACACACACAGCAAAGGCAGCTGATGGTACTTTTGGATCATTATCTTTGCTTAGCATTACTGTCACTTCATTGTTTGTAAGGCACAGGTCAGATAGACAGTCCTGTATATGCTCATTCCCATTGTGGAACTGATGGATAATGCATCTGTTTCCTCTAAATTGGCCTGCTAAGATGAGAATGTGAGCAGCTAAATAACTGGAGTCAAGAATAAATGCTTAGCCCTTGCTTGGGTAATCAATCTCACAGACTCAATAGGAGGCATGGTACGGAAATAGCAGAAAAGAGAATCTGAAAAGACGTGGGATGATTTCTTTAGCGTAAATGTGGTTTCGTGTCACTTTATTTCCATGACTCACTATATCTAATATAAACAATGAAAGACAGAAGAGAACTGGCTTTCTGAGGGTGGAATCAAATATGAATAAATTTAACATTTAAGCTGCAGAGAGCTCTAGTAGAACTTCTTTGAGTTGTCTGACACCTATCCTGTCATTAGTGGCTGAAAAATAAGTGTTGCAGCCTTTTTATTCAGCAATGCTAGCAAAAAAAAAAAGAAAAAAGGGTCGTTTTAACCCTTTGTCTCACTGCTGTACATAGTTCTTTAATGCTGTTCTTAGGGAAAGCTAAGCATCTCTTGGAACAAATAATAAATGTAAACCATCTCCCCAGGTAGAGGTAGTAACAGAAGCAAGAGAGAGAATGGAGGAGTAAGCAATAAAAGCCAGGAGTAAGCAGCTTTATTTTAAAAGTACAATCAAGGCATGTTTACCACTGGTGTGGTGTTTTATCCTCACATCTTTCAAGCTGCCTACTAAAACTGAGGAATTTTGCATGAAGCACATCACCCTGCTTCTCTGGTGACTATGTTGTGACAGTGCCTGCAGGCCCCAACTGGGACTAGGACCATACTGTGCTTGGCACAGTACAAATGAGGAAAATTAAGTCAGTCCTTTCCCAACAAACTCACTAGAGAAGAATCTAGCTGTGGTTAAGTCTCTGTGGATGCATACTAAATTCTGAAAAGTCAGCTTCTGTTACAAAGAATATGAAATACAAAATATTCCTCTTTCTGTTTTGCAATTGTTTTTATATGTATCAATGTCTGATAGAGGACAGCAGAGCAATCTACTAGAGAATATCCACATACACAACGTGCTTGTTTTATTTGTCTTGCATTGTGATTCTACTTAGATTAGTTTTTATTTATCTGGAACATACTGCAGGCAGCTCTGTGAATGTGTATTTTGTAGGTTTATCTGAACAGCATGGCAGGGCAGGCACGTCTGTGTTTTTTCTTGTTTCTCTCATATCCCCAGCATTTGGTGGGAGAGGGCTTTGCAACTGGAGCATTTTCTGACTGCAGGACTCCATCATTGCAGGATTATTTTTTTCCAAGTAATTCCTCTTTACATTCTGCTCTGAAATCCCACTGGGTGCCTGCTCAGCAGTGCTTTAACTTCTGAATATTGAAACCAGCAGGTATGGTGAGAATGGAATATTTTAAACAGCAGAAGAGACACTTGCTGTAGTGTATAATATCTGGCTTTCTATATGCTGCACTGGAGACAAAAGCTGTATGAGAGTCACTTAGGGTACAGCTGTTTATGGACCAGTGACAGGGACTTCCAGAGTATGTGAAAGCTCTAAAACAGGAGAGTGGTGCTGGGTGCTGGGAAAAAAAGGAAACAGACATCTCTGGATTGGTAACTCAGCTTTTAAGATAATTTTCTAAATCAAAAAAAAATTGCTTGGCAAAACTGTAAGATGAAAGACATTTATCCAAAAGCAGACATTTATGGGTAAAGCATCTTATTTTAGTGCCTGTCTGCTGTGTACAGTGTGGAGATCATTATGGTAAATGCTTATCCTTTTAGATTAAGTTGTTGGCTGTGATACAATTGGAATTAGTTACGTGCAAAGGTTTTTGTAACCAAGTGTGACTTCCAGCAGAAAAAGAAAAATGCAAGAGAAACTGCATGAGCATATAAAGTAGGTTTGTGTAGGTCAAGGAAGCAGAAAGAAGAGTGATTTGGGGCTAAAATATGATAGCTCCTTGTCAAATCCCTGAATCAATGCTTTAGTGGCAAGCAGGCATGCGGGCATGTGTAGGGGTGTTTGAGAAAAGTGAAATAGATTACAATCCAGAAATGGGAGTCTTGAGCAAGGTGTTTTTCTTTTTCTTGGATGGGAGAAACAGCTGAGTAGTTACTTTCTGACAAAGTCAAAAGAGGCCACCTTTGACATAAGGTCTCTATGGGGAACAGTACAGAATGTGAAAGAGAAAATAACAAGGGAATGTTTTTTAAGGGGTCTGTTTCTTTTTCTTATGAGGGCTATTGAAATAGAAAACCTCCCTGAGCACAGCAAAAAGCAAATGCAACTTAATTATGTTACTGATACTCTTCTTCTGATATGCCTTTCTTAGTTGTCTAAAAAACAGGAAAAGAAATGCTAATTCTGCCAGTATGATTGTTTCCTTGCTATGCTTAATTTCTTTGCCTGTTTAATTCACTCTGAACCTTAAAATAGCTTTCTGGTGCTTGCCTTGCTGGCCTCTCGTGCTTTATTTACTTTTGAATTGATTTTCAAGCTTTCACTCACTTCCTTTTGGCATGAAGATCTGTGGGGATAAGGGGATTGTATCTCTTCCTCTGTCCTCTGCTGCCGTGCTTCCTCCCTTTCCTCTGTGTCATGCAACACTGAGCTCATCAGCTGGGTTTTTAATACTCCAAATGGAGGAGTTCTGTGATGGGAGTTGGGAAGCAATACTGTTATACAGTTGGCCTGTATGACTAATCAGTTAGATAAAGAATTCGGGCCGCAGAATAGCAGAGCCTTCATGCTTGATTGATGATAACAGCAGCCAACTGACTTACTGCCCTTACTGCCAGCATCCACCACACTATTAGAGAGGATTTCTAGCACAGGACAATAGATTTGTCCTAGTAAGCATAATGCTGGGGTTTGTAGCGCATGGCCATCAAAACCAAAAGAAAAGCAGGTCAAAATGGATGGCTCCCTGCATATACTTAGAAAAGCAGGAGTGGAAGAGTCTGGAGCTACTGTTTGCTCATCCCCTACCTGCACACTTCCTACCAAAAGAAGTGGATTAGTCTCTGTACTCAGCACAGTGTAAAGAATCTCTCTCATTCCTGATGACCTTTACCATGGAGCTTGTTTTCCCTTGGAAAATCTCCCAGACCATAGGCAGGGCTGATTTCTTTAGCCAGCAGAAATTACTCTCTTTGAGTCAGGGCTTATGAAACTGCCATTATACATAAGGGTAGGATAAATGGAGGGAAATAAAGTATCTTTAATGGAACCCATAAGAAAGAAGGGAAAGCTACACTTGTTTAATATAAATGTATCCTAATTTCTTTTGTCTTACAAGCTGTAAACAGCTCTCAGAAAATCGTATTTGCTTGGGCTTTGGGGTATTTTATGTCTAGTGATGTAAACTCGCTGTGCTATCCACAAAGCCGTGGATCATACTGGTTTATTGAAGCTGCAAAGAAGAATAAGTTGAAGTGGGAAAACTTTTTTCGTTGCAAAGAGAAAGATGAAAGTTTTCCTGGATGAAATCAAAATCTGTTTATGAGTCTCAGGAGAGCAATTCCACTCTCCTGCTTTACAGGAGAGAAAGGAGCCAAGAATATGGATGTTTCTAACACATACACATAATAATACTTTTTATGGATACTGTGAGCTTACTGGGTGTCAGGTGTTAGCAGATTGATTGCATTCAGCGTCACTGCAGAAACCAAGCTGTATTTTTTTCTGTTTAAATATAATTGTGACCACTGTTCTCATTACACCTACTAAAACAGGAGCAAAAGGCACCTAAAATAATATCTATATACTGGATACTTTATTTAGATTGATGTAGATGCTGTTTGGAGCAGAACTCCACTCAGTACAGAAAACTAATATTTAAGATATTTCTGTAATCAGACTTCAGTTGCTGGATTGAGATATGTAGATTGATTTATTATCTATACAAAGAAATCATCTAAACTGTAAACAGCTGGTAATGCTTTCTGCCCAGAATTTGAGCTTTATGTTTGACTTAGTACCTGAGAGAGAAGTATTAAGCTACAGTACTGATTCTGATTTGAAGTTGAATGCTGAAAATTCATTGTGAATTTGTTAACAGCAGGGAGCTTCTTTTGTGAAGAACTAAATTAGAAGCTTTCAAATCTTTCAGTACTGACAGACTAAATAACCTCAGCAATTGATGAAGTTTTTATTCTGTCACTGGCTCATCAATAGCTGTCCTTCCTTTCTAGGTCCCTTATTCATAACAAAATGATTTCAGTATAAAAGGGAGTTTAACCTTTCACAATTAGCCTTCACTTCCTGCTTGCTTCATTCCCGGTTGCCACAATCTAAGCCACAGAAATACAATTAAAATATTGAATGACAGGAATTTATGAGACAATTTAGTTCTGGAAGTGAATTTGTTGTTTGTGATGTAGGGGCTTGTCTGAGTGGCTGAGAGCCGGATACCTGTGGCAGGACTGACAGCCGACCCTTCCCAAGTGCCTCCACTAATGGGAGGATTGCCAGGCATGCAGCTCTGCGTGGTGTCTGGCAGTGGTTACTCATCCTTGGCTGCTTCCCTTCTGCTCCACGTGCCACGTGAACTTAACATCCAGCTATCACAGAAATGAAAATTGGGCACCGTGTGTTAACCTGCAGCTGAATCAAAGAGCATTTTAATGCTGTCATAAAACTGCAAACTCTTATGAAGCTTAAAATATCCCAGATCGCATCTCTTAAGCTGTTATGCTAATGTTCTGTATTTATGTATGTGCATTACCTAAAAGATGCAAAGTTCTCAAATGGAAAATAAAGTCTACATTATCTGCTCTGAAGTGCATCTGCACCATCTCTTGATGAGGTTTGAAATGATGAACTTGCCTTATGCTGTGCCTCCCAAACAGATGCCAGAGAGACTCAGTCCAGTTACAGAGATACCATCAGGCTGGTACAGCTTGAGATACTCTGTATTCAGTGCTTGTCTAAGTCCACAGAACTCACTGGAGTGGCATGGGGGGAAAAATTCTTAGATTTTTTCTTGCCTGGATAGATCAAGGGATGTTCTGGATACATGACGACTATGGAGCTGGAATTTGAAGCCATTTTGCCCAGCAGAAGCAATCATGCAATCTACTTAATACTAATTTTTTATATTTTTCAGGCTAGGCAGCACATTTTATAGACAGCTCTGATTAGCAAATTAATTTTACTTTACTCTTTTATGATTGACTTGGTCTCCTGGGTCTATAAATCAAACCAATTGATGTTTAGCTTTTTTAAAGTTCAGTCATGCCCAGGCTTTTGGCTCTGATGAGCATTTTAGCCATAGAGCTCTGCACCAATGGGGAACAGATAAGGCAAGAAACATTTTGTCATTTTCATTTTTCCTTGGGGAAAATAAGCTGGGGAAAGGACTATAAAACCCCCAGTGATTTGGGTAAATGGGTGGGTGGTACAGAACCGCAGAACAATCTGGAACAAGAAATCTGCAACTGAAATGTTACTGAGTTAGTTCTGGTTCTCTGTGCAAAATAAAGGGAGGAAAGACCGGACAGAGAGCAAGAATTGTGCTGGTTGGAAAAAGCAGCAACACTTCAGATGCTCCTAGTGAAGCATTCCTGTTGTTGCCAGTGGTACTCACTGTGAGCTGAGTCAACACTGTCCAGCATCTGCCAGGGACCAGTTCTTGTCCTGCCAATCTCAGAGCAACATGTCCGTCTGCAGGAGGGGATTCGTTTCCCATTTATGTTTACTTGCTGAAATTCCATAGGGGGAAATGTGCAAACATGGGCAGTGTCCTTGGGACAGTGCAGAAAGGAGACAGAGAAGAGAAATAGGAGGGACTACAGTATGCTTGAGATCTTGTGTAAGATCTGTTAAGGAGCTGTGGTAGGTAGAAGTCGTGTCTTTATAGTTCCTGCACCTGAAGGAAGAAAGTATAGTCTTAAAATATTGCAAAGCAGTTAAACCAGTAGAGAAATAATTTTTTCCTGCTACACTTAAAAGGTGTGTTTCATATTTTGCCATTTCCTTTGCACTTTTAGTTGTAGAGTTCTTTAGAAATCTTTGCTTGTATCTCTGCTAAAGTCTCTGCTTTAATCTTCAAAGAAATCTTAGAAACCTCAAAGACACTCCTTCCTGGTTAGTCCCAACATAGGTTGTTCTGCCAATGCATTACATCCTGACTCAAGCCAAAGGTATTGGTTCTGGGTATTTATCAGAATTCACAGTTGGATTCGAGCAGACTTGCACCATTTTCAGCACTGTAAAGCATTTTATCCCACAGGATGTTCAAAAGGAGACAGAAAGCATCTGTTCTTTGAGGACTTTCATTCCTCTATTTCTACTAGGAGGTGTCTTCATAGTATTGTCTCAAAGTCCACTATTTCACAAGTCAGTTTGATCTCCTTGCCTTAAATGTCCCTTAGCAGTGATGGACATTTAATAGCAGGTAGCACTTCTTTACCTGTATTAATTTCTCATTTCTTAGCATCTATTTCTGTTACATAGTCATAACCTTTTTTTTTAATACTTGGAATGCAAGCTGGTATGGACTTGGTGAGGTATGTGAGCCACAAAACTTGTGCATCCTATGTAATTTCTTAATGAGTCAAAACTTGCCTTTCCAAATATACTTTTAATTTTTACTCAGTGTTAGTATTTCTGTAAACATTCTTTTGGAAAAATCATTTTCCTGAATACTTAAGGAAGTAGAAATAGCAGGAAAACTACTAAGAACAATTAAATTGCATAAATAAAGAGTCCCATTAAATATTTGGAGGCAATTACTCTAAACCTGGTGTAATTAGAATGTTAGAACAGATAATACAAGTTCTGCTGGCACTCCTTAAGTCCATTTCTCAAAGGAGGGTGGATTCAAAGCAGCTCTGCCCAGATTTACTGGGCTGCTCAGCGGAACCTGCTTCAAAGCACTAATTGATTAAACCTGTGCTGTTTAGTATTAAACTGCATCCCTTCTGCCCTAACCTGCTTTTGCTTGTCTGTCTGCTCATGAGTGGTGAATTTTATCGAGGAAGAGACTAGCATAAGTTGTATAGAGACAGTCCTTCAGCTGAGCTAAATGGATACTGAATTAAATAACAGAAACTCTTACTTTGTTCAGCAGGGTAGGGATATGAATCCTGGGGACTAAGGCCCATCATTAACGAAACATATTAAAACAAAGACAGGTTTATGTTATTCTGGTTTTTTTCCCACCTCTACTTTGGTTATCTGACGGGCATTTTATAACTGAGTTATAAAATATGTTCTCTAAGGCCAAACCTGTTCAAAAAATACCAGATTGTTTGGAGTGTTTGTATTCAGTGTATTTCCTGCAGCATTAAGAACCGTTCATCGTACAGGACTGTTTGCTAGAAAAGTAATAATAAAAATCCTCTAGTAACATGCATTGATGTTACTAGCAGAGAGAGTAGTTTCATTGCATCTAGGCAGCCACCAGCTACCCCAGAATGTTGCTTGGATTTGCCAGGAGAGGACAGATGTTGTTCAGGGCAGGTGATGTCTCCACCCCTGTCCTGCTGCTGCTAGACACCACTGGATAACTCTAGAGCTGGAGCAAATTCAGGCACTAGCCTCCCCCAAAAATTTGTCATTTTCCCACTCTTTCAGGTAGGTTGCTTGCTCTTACAGATGACATTCCTCATGGCAGTTTGCCTGCAAAATGAAAAGTGGCCACCATAGAAAGAAGCCTTAAGGTCAGCTGCAAAGGTTTTTAATCTTGATCCTGCTTTATCTTAGCAGGGTTCAAGGGAGATGTAATTTCTTTTGTGTTGTGTGGAATTAATGGCTTGACAGATACAGGAATATTAATAAATAATTCTTAATTATAAGGTGTATCGAATTGCTAAAAGAGGAGATAATATCTCCTTATGACAAATTTGGGCATAACACAGCTAGCCTACCAAATGAAAAGGGATAAAAATAGTAATTTGCACAGTCAGATGTTTTGAAGCCACCGAGGCAGGTAACAAGATTTGAACATCATTGATTCATCTGTGAGCAGAACCACAGTACAGGCAGGGAGATCAGCAAAATTACCTGCTGATATGTCAATTAAATCTCTCTAGTAAACAATCCAAACAAGTGAAATTCTGCTTCAGGCATTTGCTGCCTCTTTCTGTAGCAGCAGAAATTCACTACTAGACAATTCTAGTGGTTAAAACATATTTGGGTGGGTTTTATCTTCAAAGTACTGTCTATCAGACAAGATTTTGCAAGGACCATTGCATGAAATTTCTCAAGTATCCAGATTTTCAAGAGTCAGAATAAATAGCAAGCAAAGTTTTAAATGACAAGCAGAAATGGAACAGAAGTTCTCAAACACAGTTTTTACCTTTTTGGACCACTGTATCTTGAACAATACCATAGATGGACATTAATTATTACATGTATTGAAAAAACAGGTGCAGTGCACCAATTTCCTTCATGTCCTGAAGATCTTCCAGAACAAATTATCAGAAGTTGGTTGCAGACAAAACAGACAGCATAGGAGACCTACTGGAAGTGCAAAATACGGTAAATATGAGTGTCTTAGCTTGTAAAAAATAAATTAAAAAAAAAGTAGTTTTAGATTACATCACAGTAAAATGTAGGAGAAAGAGATCTCTTGACTGAAAGATTCCGCATTCAGAGATCTCAGAGCAAACCACTGTATTGCACCATGTTGCAAGGAGTTCAGAGAACTCTTCCTGTGCAGTTCTGTGCTGCTCAGGCTGTGCTGTCGATGCTCCTGCTGTACTAGAGCATCTGGATTCCTTATCCAGGATGGCAGCCCACATTCCTTCTGGGTGTAACTCTATCCTGCAAAGCACTACTGTAAGTTCATCTCCGTGCTTTTCCTTGGCACTGTTAGGGGTAGGAGTCCCCAGTGCTGGAATAGCTGAAATATTTAAGGCCGGTCTTTCAGTAGGCTTGTGCTGATGTTGAATTTGTTCCAGCTTCTACATATATTTAGATACTGTGGCATAAAATTTCACACCCCTCAAACTGTGGCTTCAGGGCAGTAGCACTCATGGCCAGTTTTCCCAGCTCCAGGAGGGACTAACGGTGTGAGTACAGGGTGCAATCCTGCATCCATTCCTTTCTCATTATTTAATAGAACATGTTAACTGTCATAGCTTTGTTCTTCAAAGGAAATTTTGACACAGCCTATACATTTATTTATGAATTTGAAGTACAAGGGGGAATAGTTCACTGCGTAACAAGAATCTTCACTAGTACCCATTGTCCTGGGCAGTTTGTGTGTTAGTAAAGGGTGGAGAAGTTTAAGTCCGAGAGCAGCTGATGGTGAGTGATTCTGAATAAATTGATATAATAATCTGAATTGAAAACACAGCACGTAGAGTGACATTTTTAGCTTTGTTCATGTGTTTCTGGATAAAGAGGATTTTTTTAATGATCTGATTTTTTTCCCGATTGGATTCAGAAGAGCAGTTTAACATTGAGAAGGAATAATGTGAAGGTTATGCAATTTTACAATAAATGTAAGAATTTAGAGCTATGGCAAGGGAATAGAATTTCAGGGCTATGACTGGGTAACTAGGTACTAGATACAATTCAAGATGAACACTGCACCCAGATTACCTAATTTCATGTAATTGTTAAATCTTTAATGAAATGGAAATATAACATGAACAAATATTCACTTGAGGATATTTATCTCTAAATCCTGAAGAAGTATTTCTGTACCCCTAAAATTAGTTTCATTTTTTCTGTTTAGCTGTGGTTTTAAAGAGTCCCACAGTTTCAGATACAGCTTGACAGTCTTAGTTGCTTTTATTCTACTTCAGTGTCCCACTCCCGAAACCGAGTGACTTTGTCTGATGTTACTTTAGTAACTGCATTGATGATGAGTGTGGGTAGTTATCCATTACTGCTGCTGTTCCTCTCAAACCTTTGTGGGCACATTGCGCACACACACACACAAAAGGGATCATTTTTATAGAGACTTTATATAAATTCTGGCATGAAGGACTGGTGGTTCATCAACAGAGGGAAGAATACTGTGCCTGCCTTAATTGTGGGGAGCAATATACCAGATTATTATTCATCCATTTGCTCTATTGTTGCCTCACTGTGTTTCCGAGATAGAAAGGAAACTGCACTGACACTATTTAAAAAAAAAACATAGCCAAACCTGAAACCAAGAAAAGCTGAAAGAACACTACCTACCCCCTCATCCCAAACCAACCCACACAACCCTATCTGTTTCTGTCCTGGATAAAGTATTTAATGTAGTTACATGCTGCTGTGTTAGGTTGTTCCAATAAACAAATTTTTCATCCTTCTATTCCCAGTTTCCCAGATTAAGCCTGAAGACTTTCTGCAGTCTAAGTCTTTTATAGCCAGTTAAAGGCATCTAATTTTACAGCAAATGCTCTGACGTCTTCTTTTTAATTTCTGTAATAAGAAAAAATCACTGGAGTTTCTATAAATTAAAAAGAATATTATATACACTGAAGTGAAACATCTGAGTTTAAAGATACATAGGAACTACTGAAAAAAATCTGTTCCTTTCATAAAATGACATAAGATTTCAGCGGCACTGTTGTAATTTGGAGTGTACCCATTGATGGGTGGGAGCCTGTGTGTTGATGTGCCATAGTTAGGCTGGAAACGTAGAAGTTAAAACCTCAGCTGCAGTTTGGCTGCTCAGGCACCACTGCAGTCTCTGGGCACTCACGTGCACCTAGACTACAGCTAATGAGCACTAAAGTTAATAAATTTTCACAGATACTCTGAAAATGACTTCAAAAGATGTTTGAACACACCAGTTCATGTGTGCAGGAAATCATAACTGCATGTGGAAATATGTACTGTTATCTACAGGTTTGGATTTAATGGAATTTTTGGTTCCTTTTGAGCTTTCCCATTCTTAGGAGTCAGCATAGTGATCAAAGAATCGGAACAGGGTTATGAAAGTGAAAAATTCCTTTTAATCCCAGGTTTTGCTGCACATTTTCCTTGGATACATCATGGTGTGTGTCCAATAGCAATTACTGGTGCTAACGTTACTTCCCTTGGAAAATACATTGAAGTTTCAAGTTGAAAATCTCTATAAATGTAAAATATTCTCTATAAATGTAAAATACTTGCGTTATGATGTTAATGGTGGTGTTTCATTAAGTTGTTACTGATGAATGGAACTATAAAAATTTATTCCACTTTCTGCATATTCAGCATCCTTTTTTTTTTGGTCATCAGACAATATTTTGAGTTTTCCTAGGGATTTGAAACTTCAGAGTTGACTTTGCTGACAGCAGCCTATGCAGGTTATGGAGGGGACTGTGACAAATAATTCAGTGAGTTAATTTTCTGAATTGTCAGTTTGGAATGTCACAAGATGTCAGATCACTTGGTTGTTTTGCTTCTGGTGTGACTGATTTCAGAAGGGGATTAAAAGGGGCTGATAATAGCTCCTGCTTTCAGTTCGATAAAGCTGGAATCTAAGAGATGCTGTTTGGCCTAGCCTTGTATAAAGTTTTCTCTGTTATACAGTTTTCTTTCTCCTTTCCTTAACATTTTGGGAGAGGGGCGAATGCCACCCTTTAGACATGTCTAAATGGTACCTGGACGTTCTTCAGATCCCTCTTCTTAGTGTTGCACAAGTGTGGACTTGAGTGTAGCTGGGAAATGAAGATGTAAAAAGAAATGCTAGAGTTCTCTGTTTGTGGTATCTCTATTGTATCCAGGTTATATACGTATATAAATTAGTAAAATTGATTATATAGACTCATTTCAACAGCCAGCTCTTGAAACTGACCTCACAGGTAGTCAGTCTAAATAATCTCCTTTTGCATGATTATGTCATTACAGATATTAAGGACCAAGCATTCTACTGGTATCTCTAGCTTAAATACAATCAGAATAATGCATGTTTTCTACAAAGAATTTAAGTACCAAATCCATTTAAAGTCATGACACTGTGTCCAGCCAATGGCCATTCCTGTAATTCAATTCAGCTTAATTTATGCAAACCAGAGAGTTTCAGTCAATTGCAGCAATAAAACTTTTGTTTCAGCAGCCAAGTTAATCATTTGACTCCTCGTGATTGTGTGTTTCCATGACAATTGGATGGGTTTGTGACTGACACGCAAAATTAAAATTTGCTCTTCAAAACTGTAAATCTCAGAGACCTATTGAAAGTTCAGCCATATTCCTAAACAACTTTTCATTAAAAGAATGCTGGATTGTGACTTTCAGCAGCAAAGGGGCTGCAGTTTGTAGGTCTCAGCACCAGTGAGCACAGCTGAGTAATGTTAAGATTTATTGTGGCCTTAGCCTTGGATTTAGATCTCACCTAAATGTGGACTTTTATTGATTTAAACTTCTATGGGTTTAGTGATTTCTTTTAATTAACATCTAGGGTGAAATTACGTAGTTCTTCCACAATCTAATTTCCTGTTGCCTTCATGTAGGACTGAGTGTGGTTAACAGTGAGAGAGCCTGCTGGAGTTTTTAATAATAAGGTTATGCATATACCAACTCTAGGAAAATTTATGCTAATGGCTTTACCAAAATTTACAAAAATGTATGGGCACTTTGGCAGATGAAAAAATCTTACTTAAAACCATAAAATTCACTTTATGTTATTAAAACTCTGGTATTGTTAATTAAGGTAGGTTAATAACAGGGTTTCAGTGGAAAGTATCTTTGTTTCATGCTCTCTTTTAGTGTCTGGATGGCCTCTGGACACATGGAAAAGTCCATCTCCCTTTCTAAGGGACCAGAACAGTAGGACTTAGATGAGGCCTAGAAGGAACAGCAGCTTATTTTATATTATCATGGAGATTTATTAGCATTATATGAGCAGCTTAATACATAGAAGCTTTTTTCTTCAGACTACTCAGGGTGATTATATTTTTTTGATATGAAGTATATTACTATTTGTTAGTTCATTGCAATTTTTCTAGCAAGTCTCAGACAAGTATATTTTTTGTGCAATTTTGCAAGTCTGATACGGTGTCATTATATCTGTTACTGTATTCATAGGATCCATTTCATGTCTGTATGTTTTGAGATCTGAGAAGCACCTAATGCCTGTGACACTGTTGTGATTTAAAATCAAAATATCTTGCTGGTTTCCAAGGTACTTGTATGAAAAATATTTTCCTCCTCTAATAACTAGTCAAGCTGAGGGTTTTTTGAGGCCAGTATTTTTGGCATCATCAATCCTTAGCTGCATTTTTGGTGTCACAGAAACAAGAGACATCGCTGAATCATTCAAGAGGAGTAATAAAATGAGAGGGGAGAAGTCTGGCAGGTGAACATTCGTGGTGTGCCCCAGCCCTGAGCTGGCACAGCCTCATGTGAGTGTTGGGACTGCAGGATCTGCAGTTGCTTGGCTGCTCCCATCCAACGGCAGCCCTTCAGATTAAAAGAACAGATGTGCAGCCAGATTCTCTCTTAAATCTGCAGATTATAAATATTTAAGATGCAAATAAGACTTATGTGATGGAGCTACTGCTTCTGTGTTTTTGGCGATCAGTCCTGTTGATCAGTTTTATCGCACTTGGTTCTTGTTGTGAGGACACTATCCAGGCTGGCAGAACTGAAATTAGATCTGTCAGCTCTTTACTGCTTTGTGGTTTCCCATGTTGTGTTAGTTCTTGTTCTGCTGCTCCACTCCCTGAGCCTGAGCTGCAGTGAGCAGTGTTCAACTGAAAGGTTCTGCAAGGCATGAGATCTCAATTACATCTGAGCCCAGAGAGATCCCAGTGTGGCACGGTGTATCCACACCTGCAAGTGCTATGCTACTGCTACTTCTCTGACTTCATTTGTTCTCGTTTCTGTGGTTTTTGTGAGCAAAAGGGGAAGGGTTATATGGTACTGAAAAACTGATTCAACAGGTGTATCAAATCTATACTGATAAATACATAAATTTTAGAAGCAATGCAGTTCCACACTTACTATTCCTACCAGGAATGTGTAGTAATCCTTCTGTCAACTTGAAGAGCAGGATCTGTAGCATGGAGCAAATGTATATGAATTGTTTTCCTGTTTACTTCCCTTCTAGTAATTACCTATTCCCTTTCCTGACCAGTAGCAGCTCCGCAGGACAGACTCAGTGTGTGCTTTCTTCACTGTTCACCTTATTTTCCTTGTTTCTTTGCTGGCACATGGTTTTTTCCTGCTTGTTTTCCCTCTGCCTAGCGACAGAGACAGTTCTCTGCAGTCACTAAATCACATATCAAAATTATTAATTAATATTAATTAGTCCATTGCTACTTCATACATTCAGATTTCTGCCCTGGCAAGTTACCACAGCAGCCACATGGAGCACATCCAGCGAGAGGGATAAATACAGCGATTGAGGCTCTCCTTTCAGGAGCTGGGACAGTTCTCCAGGGTCACACGTTGGCACGTGCTGCCAGTGCCAGTTCACATGTGGCACTGCTGTTCTGTTTACAGTGCAGATGTGGGTCTCCTGAGTGCCTTTCCTTGCCAGTGTTTTTGTGTTCTTCCCGCCCACAAATGTATTTGGTGTCAGCATGTTTCACTGCCACGCTTCCTAGCGATTGCTCTTCTCTGCTACACTGGTTAATTTGGCCTTGCAAAAACCTTTGGTCTCTTGTTTGTTTCTCCACTGCTAGCAAAACACAGTATTTGGGACTCTTTGAGGTCAAGCTGTCACTGAAATAAATTAGGCAGTTTATTGTAATTGCCAAATTTCTAGTGATCTGAGTTTACTCCCCCACCTTTTTTCTTTCTTTCTATTTTAAATGCTGGCTTGTCTGTCTCAGAATCCCAACACTCCTTCTTGGTTAGGTTTTCTGTAGCACATCCTTCCAATATTTCTTAGAAAAACAACAAGAAGTTGCTTGAAATTAGCAAGATGTCAGAGTTTTAGGGATATGTTTTCATGTAATCCCCCTTAATTTGCCTTAAAGATAAATACAAAACAAGGAGTTTATATATTTTTTTATATAGGTCTAGATAATTGATTCAACTTCTTTACAGTAGATCTGTAATAACTATTCTATATCAGAAGAGCTACAGTAATACATGAAAAAGATGAGAGCAGTCACCATAAAAAAGGAAATAGTGTGGCAAAGCAAATAATTTTGCTTCAGAAGTGCCTGGATAACCAAATTCCTGCTGCTTTCATGTTTTAATCCTCTTAAAAGAAGAGGCTGAACTCTTCTTGTGTTTAAGGACCAGATTAAACCCAACAAACTGTTACAATTCTACAATTGTTAAACATGTGCACTGAAAGTGCTGAGAAACAAAGTCTGTTAATAAATGCATCTATTTACTGTGCTTCAATTAATGTAAGATTATAGATACTTGCAGAACTTTTCTGCGAGTGTGGGAACACATACTTCTGGAAACTAACAGTGCGTGTTTTAGCTGCTCTTTTTTGTCCTGGGAATTGAAAGACCTGTAGCAGAGTGTTTGAATAAGTTGGTGTGTCTTTAAATAGCCCGAGTGCTATGACTGCCCAGTAGCCTGAATGCATTAGAATGAAGCATGAAGCTTGTAAGAGTTCTGGGACTTGGAATAGAAATATTCTTTGTATTTCCTCCTTCATTAAACTATCCCAGCTTTTTGTGTGAATTCCCAGTTGGCTGGGAAAGGTTACTAAGCTCTCATCTATATCAACTGCAAATGATTGATTTCTTCTATCCCTAGATATTCTTCCTACCCATCTGTTTTACATTCTTAGAGCAACAAGTTTGGATGATATTTATGTCTTTCCCTGGCAATTGTTTTTCAGTTTAGATTACTACAGTAATTCACCTCTAATTTTCCCTTTGCTTTATTGAAGCAATTTATATTAGTGATCCTAATCTGTGCTAATGTCACACTATTCCATGTGCATGACTGAGTAGAGACCCTACTTTTTCTCTTTATGTGAACTTCTCCCTTCAGTTCATCATTAATAAACAGAACTTACTAGATTTATTTTAAACAAAGACAAATGGAAACATTGTTATGCAATTAAATAGAATATACATAATTGTTCTGTAAGTCAGACAGACGTGCTGTGCTCTTTCACTGTCATCCAGGTACAGATTTTGCATCCTTGCAGTTTCTACTGCCAAAACCTCATTAGTCAAATCAGTGCTTCTGTGGAATAAAGTTTAAAGAACGCCAGCACATCTGAAATGATCTGACTGCTTGTACCTTTTGGGTTCCTAACTGTTTGTACGTATTTTGTTGGTTTGGGAATGTTCATTAAATTTACCTGCATACACATGCATCCACCTTGCCAGTTTTCTGGAAGATACGTACAGCTCCTACCACCCGTGAGAGTGCTATGGATTCTGCAGGTTTGCTACAGGACTCCACTTGTTTCAAGCTACTTTTCTAAGTTCTTGTTTTAAAAAAAATTAAAAATCCTGCTTCATGTAAAGAACTGTAAGAGATGTGACTGAGGCCTCATTCAATTGCATCTTTTTTAAGGACAGGAGGAAGGCATCACTTAGGTGTTAAGGATGACGTCTGAAATTCCAGAGATTTTTCACTCACAGCTCTTGACCTTCAGCAAATTGTAATTCTCTCTGTGATTTCTCCAATCTTACCTGTATTATATTTGTTCCTTTCTTTTACCTTTATTAGCATGTAATGGTAATCTGTCTTGTCTGTGGTAGAAGGTCTTATGGCAGTTACAGGATTAGGTGCCCGTCTAATAATGACTGCATGAAGTATTCTAGTGGTCAGCTTAGACTATTAAGAGTATTCAGATTTATCTTCAGTAATGCAAATTTATCAGGAAAACAGAGTTCTTAAGCTAGGCTACCCTATAATTTTATTCACAAAATATTGTTAGTTAAGCTTTCACTCAGGCTAATTTTCTTCTTCCGTTTGGGCACAGAAAGAACTGGACGTTTTTCAAGTACGTATTTTCAGTAAGAAATTTCCTAGCTTGAGAAAATATCTGGTAGCTGCTTTTGTTCCGAGTTGAACCCTTGCCAGTGTAATTGCCAGGGCAGAAGATGTTTGCCATGGGCAGTCAGTGCAGCATCATGAACATGCCAGAACACTGTCAGAGCAACACGGGAACATCTGATGGTGCTGACTGCACAGTGCTGCTGGTTATTGTCATCCCAGCGAAACTGGGACAGCACTCTGCTGTGTTACAGCAGCTAATCTCTGCTGTATGGGTACAGTAGGATATTGATTGCAAATTGCAGTTTTCCTTTTTGAATTAAAATTGTGAATAAAGATTCTTCTCAAAAATTCCAGCTTGCTTTGGGAAATCCACTCCCTTAACTTTATGGTTACAGGACTGGGTCTGGCTTGCTTCGGAGAGGAATTTCTACCCTGGAGAATATAAACATCTGCAACCAGTTGCCCACAGTTGTTGTGAACTTTACTGGCACCAATGTATTATTACTAAAACCAGGATTAATTTTTTTATCCTTCTTTTTCCAGGATTAAATTTCATTATAGAATTTTGGAAGATCACCTTTACCTCCCATTTAAATGAATACATTTATCCTCTTTCTGTAATACGTAAAAGGTGACTTTGGTTACCCCATGAATGCCATCAAGTTCAATTTAGATACCCTTAGTATACTAGAAAACAAAATTAGATAATTCGTCATCTAAATTAAATGAAACTCCATATTAGCATGTAATATAACAAAATTCCTTTCAAAATTTTCATAAAAAGTGATCAACTGCTGCATTTTAATTTAATTGGGTGTGATGAATTCCTATGCATATTAGGCTGTAAAATTTTAAATTACATTTTTCAATAAAAGATGTTCAGTTATAGTTTCATTGCTATGTAAGTTCTTGAAACAATGCTGTTGGTAAAGTTTCACTTACTACATATGTAAGTGCACCCATGTGCTACTAGACCGTGTATACCTTGTTTTTCCATTCCTACATGTCTGTTTGTAATGAGGATTATTAGGAACGTAGTACTAGCAGCTGTCAGCAGGCTCTTGATAAGAAGATTATTATGTGTTAACTTTAAAGAGTTAGGAATGTATAATTCATGGCTACTTTGGTGGATTTTGCAAATGTCCCAGTTGTACACAGTTGCTGATCAGAATGACATGATGGAAAACAAATCTTGGAAATACTGTCATTTAGGTTTGTAGCAATAAAGAAACTGCTGTTTTAGTGCAACTTCTCTGTTTGATGTTCAGGAGGAAATCTTAGTCCTGTATTAAAAACACTAAACTGTCTGGGCTTCTTATAAATATTAATTTACCAAATGCACAGAAGTCTGTGACATTTCCTTCAGAAGAAAGGATTAGCTTTAATTTTGCTTGTATCATAGCACAGTAAAGTGAATCACTGTACATTGGCTTTCGTAGTTCTGTATTTCATACATTTTCTTTTAATATGTCATGTCTTTATCAACACAGTAACACAGTAGAGGAAATAGGTGCACCCGGTTTGGCAGAGTTAGTTCAGCCGTTGTTTCTTTAATAAATGATTTACTTCACTGGTAGCATGTAATGACTTGAGTGACTTTTATAGGCTGTTGTACATTTTCAGTCCTGACATTTTAAAAAGCCACAGTTCTTATCTGTGACATGTCTGTGTACTGATGCATGGGCTCTTTACTGCTTTTGTAATATTTATATAAAATTTATTGGCAGTAACTGCTATTACCCAGCGCATCTCTCTTGAAAGGTCTGTGTATCTCTCCACGTTGACTGAGCTGTTCAGAGGGGGTTTGGAACTTTCTGGGCATTTTGCCACCTCTTCTGTCCGAACTTTGTCTGCATTTGTATCAGCTGCTTTGGTTAGTGGTTGCTCGCTTGATGTTAACATGCTGATTTACACTATAATTAAGAATGAGTAGGAGTTTCTGAGGGAACTCAGAGCTCCTAAGTAACACAAAAATAATACTGTTTTAAATAAATTTCTAGAGATAATTGAGTGTAAATATTAAACTATCAAACAGCTTGAAGTCCACCTCTTTTGATGGAAAGCTTTGTAATGAGTTGCAGGGTGAGTGCTGTTCATTATGTTTGTATCACATCTTTAAGACGAGAAACCTCATTTCCCATAGCTGTTTCATATGTTTTGATGCAAGTTGTGACAGAGCATATACCCACACACTGAGTTGTGTAATGTAGCTACCTCATGTTTGCCATCTGATACCTTACATAAAAGCAGAACTGTGCTGTCAGTCAGAATACCCTACATTTCTTTGTGAAATAAAGTAACAGTTTAGCAAATGAAGATGTAAGGTGAAGGAAGAAAATTCTTTTTTTTCACTTCCTTGTGTCTTGGTTAAGTAAATCACAACAGATGCAAAATACAGTTTGGAGGGCTCTATTCAGCTCTGCCCAAACTTGTGGTGATTTATCTGTGACAGAGCTCTTGCCAAGGAAAACATACATTTGGAAGGTATCAGCTTCTTGCAATCAATAAAAACAAAACATGGACGGACAAATTAATTTGGGAGTAAGTGAGCTCTTTTCCATTGGTCTCTTTCCCACTGGGGTAGCTGCTGGCAAGTGAAGTTGTGCTGACTGCAATCCACTGCTGTAAGCAAGGGAAACGTTAGTTCCTTGAGGCTGATTTGAAGTTGTAAGTGAGCAACGAGGGCTGGAGCCATGAGCCTGCAGGTAATTTTTCTGCTACCAAATAAATTACATCATCCAAATTCTTTATTAGTTATTTTAATGCCAGAAATGTCAGAGAGAAGGTAGTTTGAGTGACGGAGCCAAAGATAAAGGCTTTCCATTCATGCCCTGGGCAAGATTTTGCAATGTGTGCTTACAGTAGTACTGCAGCTGAATTGAAAAGCAGTCTGCTTGTCCGTCCACACCATGGTATTGTTTCATTTATTTTGGACTACACTACTTGCTTGCCTCACATTTGTCAGTGTTAGTGTCACCAGTTTCTGTGCAGAGGTGAGGAATCCGCTCCGTGCCCTGGAACGTGTTCCAGCCGTGGTTTGTGTCGCACTGGCTCCGTGTCACTGACGCTCAGACTGGCACAGTGTGAGCCAGGGGCCAGGCAGTGCAGTGCAGTTACCCAGTCCGCTGAGTTACCCAGGCTGTACCTGGCTGAGGGCTGCTCCTCACACTGACTGAAAGCACGTGTTTTCAAGAGCTTGGGTGCTTGCTCAGAAGCCTTTTGAGTCAGGGACCAAGAAGATGGGAGGAATGGATTACCAGCACAGTTCAGACATAGCTGATGGTACAAAATAAGACATTAGGAAAAAGAAATGGTAGAATAGGGTGGTACAGTACTTTCCATCGTGCTGTTTGTGTGCACACATTTGCAATGGTGCAGAATCACAATTCATCCCTAAGTCTTCCTGTAGTCCAATAAGCTGCTCACATTCTCACCATGTTAGAAAAGCTTTAATAGCTAATTATGTTCACTGGAGTAGGACAAGAATGAAGTGTGGTTGGGATGCAATTGTGGAACTTGCTGACTAGCAAGACATGATATGCTGATAGATGCTTTACTTTCCCAGACATTTTTGCAGTGTCAGTGCCTTGATGTTCTGTTAAGTTCTTTGTTCTGAAAATATTTATCTTAATTAGCTACTATAGCTAGAGACTAATTGTCTAATTTCTTTTTTTTTAGTCATTTGTTGGCGAGCAAACATAAAATCACTCAGTCTTTAACAGTGAGGCTGGGGTAATTAGTTACAAGTGAGAGATAACAAGCAATCTGAAGAGGCATTACAGGTTTTTCTCCACCTTTCCCATTTGAGAGCTGTAAGATACTTGATTAAAATCAGCAATAAAAGTATATCACTGGAATGAAGCAGCATTTTTGTAATGAAACACAGGTGTTGTCATGCTGTCCAAGCTGGTTGGTTTTCCCCCCTCTCCCCTGCACCACAGGGCATGTTATCAAATGGGCAGCAACCAAGGGCTGAAGAGGGGACTTTGCAGGATAGCCATGAGCTTCAGCAAGCTCCAGGCTTCCCAGGATTTGGGGCTGAAACTCTGAGCTGGCATCAGCCGATAAAAAACCAACACTTGGCTTCCCGCTGGCAGCTGGACTGAGCCCATGTGAACACGGCATTATCTGATCCAGGTGTTTGCCATAACCCACACAGCACGTTAGGGACTGTCTCTGGTTTGACAAATATCCTGCCCAAAGAGTAAAATGAAACACATTGATTTGTATTGAAAAGACAGGTAGTTTTTTCTTGGTAATCAATGCTAAATTTCAGGCTGTACAGATGTGATTTTCGCTAGAAGACCACCAGTAGTAGTGTGGGTGTATATAAGAGCTCTGATACTCTGTATACATATTTTTGAGATCTTGTGAAGTAGGCAAATGCACTTCATTCTCAGGTTGTTTGATTAAAAAAGATTCAACAGCCCACAGCTGAACATGAATGCTCTAGTGGGACTGGCTCTTACCCAGGACATCCCAAGCCTTAGGCAGCTTGTCTTCTTGACTCTGAATCAAAACCAACAAAAATACAGATGAAAAAAGGAGGAAAGAAAAATCAAGGGAAGTATTTTTTCCAGTAGTTTTTGTCTATTCCAGGTGACACTCTATGTAAATCATTATTTATTTCTGGCTTAAAAATGGAGAATGTTTTAATAAATAAAATTAGCTTACTTAGAGGAGATAGTCCTATTCTTGTTATGAGACAAAAGCTAAAAGAAATTTGGCTTCCAAGAAGCTCTCTTCTTACATCAGAGATGTAGAATTTTCTTTTAGCACCTCTGTGGTTACAGTGAGTCTGCAGGATTGAAGTGCTTTTCCTTACTTCCCACTCACATGTTTATTTGGCCTTCCTCTACCTTCCAGGCAAAGGAGGAGCAGTGAGGAAGGGTCCAGTGATGGAGCCATGTGTCATGGAAGGGTAGTGGCATGTCTGGTTTTTGGGTAAACTTTACCTGAGTGAAGCCCAGCAGGGGTGATCTGCAGAAATCAACTGCCTGAAATGTTCTTGCTCTCAGAAAGAGAGCAGGAGAGTGGGAAGCCAAGACAAAGGATCCTGCTGGTTAACTTTGAGCAATTGCTAGGATAAGAAATGCTGTAATGGGAATGCTGCATGAAGCTCTAACAAAAAATGAGATGTTGAAAAATGTTGAGTTCTTTCTGGTGAATTTCCTGCTCTAATTTCTCTTATTTCCTGCTGTTAGAAGAAAAAATGTCAAACAGGATGAGGTGTATCTGTGGAGCCACAGTTGACATTTTTAGAGCCACTAGATGGCATTTAGACCTGGATGACTGAAAATGCTGTGGTGTTTGCTTATGAGGGAAACATTTTTTGCTTTTACATCTAGGAATTAATGGGAAATTAAATATATAATGGCTCAATTTTAAGTTCAGGAATGTGTGATATATGCACATATGGCACTGGGACAGAAATCAAGAGGATCTTTTGATGGAGTTTACTTTCAATACTCCAGTTCTGTGGGATTTTCTTGGGATTTCAGGTGATGGTGGAATAGATGCCAGAGCTAATGCTTTTTTGTAAACCAGCATGACTCGGGAAGGGGAACCAAGGAGAGATACAACTAATAGACTTTCACAGTATTATGTAAATGTTATCAGTTATTTAAAAATAATCCCCTCTTCCTGCTTCCCCCAGATGGAATAAAAATCTTTGTTATTTTCTTTGTTTCTCTTACAGAGTTATTATTGAACCAAGGGAGAATTTCCATATTAAAAGCCACTACAAGAAAGAGGTATTATAAAAGGTACTGTGTTTCTGCAGCTGAGTCTCTTGAGTGTCTTGTTACTATTTCATTATATGTGTTCTTAAATCACTGTACTTTTATTAAATTGTCTTAACACCTCTCAGAAATTCCTTTGTTTGCATGCTATTGAGGGCCAACTAAAATTTGTTTAACGTAGTGGTAGAATGGTTGAGGAGCAGAAGGAAGGGAGTACCTGTGATAGCTCTTAGAACTGGAACTCGGACAAGACCCTCTGCCGTCGTTGTGCCCAGAGCCAAGGCGGTGGCAGGGGTAAAATGCAAATGCAGCTGAGGGAAACATGGATGACAGTTTTCTCTTTTGTGCCATCTCTGATCCATCTCTCCCTTTTCCTTTTACCATGGAAATACTTGTTTAGCTTCATTCTAACCCTGACAGAGCAGGGCATGTCTCTCAACTGTGGGACTTCTTCCTACAGGCAATAAGGGTCAGACTCTTAGGATGCCTCTTCCTCTCTCCATGCCCTCCCTGCCAGCTATAGATTAACCTTTCTGGAGTCAAAAGGCCAGTCCTCTGGTCACTTAGAGGATGACCATAAGCATTTTCAGCTGCTCTAAATTCACCTCAATACTTTGGTGTGTCTGTTTTAAATCTGGGGACTTTGAATAATGGGATTAAATATTAAAGTACTCTTGTTTATTTTCCTGAAATATTGCTCTCTTCTGTGTACTGCTTTATTTTTCTCAGTGTAGGTGGATTATAGTTTTAGCCAAGCATTCCTCGAAAATAATCCTCTGAATAACACATATCATGTTACTGATTTTTATAAAGTTCTTTCCATTTTCATTTGATTGTTTTTAGATTAAACATATTTCCTTTTATATATGTCAAACCAAAAAGTTTTATTGAAATAAATAGCCCATTTAAAGTTTCAAAGCTGTTTGTAGGAAAGATTCTCAGCAGAGTTTACATTGTATTTACTGCCTGAAGTGTTTGGGACTTAGCTCTGTTACTTTCGTAGTCTTAATGAAATGAGTTAGAAGTGTTTATTATAGCTGAAATGTATTCCTATTTATACAGTGCAGGATTTTAGTTTTAATATAATAGAGGGAATTTGCTTTTAACATTTGAAGTGGTTAGAAAGTTAAAGCAAAATTGTTATTTTTCCCACTCAGCAGGATGGTTATTAAAAAGGGATGTTTGAATAGAAAGTTGTTTCTTGGAGCAGATCTTCAGTCATTTGGAAGAAATATTTCTGCTTCCAAATAACTGTAATTAGGCACTAGTGATAAGTTTGTTCCTGGAAATAGGAAATATTCGTGATGGGGGTTATAAACTACAAAAAGCATTAAGATTTAGTCAAAGATAAAAATGTAGGATGGGCTTGGAATGGGTGAGATCAGAGTCTAACTATAGCTATCTGGAAGAAAATTATTCTCCAAAAGACAATTGATAGTGACCCACTAAATCAAATATTTTCCCCAATTCCTGCTGATTTTCAGATCAAGGTCAACCTCAGCACAGAACCTGTCATTTAAATGCGGTCGTTTTCCAGTTGAAATGGAGGTTTATGAGAAGGTCGGATTCAGAGCAGATTTTCCATGCAGGGAAGGAGGGATGGGGAGAAGGGGGGATCCTTGGAGGTCTGGCATGGTGTCAGTGAGCTGCCAGCCCAAGGTTGTGGTGGCCTGTGCCAGGCTGTCACCGCTTGCAGAGCAGCCTGGACACCACGTCCCGGTGCAGTGCTGGCAGCCCAAATGCTTAAATTTTGATAGAGCCACAAACCAGTGAATAAAAAGCTCTTGTAATAAAGATGTGAATCTTAGTCATGAAAACTGATACTTGCAGTGATGTAGTAGAAACGAGTTTTGATCAGTGTGTGGCTGTAACACTTGGCAGTGTAAGCACAGCACCGCCTTTCTGTTGTGTGCGAGGGAAGATCTAAGTGAGTAAGGAACGCTTGAGTCTGGACTAATCAATGGGGTTACTATGGCATCTCGATTTGCCTGGGGATATGAACCAGGCATGTCCTGGATATTATTCTCTCAGGGCTACTTTGGCTGTCAGTTTAACCCCACAGAAGCCAGAATGGTTGTCTAATAGAATAGGAAATGCTTCTTGGGGTAAGGATTTCTGCCTTGAAAATTCAGCAACACCTTGCACCTGGAAACAGGGGAGTTGAACTGGCAGTTCTTGTGGCAATGCTTCTGCCCCTCAACCAGGCACTACCTCTGGAGCAGCATCTTTTTGCAGTGCGTAACAAAGACTCTTCTGTTGAGAGATGTTACATGCTCAAATCTATCATATGGAATGATGACTTTCTCCAAGACTTTCATTAAAATGTATCTGTTTTTCCTGTCTTTATGTTTATGCATGAACTGAATGATTATTCAAGACAGCAGATGAGTTAAATACTTTTATTTTGCTCAGAAATTATTTATTAGTTCTCAAATGCACGTTTGCCTTGTAATACTAAAAAGCTGTGGTGTTAATCAGCAGAAACTTGGATTGCATCCTAAACTTACAAGGGTAAAATGAACTTGGATTGCATTTTAAATTTACAGATGCTGAAGCAGTGAAGGGTGTGCTCTGCACATGCAATTGCAGAAAGCAGATCAATAGTTTTGGTCTAAACAGAGTAGATTTACTTAGTGCCTCAGGCTTCCACACATAGCTTGGTGAAAAAAAATCCTGGATTTAGAATAACACAGATGTTACTGGAGAGAATTAAAGCTAGTGGGCCTTATTCTATTTCTTCTGTCTTTGTATTGCTTTAATCTCTTCATTGATACTGTTCTTGGTTTAAAGCAACATAAGGTGGAAATCTGATTGTTCTTAATGAGAGGTTGAAATATGGGAGAGTAATGCAGTAAGATTGGTTGGTAAGCAGCTAATGAAATTAATTTGATTTAGTAGCTTCAAGAAGTAAACACGAACATTGACATTATGTTCTTTCCTGTTTATGCTGATGTTTCCAGTTCCCTGGTGGAGCAATGGAGCAGCCATACAATCCACTAGATGTGGCTGTGAGAGGTAAACAAGACCCATGTTCTGGAAAACAGCTGAAGGGTTTTGTTTTTGTTTTCTCCTGACAGCAGGTCCAGTTGAAATGGAATACTTCAGACCTGTGAATTTTTTTCCTAGCAATACCAGTTTATTTATTGGTATAAAATGCTATGGGAGATACTAAGTATTTGATTGAGATGGGTTAAAAAATCTGTTTCTATTTGATGCACTTATTTGCATTAATCTTAGAAGTAGTGCTTGGAAATGCCCTCATAAACCCTGAGACTGGAGCCCTAGAATTAAAAAGCATTTGTTATTACCCCAGAATGGAGCTGTGCAGTTTTATTGGCCTTTCTTCTACTGTAATCTATGGATCTCATTTAGCTGCATGCAGCCCTGTCTTCTGAAACATAAAAGGAAGGAAATATCTCAATAGCCTGAAATCAAATTATCTCTCTGTGTTAATCTACATGTAAAACATCCAAGCCCACTTCTTTAAAGGAAAATAGTTTTACTGATAAGCAGAGCTAGATGGTGTTCTTTGGATACTAGAATTATGTGTTGTTTTTTTTTTGTCTGCAGAGTGCTATTTATAGCATCAATTAACTCCTCATGGTTGGGATAAGTCATTTGACACATCTGTTGCTGAGCTTAAACACTCACTGTTCTGTGGGGTCACAGTTGGATTTTTTTTCCACTCAAATGTGTAGTGAAAGGACAATTTTCTATCTAATGGCTCTTAGTTTGAAAATGCTGCCTAAATACGCTGCCTGATGCCTTCCGGGGGCGTTTGGAATGGGTGAAGCTGTTGGGCCTGACTGCAGAGCTGACCTCAGCTTTGCTGCTTGCCATTTTGTTATTTATCTGCTTGATGATAGCACAATAGTATCTTTTATGAAAGAGTTATTATGAGCTTCTGCAGGATTTTCCAGCTTGCTGTAGTATTTCAGTTACTCTGTTTCACCCGTGACAAACTGGCCTGGCTTTGGGAAGTGCTGCTGGCCCACTGACTCTTGTTCCTGCTTTTTGTAGAGATTTAATGCTCATAATACAGGGCTGTTCTCAGCTGTAGTTCCCCACACAGAGCCAGTTTCAGTTGCATTCCTGGCAGTACCCTTTCTCTTCAAATGGAAGCCCTTTTACCAAAACTCTAAACACCTAAGAGCCAAGAAAAATGAGGATTGTTGTATATTGTTTAGTGAAATCTTGTAAGTGTTCTGTGGAAGTAACTGCATGAGGTTATAACAGTGTGTTTATGTGTTTGGCTTATTTGTGGCCAAACTGGATTGCAGATTAATGAAGCCAAGCTTTAAAATACATGGGAAAGAAGGGAGGGAGTGGAGTTATGAACTGTGCTGCTTTTGATCTTTATGTTTTTCTTTCTCTCATTGAAATAGCCCCGTTCTCAGAACAGATGTATTGATTTTGGGTGGCTCTGCTTGCAAGGGAGGCTCTACAGTAAGGCAGTAATTTCTGTTGAAAATCCTGCAGCCTCCATGGTTAATTGAAGGCCTGATGCTATTGAACAGTCACATAGGCTGTTGGAGGGGTTTTCCTTTGCTGCTTGGAAGACATTATTTCTATGAAATGGTTATGGTGGGATTTTCTGTTGTCTGTTTCTGCTCGCAGTGATCAGTGGCCGAAGGGTCTGCTGATGTGGGTTAGGATCAGACTGGTGTCAAAGGAAGTGGGGGACATGGAGCTGCTGCTAAAGGCAGCTGAGAATACTTGGAAGCCTGGATATCCACAAGTCAGAAAGGGACCACAAAGTGCAATCCATTTTTAAGCAGAGCTCCTTATTGATTTCAGTGGGGGAGACCTTTGAAAAATCAATGTCGCGCAGCAGCTTTAGTATGCAAGGACATGTGTTCTGGGGTGTTAAAGCGATCGGCCTATGAACTAATCAAGCTGGTAGCAATCATGTTTGGCAAGTTCCAAGGCAGAAGAAAAGGTGTCAGAGGCTTGAGATGCAGCAAATTTACTATTCATATTCCAAGAGAGATTGTAAAGTATGATCTTGTTCATTCTAGCTTTGACTTTCAAGTTGCATTTTATTTCTATAGAAAACAAAAACTATAAAGGGAAATGTCGCTGTCCGTACCGGGAGCGGTGAAGAACGGCAAGATCAAAGTTCAGGAAAAAGTGGAATATTTAATTAATTATAAATCGGTTTATATAACTTGGTTCGCAAGAGTAGCAGAGTACTATTGGTCCCTTGGACAGCCACCTCCTAGAATGATTGGTGGAGGCTATACAACACCCATTTGAAAATATTTTCCTCAGTGTACCATAACAACACTTCACAACAAACTCCAGGTGCAAAGATAAGGAATTAGTTTACAAAACCGTCTTCACTGTTTTCATCTAGTCTGCGTGAGAAAGCGATGCTCTCACAGAACACTGAGAAAAGGCTGAAGAATTTCCCTGCTTCTAACTTTTCAGCATCCATAGGGAAATATAAAAGCTTCTGGTGATATGTAAACATGGGCCCGATTATTTTAAGGTATAGTGTTCAACAAATAGAATTGCTGAAATCATCAAAATATTCTGATTTTTTCCACGTGAAACCATCTCTGCCTTGTTCGGTCTTTTGGTATTTACAAGATTTTTACAAAAACTATTCCGCCTAGACACCCGTTTGGAAATATTTGGGGAGTGTTTGTTTACATAGAGAATTTACAGTGCACAGTGTGAATTTATAGACTATCACATACCACATTAAACCTTAGTGTGGACACTTAGTAGGTGTGAAGTAATATGCTGCCATTTTGCTGTGCTGTTTTATGCTTAATTAACACAAACACTGATCTCTGAAGGAAGTGTAGCATAATGAGTGCTCTGATGGAGGAGTTCAGCGTACTTAGTGTAGACAAGTCCTTAGGTCCCAGTAAGCAAGAGCTTTGCTTCAGAAAGGTACTGTTTGCTGTTCTGGTCTATAAATGGCAAATTTTAGGAAGAAATGGATTTTTTTTTGCATTGGGTAAAAGTAGCCATAGGCTAAAGCATTTACTTTAAAAATTGCCCTTGTAAAAATATTTCAATTTGAACTTTAGAGCTTTAAACTGAATAATTTATGCTATTATGTATATGCAGTTCTGAGAAAGATGTTCTGTATTTCCATAATTTATTTTCCTTTCCATTTGGAAGTACAGTATAGCAGCTGAAATTTACCTTACTGGGGAAAGAGAACTACAGTATAATTAAAGCTATGTAGACACACTGTATCAGCAAGCCCTGAAAACACTCTATGACATTTTGGAAGGAAAACCTGAAAAACTCTACTAGTAAAGTGCTGAAGTGAGGAATCTTTATCAAAGGGAAGCTGTAGAAAGAAGACTGGTGTCATTTAAATATACAGTGATTAAGATATAGAGAGAGATTGCATTGGATATAAGAAAATTCTGTATTTTTTTTTTGCTGAGAACTGTATCTTTTCTGAGGTACTACAATATGATATCTGTGTTTTTGAGTAAAAGGTTAATTAAATCCTTTCTTTTTAAATGGACTGGGAACCATTTTGGTAAGATTGGAGATGCTGTGGTGCTACTGACCGGAGCGAGCTCTGTAGTGAGTTAAGTGTTGGAACTGTATTGCCTTGACAAGCATATGTTTGGATGCTTTTGTTGATGTTGCTAAACCCAATTCATAGTATGATACTCTGCGATTTTATTTGCAGAATTTATTTATTTATTTAGAATGTTTCCTGCTGGATGATCAGATGAAATTTCCTACTAATGTAAAAGCTCAAATATTGCACATGGACATTTTTTTTGTGCAGTAATGGAAGTGGTGAACTGCAGCATTAATTGCAATGTCCTTAAGATGCAAAGTTCCTTCTCAAGGAGTCCTCCTGTTACCATTTCCTCTGCCCTTGTTCATTCCCTAGTTTAAACCTTGTTTCACAGGCTGCCTCTGTCCAAAGGAACAAAAAAACCCTGACCAGCTTTTTTGTTGTTTCTTTTGACAGCAGCACAGTGTGTCTGTCTGTGCCTACCAGAGAACTATATTGAAATAGCTTTCTTTGTGAATTCCTCATTGCTATTCATTGATGGAGGTTGTCACGTAAGGGTCAAATTAGAACTCAGTCAACCACAGCAGCGAGAGGACCCAGGCTCAAGATAGATTTCAGCATAAGGTCTGAGAAGCAGTTTATTTGGAATGTGTTATATGTATTTAATATATATATCTTTCCAAGGTGTTACTCTTTTATCTGTAGAAACTCAGTTATGTTTAATTTATTCCCTCTGGTCATTTACTTGAGAATTAGTCTTTCTCTCACTCTGCCTCCTGACTTTCATCTTTGGGCATATCTTTGCACAGTTTTGTTATATCTTTATAAGTTTTGAGCATAGAATTTACTTCTGTTAGTTTAAGAAAAAAAGAGTTTTCTGGCATGATGGTTCAGTGCCCTTTGAGGTTGGATCTATGCAAAGAAAGGATCATATTTCTGGTAATTTGGCTGAAACACAAGAAATTGTGTTTATGCTGGCTTCAGGAAGGGAGACAGTACCTGGTCAAGCATAAAATTTGCCAGGGCAACATTCATCTCTGAAAATGTTCTAAAGCATTTGAACCAGCAGTGTGAGTTTGTACTGGCTCCGCATTTTGTGCCATGTGGTTGCAGCATTTTTGATGTGGTACTAGCTTAAGACTGGCAGTGCTGCCTCACAGAATCATGCCTGTGCCAAATGGGTTCTGTTCTGTACATTTTTCAGCAAAAACATGGACTAAATTGGCAGCTGCTGACCCAGAGAAGTTTCAGTGATAAATTTCAAGACAAAATAAATCAGGGATTTACTGAGCTACACATATGACCTGATATCCCAAAAGCTTCTTCGCTTTGGTTTCATACAGGATCAGATAGGTACATACACAGACAGGGAGAACAAGCTATTGTGCTGTGTGCCTCTTTTAGAAATGAATGTCCCCTCTCTAACAGGGATCTGTGAAATGATCTTGAGCCGTCTGGGGCTTGTACATCTGACGGGGCCTAAAGTTGTGTGTCTAAATAACAGTTCTCATTTCTGAGAGCATCATGTTAGCTTTCTGTGGTTTAAATTGCCTGGCTAAAATATCCAGCTTTGCAACATTCCATCATCTACAAGACACTCCTTCCAGTCTAGAGTTTTCCCTGATTTAGGACATTAACAGTAAATCTCACAGGAACATGCAAGTATCGATCACTGATAACAAATCAGATTAATCAGGGTGGGGTTTCATTCCTCAGGAGTCTCGGGATTGGCTTCTCTGAGTATTATTTCTTTGTATTGGTTTGGCACGGCCTGGTTTTGGGTAGCAGGGTGGCCACAAGGATGGCTCCTGTGAGGAAGCTGCTGGAAGCTTCCACGGTGTTCGGCAGAGGCAGTCCCTGATGGCTCTGAAGACGGACGTGCTGCTGGCAAAAACTGGGCCAATGAGAGAGCTTGGTAACATCTCTGTGATGACATCTTTAAGAATATAATCAAAACAAAGTCACAAGATTTTGGATTCTAGTCAGAGAAGAGGAGGAGGTGAGAACATGTGAGGGAAAACAACATGGCCACACCAAGGTCAGTGCAGAAGGAGGGGGAGGAGGCGCTCCAGGTGCCAGAGCCGATTCCTCTGCAGGCCGTGGTGAAGACCGTGGTGAAGACCATGGTGAAGCAGCTGTCACCCTGCAGCCCATGGGTCTGGGGGATGCAGAGATCCACCCGCAGCCCGTGGGGAGGTGCCCATGCTGGAGCGGGTGGGTGCCTGGAGGATGCTGTGATCCAGTGGAGGACCCGGTGGAGAGAGGGGGCCCTTGCTTCCAGGCTGGAGCAGCCTGTCCTTGGAGGACTGCACCCTGTGGAAAGAGAGAGTCACGGCGCAGCAGTTTTGGGAGGGCTGTGTGCCCGTGGGAGTGGCTCACGCTGCAGCAGGTGCGGTGTGGCTGCTGCTGGTGAGAGTGGACCCACGTCAGGGAAGTTCACGGAGAAGTGTCTCCTGTGGGAGGGACCCCACGGCCTCACAGGGGAAGACGCCTCTCCCGGAGCAGCGGAAGGAAATCTCGATGATGAACTGACCAAACCCCCATGCCCTGTCTCCCTGCGCTGGCGGTGGGAAGGAGGGAGGGGCTGGGGGGTGGAAGGCGTTCTAAGGGCTTATTTTACTTCTCATTATCCTCCTCTGATTCTGTTTGTAATAAAATTCACTTCACAACTTAAGTTGAGCCTGTCTTGCCCTTGAAGTATTTCTCCCGGTCCTTATCTCACTCATGAAGCGTTTGTTAATTTTTTTTTTTCCTTCTCCTTCCTCTGCCCAGCTGTGGCAGGGGAGGGTGAGCAAGCAGCTCTTGTGAGTGCCTGGTGCTGGGCCAGTGTCAAACCACGCCATTCTTTTACTACAAGTTTGGAGGAAAACAGTGTAATAAATAATTTCTACAACACAGTGAGAAGAACATGGGAGCTGACTATGTACGGAAGAGGTAATACCTTATTAATTAACTCTGTCTCTCTTTCCTCTCTCTTGTAGCTTGTTCTTCTTGAGGCTGCTCTCCTGCTTTGTCTGTCCTGTTCTAGTCTTAGTGGGTGATGTCCCAGCAGCTCTAACCCTCAGACTTCGCTACCTCACTAGGTGCGTATTGCTCAATTTTCTCTGCATGCTTTTTGGTGTCGCATGGGGGGGCAACAGTCATGTTATGCTACTCATCTCTCGTGGCACTTGAGGCTGAAAATGTCATTAGCATGTGTTATGCTTCAGTTCCATAGATTGTTTAAGCCTCATTTTTGCTTTTATTCTGCTGGTTTTCTTCCATGGAGAAGCACAATGCTGCTGTTTCCATGCACACTCACAGGTCTTCGTGTTTGCTCCTACAGCTGCTGAGCTGCTGTATGAACAAGCTTCTTGATGCTCATAGAAACATCTCTTGCCAGCAGGACTGAGTAGACTTGGACTGGTCTTGGATAGAGCAGTAGTGGGGCAGCTGAGCTGAGCATCCAGACTGTTGGACATGAGAAATTCCTGAGAGCCTCTTCCTCTGACGCTGAAAGAAGCCCCTGCTGTGTTCTGTAGCTGGCGGGTGGACACTGCGCTCTCCAAACACAGCTCACTCACGGACCTGATCTCCTTAAGATCACACAGTACTTTGAAGTGCAGGGGATTTGAGGTTCTCTGTGACTGTTAGGATTTAGGTGCCCAAATCTCACAGAACTTGACCCCTCTTAATCTGAAGGGCTCTTTAGAAACTCTTGACTATCAGCTACATCCTATCATAGCAAAATTAGCATGCAGAGTTGACTCATGTTTTTGTGGAGCACCAAGTGACCCTTGGAGTCTTGGCAGTGTTGCCAAGAGCCTCAGACTCGGGCGTGAGCTGGGGTATTATTAGTGAGCAGGACCCCTGTTTTGGCCCTTTGCACTGGGGTGATTTTCATCCTCGGTGAGCACTGAGGTGGTATTGACTCGGAAGGGGCCTTTTGATGCATTAGTTTTTCACATGAACAGTCAGACTTTGCTCTAATTCTAGTGCAACACTAATGTATTTGGAGTCACGTAGGCAGGAGAGAGATTTGCTGCTGTCAGCGTAGCCTTTGATACTCTGTAGGCAACTGTTTTCTGTGTTTAGAAGTGCAGCCTAAGGAATAATTTTTACCTGGCTGCTCTGGGTCTAATATTTTCATTTATTGATACCCTTTTCAATGCACTTTAATTTATTTACAAACGGTAGCAAATTGCAAGTGGCAGCCTGAGTAACTGACTCATGAGTCAGTACTTTTTTTTTCTCCTCCAGTCTAGACTGCTGATAATGTAAATTGTTGAAACCCTGGGTAAATAATTAGGGGTGCAATCAACAGCAAGCAAGTATTTATCTGCTAATAAAACATTTGAAATGCAGAAGTCTGTCTTTGTCCAACAGTTCTTAAAAGGCAGTTATTGGTCCTACTGCTGTTTCTGCATAGCAATTAAGATCTTTATGGTCACTAATTGTACATCTGAAAATTTATACAGTTTATTTTCTGCCTGTGTTTTTCTTTGCGTAGAGAAAAGAAGCACAATATTTATGGTTATAAGGAGGTTAACACTACACTTTCTGCCGGGAGATCTCTCTAGGGATTTGTACCATTTATAAAACCCAAGTTTTCTAGGTTTTCTCATGTGTGGCATCAAGGGTTTATATCTCATTAAGGATTTTCTGAATGGGATCTTTGTCACATTCTAAAGATGTGACTTGAAAGTTATATACCAGCTCAGTCATCAACTTGATTTTTATTATTAAAGCCGTAACTGCTTCTGAAGAGGGGCTTCTTGATTCTTCATGCACTGTTGGTAATGCTTTTCCTTAGAACAGAAACTTGCATTATATGTTCTAGAAGAAACCTGTTTGTTTTAAATTTACTTACTATAGATAACATCTTACCATCTTCTTTCTATGTCCCCACTGGATTCACTTCCTGAAATCAGTCCACAGAAATACCCAGCCTGTGGGACCCCCAAAAGATGACTTTTGTGTCATATCGTGGTTGCATGTGAGAAAGAGCAGTTCTAGCTGCAGACCGTGTAGTTCATGAAAACTGAGCCCCTGTGGGGGTGACTGAGGAGACCTAAATTCCAGCTCTGCAGCACCTCGAAGGAGCCCGTCTCCATTCATGAATCCCTGACTGATCCAGACTCTTTTCTTAGGCCTGGAACATGCCCTCAGGAGGTGTATTTGGATCTGTGGCAGCCAGGCTCTTTATCTGCCCTAGCATGAGTGCAGTGATGATCAGTAACCCAGGGGTTGTCTTTAGGAATGTATAGTTAGAAATGCTACCCCACCCCCCAGGTATGTTTCTTCCAAAATCTGACTTGTGCCCGGGTCTGTGAAGTCCCACTTCTTTCACACTCCAAGGAGTCTGTGAGCATGCCTGCGCTCCTGGGAGTAGAGACAACAAACAGAGCTGTCTCCATCTGTACAAAAGCAGGGAAGCACAAAAGCAGAAACATGGAACTTGGCTGCACACGAGCCAGCTGAAGTCCAGAAAGTCTGGCTGTGTTCATGCCTAGCTGTGCCAGGGCTAAATCATGCTGAGATGGAGCAGGTGAGTCTTCCTGTGACTTCCCATGAATCATATTATCCTTTTAGAGGGTTGTGATTCTCCTTTGCAGAAACCCGTGTACTCTTCTCAAGGTTTTATAGACTTGTAATAATCTATTGGAAAGTCTCAGAAGTTGGCAGCTTGGTCTGTATTTGACTAGTCTGTGACATCTGGAAAACCCTTTGGTGGTTTTTGGTTTTCTTTCAGAATTTCAACAGAAGTTAAATCAGTGCATAAATGAGAAAAGTCATTTCTGCCTATTGGTCTGCAAACGTGAAAGTCTCAAGTCATGGTTATAAGTAAACATTATGAGATTAATACATGGTAATCCTTACAGTGTTCCCAACATGATTTTATATTACCCTTATGATCCCTTTCAACAGCAACTCTTAAGGGTTAACAATGAACACAGAGCTACTGGCAGGTTATTCCCCATGAAATCAGGGTGTATGTCATTAGGTTTGGGTCTGTCACTTCTGCCCCAGTGTCTTCTCAGCCTGTTGGGTGATTCCAGCCATCTTTGACAAAAGAAAGGAGACGTTGAGCCTACTTAGGAGTTTCCAACAAACTGTGTAAAAACATGCAGCTTAATCACTACTAATACTCCTCTTTGGGAACATAACAATATTATGACCATGTTATTATGAGCTACTAAAGAATCTGCACAGGAGAGAGACCTGATAAATGTAACAGTCATGGAAAATGCATCAGTCAAGAGTGTGCATCATCTAAAGTCACTGAGCGATGAATTGCAAAGCATCAAGAAGCAGGGAACTATCTATGCTCATGGAAATCCTTGTTGATAGATGGAAAACAAAGAATCTTTGGCAGCAAATCGGGACAATTTCTCAGGACTTAGCACAGAACATGAACAGTTTTTGAGCTCGAGACAATTCTGCCTCTGCTTGTCTCAGAGGTGCTTTAAGTAGTTTAGTAGTAAAGGGGTTACTTGTTTAACAAAGGATTCTGTTGAGGCTATCATTTATGCTTATATTATACTGCTGATTTCATATTTGCAGTAAAACATTTTAAATGGTGCTCAGGTCACAGATCTGTGGAGTCAGTGGGGAGTTTTACTGCATGCACCAAACAGGTGGAGATAGGGTTTTAAATGGGTTGTTTCATAATCCTGCTAGAGAAGACGTAAGGCAGAAGTTCTAACCCATCTAGCTGGTTTCTGAGTTCCTTTTTCTGCATTGAAAGGCAAACAGTCCTGTGTATTTTCCATGGAAGATATTTGATTTTTTCATTTGCATTATTAGCAGACAGCTGCATGAAGGACTGTTTCATTGGCTGAAATCATCAAGCATTTCAACTGCAATTGCACACTGCATTTAAAAATGTTTTCCATGTTACAGTGTGCTGCTATAATTTAAAAATGAAAACTATTTTCAGCTACTGTCTGTTAAGTTTAGGGGGGTGTGGAAAAAATGGACACAACTGTTTTCTTAAACCATGAAGTTTCCGTCCTTAAAAATGTTAAACTTCTCACTTATGCTGTTAAAGACAAAAATTCCAGGTGTCTGTAGAGAGAATGTTCCTTGTTCCCTCTAAAGCCATATCTTTTTTTATGTATTTCTTTTAAGTACATTATTATTTGCACAGTGAAATTAGCTCTGCAAGAGGGATGAAAACCCTTGTCAGAGCAGTTTTAGCAGAAAGATCAAAGGAATTAAATACAAATTCTCTCAAAGGTGAGCATTTTTTTTTTTTCTTTTTTGAACACGGAAGTCTTAGATTAATTACTTTTAATTTAAAATCAGATCAATGGATGGAAAGATGGGTGCTTTTCAAAGAGCACTGCAGTTTGCTTCTTAGAGTGATCAGTATTTTAGCAGGGTCACTAACGATGTGCATTTTTATCTTTAACCTCTGACCTATGCCCTCCCCACCCTTTACCTAACCCTTTCCATTTGCCCTGGTCAGTTAACAGGCAGGAAGCATTTGAAAGCAATCATGGATGACTATGATATCAGGTCTGCTGCCAGCATTTTAGCATCTGTTAAAGAGCAAGAAGCTCGTTTCGAGCGGCTCACCCGCGCACTTGAGGAAGAGCGGCGCAATGTCTCCTTGCAACTCGAGCGTGCCAATCAGCCCGCAGACCGAATGAGCATTTGCAACATTGGCAATGGTCAGCCACTGGCAACCGCCTGGCAGCAGCTCGTACTGCAGGTAACAGCCTGCTCCTTTCACTGTCACTAGAGTCCACCCCTAGCACAGTGTCCCATTCCAGAAAGTCAGTGCATCATGTGTGTTGTCAGCATTTCATTACTGCGTGGCGTGTCTTCTGATAACCCAGAGCTGGGGTGCAGTTTGTGTGCTTCATCGAGTCACCTGCAAGCTCAGGCTTCAGAGCCTTGGCTTGGAAGTTGCTCTTCCTCTTAGCTCATGGGATACTTTTAAAAGTATGTGCATACTTGAGTAAAAACCCAAAAGAGGGGTCTTCACACCCTCCTCTAAATCTGTGCACTTGCTCTAAGTCTGGTGATGTGCTTGTGATTGAAAAAGAAGGCTGAATCATAATCTCCATAGCAAACAAAATTTCCATTAGAAATAGCTAGACTTTGAATAGAGGGAGCAGCATGAAAAGCAGGGATTTCCCTCCTGCAAAGCCTTATTGTTAGTGTAGGGAGGACTTCATAATTTGTTTCTCATGTGCAGTGAATTGATAGACTATTTTAATGATGCAGACTGGCTTTGTGGGTAGCTATAGCTTTCTAAATATTGTTTTGCTTGATATACATTCTTTAACTGTTTAAATGTGCAACGATAAACGACTTATGTCTCTAAATTACTTCAGCTCTCAAACCCCTCTGACACACAAGGTAAGTCATGCAGAAGCAATAGTACCATTTTTGAAGGTCTTTTTCCTAAGAAAACATTGTTCAATTCAGAAGGAAACTCTGGGCTATGACGATTCTAGAAGCTGTTTCCCAGTTACACCAGACTGTTTTGCAATTATACTTGCACTGAGCTGTATTCAGGCAGACTTTACCTTATATTATGTTAGCACTGCTTTTCTATTAACAGCTGCCATGTTTTTGTACATGTAGATGCTTGAATTTGGGACTTAATGTGAAAGGAGCAGCCTGCACTGGTTAGGCTAAAAGTCTGACCGTGTCTGGTAGGAGCTGTAGGTGGTTATCCTCTGACGAGCAGCTGGGCCAGGAGAGGGGAGATGTGCTTACGTATTTTTTATAGGAAAAGGACAAGTTCACCTTCACTTTTTCTGAATGACTTTGTGCAAAGTGCCTGATTAATAGCTTCAGAATGAAATTCCTTATCCACAGAACTGATGAAGCATGAGTGTTCTGCAGTGTAATGGCTTAAGGTCTAACCACTTCCAAGAAAACTTAATAAAAGAGTTTTAAGTTACTGGGGTCTACGTGACTCTTATGGAGAAACAGCCCCTGTAAGTGACCCCAGGCTGAATCTGCATATGCTCAGCTCACTGCCACTGGGTGAGGGGAGCTTTAATTCATTGATAATTAGCACTGAGGTTTTTAGAGTACCTTGTATGTGAAATAAAATGGTTAAAATCTAAATATGCACAATTAAGAATCAATGTAAGGTTAGTTGTGTGAATTTTCATAAAATACACCAAGGGCCAAATTCCTCCCTGACTTACTGGAATTAAATAGTGTTTAAATGAAGGATGAAAGCTGTACGTTCAGTCTTATGCAGAATATATATTCTTTTCATCTCTACTATTCTGTGTCACATTTCATTGTGCAGAGTACACAAAGCAAAAGGCGCTCTGTGCTCCGCTGTCCATGGGGATTGCTCACACCCTGTAGTGAAATTCACCTCTCTGCGGCTGTTTCAGTGAGGACTGGCTGATGGCTGCAGATCACCCCATTCAACTGTTTGTTATAAGGAATATTGCAAAGTAACTCAAGTAGCAGCTTTTCCATTTGGAACTTGCATGGTGCTTACACACAATCTAGTTATTCTGAGCAGAATTTGGACAAAAGAAATGAGGGTTAGCTCCGTTTTATGAGTGACAAATAATCTTTAATCATCTTCACAACCAGGCATCAGTTTTCCATCAGTTTGTTTGTGAAAGTGGAATCTGACAAAGGGATTTGTTAGGGAAGTGTGTATAGTCAGGGCTTTGTTAATAGAGTCTCTCTCAGCACTTTTTTTGTAATATACAATCCCACACTTAAGTCCCTTCTTAGAATAGAAAATTAAGCGCTTTTTTTCCCCTTTTCATTTTAGACAAGGAAAAGTATTATATATATGGGCAATGTGCCAGGAGTGTAACAGTTTTCTGAAGTCCTCAAAAGACAAAATCAAGGTCTTACAAAAATACTGATTCTAATTCATGAATTCTGGAACTCTTATTTTAATTTCTTTCTTTCTTTTTTTTTTTTTTTTTTAAATACTAGCTTTAAACTCATTCCATAACAATAACTCCTTGTCCTAGACAGCCCAGTTAGCCACTTGCTGGTGAGTTCTCCCTGTTCAGTGTGAGTTTCAAATACTGGAATGGAACATGTGAACTCTGGTGCACTTGCTGGCTTTTTCTGTGAGTGTATATGCCATTGTGTCTTTTGGCCCTTGATGAGAAATATCAGATCTGCAAATGAGGTCAGGGATGTGCTGTAATTGCCAAAAAATGCGTGCATAGGCTTCTTGACTTTGCATTAAGAAAGTGTGGATATTTTTTTCTAAAAATGACCTTAAAGATATTTTAATGTGAGAAGTTGATTACTTGGACAATCTAAACAAATCATTAATGGTTTCTTCAGATATTAGTTAGAAATAGCTGAGCTTATTCTTTAGCAGGAGACTTTGTCAGAGGAGGGGTTTCTGGGAAACACTGTCCTCACAATGAGAGGTCCTAACTGTTGCTGAAAAGTCTCCCATTTGTATTAGTGAGAGCCTTTTATTCAGGTAGTGGCCAAGGCATTTGTGTTTCCTTAGGCCACTGCAGAAGGCAGTGCCTGCCAAACCTCCAGGCTCTGCAGAGGTTTGTACCCATCTCTGTTCCTGCAGGAGGCTGTGAGCAGCTCCTGCCACAGGGACAGTCGGCTTTAACCCACACAGGCCCTGGTGAGTGGGGATGAAAGTGCTCTTTGTGCTTAATGCACTTGGGGTAAATGTAACTTCTGCCCTGTGCAGCTTCCCCAGTCTTCTGCTGTAGCTGCAATTAGAGTTTGTTGCTGAGTGTGCAGCCGGTGACATGAATTAGGGTGTTTCAACTCTAGAACTTTTGGAAGATATGCAGCTTTATACACGTGTTACTGCAGATTTTGAAGTGGTCAAATAAAGTGCTCTTTCAGACTAAGAACCCTCCAGACAAAAGGTCATTAGTTACACAGTGAAAACCTTGGCGTTAGTCTGGAAAATGTAACATTTAATGAAACTTTGGTCATAGATCTTTTATCCGGTTAATAAACTCTCCTAAAACTCACAGCAGTTTTTAAGGATGTTCTTGACTGTCTCTGGCCTTGAGTGGTGGGAGCCACGTGGCTGGTCACTGCTCTTGGTTTTTGGAAGAGAAACTCTGGTTGTACTGAAAACAAAAGAGTGGTCTGTTAATGTGTGTTTGTGTTTGCTTCTCTAACTTTTGAGGTAAATCATATATATTGGTTATTACAGTATCCCAGGCCATGGGAGTCTTGGCAGTCTTTGCCTTTTGATCAGTTTACCAGGGCAGGCACAGTCCAATAAGTGTCTCAGTCACTGGTGAGTAGCACCCATCATATGTCTTCTACATGTTCAAGTATCTAGTTGATAATGTGTTTTACAAGCCTGAGAAATCTTACTGCTCTTCATGTATGAGGTATTTAGTTTAATCTACCTGTTTTTATTTAACTTCTTTCAAGTCAGCCTTCTGCTGCTCTTCACAGTGGGAACTGAAGTTGGGCAGGGAGGAGATACAGACGTGCCCATGTGGGATATGTGCTGTGATGGGTTGAGACACAGATGCAGTGTTACCACCACAGAACATAACTTACTACTAGTAAAGAATATTCTCATATATATATATACATACACACGCACTTTTATTAAAATACTAGACATGTGATACTTATTAAACACAAGGCTATATCCTGACTTGGTTTAAACTGGCAAGGCTCCATGGGTTTCAGAGAAGCTCTGTCAAGTCTGATCATCTGGGGAGCTGAACAAGGTTTGTATTCAAAGATTGTTTCCCATTGGTAAGTGATGACAGCTTCCATTCCTGTTAATGTTGCATAACCAAAATAAAGTACAGCATTCAGTAAACCTCTGTTGCCAGCAAAAGCACTGTAACAATACTTTGACTTCAGAGATTCTGTAGTGCCTTACAGGGATTTGAGGGCAGTTTCTGTCAGAAAAAGGTATTATCCCCCTTCTTACAGGTAGGAAGGTTGTGGGAGTTGCCAAATTTCACATGGTACAAATAACAGAAATCAGCCCATTACATGCTGGTGCAGGGTTTTACTTATCAGATATATTGACTCTTATGTGCCTGTAAGAAGTAACATGGGTTGATCTGAGAAGTCTTCACACTGACAAAATCATCCAATAATTAAAAATTTATTACATTTGACTGTTATCTTGATTGTTTTAGGTTCCCAGTGGTGGGTTTGTTGGGGTGTTCTTATATGAAAAAATCAACCAAGTTTATAGAATTTTCTTCACTTTGCAAATATGATTATAGCTGTTCAAGGAAAATGAGCTTATGGAAAAAAGCTACAGAATATTTTCATAGTTACAGTTTGGATCATTTATATATCAGCTTATGTTCCAGAGAAATAACACCTGTTTGAAAACAAACAAACACATTTAACATTTTTTAATTTTTTAGGCAGGTATTTTTAAGCCATAATTAAGCACCAGTATTCTTCAGTATTTATGTTAATCTGAGGTACTTGTGACTTCTGCCAAAAATGACATTTAGTGAATCGAGGGTCATTTTCAAGTAAAAGGTGAACTCTAAAGCACACCAGAACACATGGCGAGAATTTAAAAAAAAATACAAGAAGATTAGCTCAAATTGCTTTTCTAAGAAAATACCATCAAGTTAACCTTTCTGAGTCAGCCTGGGCAACAATAATGCTTCTGTCTGTATTTCATTACTTTTATTTAAGATTCTCTGCTCCACACTGACGTAGTGCAGACTGCTAAAATCCAGAGGCTGTTTCCAGTGCTTTGATAGTAAGAACATGGGTGCATTAATATTGTATATAATGGGTGTATTAATACTGTATATATGTTTAAACATACCCAGAGAAGAAGCAAAAATGGGTTCTGAGCTTCACTGAATCTTTACCTCGCCTTTTCTCTCTTCTGCATCTCATACAGAATGCAGTTCCATCTTTGCGTGTAAAGTTTTATGTAATTAGTTCGAGCTTGTAGTGCCTCTTGGCTTCCTGTGTTATGTAACATATTTGTGCTCATATTAAGGGACTGACAGCATGGAAAATTCCTTTTTTTTTGCCTTACAGGTAAGGTCAGGTACAGACAACAATGCTGTTGGTTCATGACAGCTCCCTGGTGTTACAGTACTATTTCCTGCTACAGTGCCAAATACCAAGAAAAAAACTCATTGGTAGTTAACCCATGGATGTCCTCCTTCTGCTCATATTGATAGGTAGCAAAATGTTGAAAGAACTTGCAGGGATAATCCTAATTCCTTTATAAACCCAGGTGAACCCATAGAAATGTACGTTCTGCTTGAGGGGTACAGCATGGTTTGGTGTCAGTCACCTGACGCCCGATCTGTGGCTGCTGCCGCCCCTACCCAGCTCCCCTCGCTCTGTAATTTAGCTCATGTTGCTTTGGCCTTCAGGTGCCTGGGAGTTGCAGGGGCACTCGCTCTGTCCTCAGCCTGATCCTGCAAATTCAGTGAGTAGAGTTACTGAGCTTCTAGGAGTGACCTGGGTCAGGTTTCAGCTTCTGCATATGTGCAACTATTCAGAGGTTCCAGGGGGAAGGAGGAGGGAGATTTGGGAATATGATTCCCATGGGAGAATGAGTTCTTAGATCAGAATTCAGTGTGAGCTGAGAGATACTTGCAGTACCAAGGGATCCCAGCAGTTAGGAACTGCACCAGGAGCCATTACTCGGCTGCTTTTCAGGGAGACGTGCTCCCATCTGCTCCCATCCCTGGCTTCTACTGTGTTGGACATGATAATAATTCCATTTAGCTTGGAGGTTGGAGCTTTGGGCACCTTTTTTATGGACATTGTCCCATCCCTGTGAAAGCATCAGCTCCTGGTTTAGAGTAAGAGTCAGGACCTTTGGCTGATAGCTCAGCAAGAGTGGAAGCTGAAGCAGGAGCTGATGTTCCTCGGGCCCAAAGCACTGCAGTTGGCTTGGGGCAGTGCTGCTGCCAGCCCGCACCCTGCAGGCCTGGGCCAGAGCAGGAGCTCTCCTGGAACTACTGCAGGTGTTGGAGACTTTACAAAGTGACAGCATGGCACGTGGCACCGCTGAGGAGCTCTTGCTGTTTGCCTTTCTGCTGGGATGGCCCAAATTTGAAAGGAAATCCTACAACCTGCTTCATGTATTGCAGGAGGAATTCCATAGCAGAAGCCTAAAAAAAAAAAAAAAAAGATGTGCGACAGGCATCATGGTATGTATATGAGAGGCTCTGAAAATGGACTCAAGCAGTATTCCAGCAAGAATTTACATTTCCTTGTTCTTCTGTTTCTTGAATAGTCTCACCCCATGATTATTCTTCAGTCTTCATTTAAGGCCTTACATGGTAAAAACACGGATACAAGTGAATGGGAATATCAGTATCACTTTAGGAACAACTAAGAAGCTTTGACCAGCTGAATCAGAAGCTGTGCAGTTCTTTCCAGAAGGGATTTATTTGATAAGCAAACCACTTAAACCCCACTTATGAGAGTTATTTGGGGCTCAGAACTGCTGGCATGCAGCAGAATCCACTCAAAATCTGATGTGTTATCTGAGAAGTGTTTGTATCAAACTTCGTCAGCGAGTCTAGTTTAAAAAGTAGATTCCAAATGATTCAATAAAAAATAAAAAGTGAACCCAGTAACTGAGAAACTGACCCTCTGTCTGGAGGAAGAATGACTTTATTCTTTATATGATTTGGTTTTTTCAAAATTTAATTACATACTATTTTACAGCTTTACATGTGTAGGTTGAATATATACTTCCAGCTACAAAAAGCATACCTTTGCAGAAATGTCATTTTTCTCTCTGTCATCAAAGTACCTCACATTCACATCTCACACTTCATCTGTTAAGTGTGTGCTGTGCAACTCTCTGTGGGAACTGCTGAATTCCAAAGTGCCATCTAATGTTTGTCCGCAGGACAGCAACTGCCTTGCATTAATGATTGTAACAGTGCAAAGCAATGGCCACGTTTGCCCTAAGCATCTCAAATATTTTTGCAGTTTAATTTGCCCTGAAAGTTTCAACTCCTTTTGTTTTGTGTAAATTTTTATTGAATGAGGTTTTGGAAGCGCAAGGATTTTCCTATTTTGTTTGCCAAGACTTGTGAAAGAATTGATTTTTCTCAACTGTTAACCTTTCTGGCCTGGAGCTGTGCCAGGTTTAAATTAAAAATATTTAAATTGAATGACAAATTCACTGTTCCATGGTAATTTTCCATGATTTTACATTGCTTTACTAATAGAACTGTTTTCTTCTAGGAGAACATATAAGAGAAACACATTAAATCTGATTGCAGTGTGTTCCTCATTATGTAAACGGGCATCTAGGTTGTTCTTTGCATGATGTCTCTGAATGTTACAACATCAGCAAGTATAACAGCAAGTAATTATTAAAAACGTCTTAAAACAGGAACATTAAATTGTAAACATTATAGTATCAGGTTTAACAGGATTTTTTTAAAAACAACTTTCTAGTCACATTTACCACTTTTGCTTCTTGATAATTAACATGAATCATTTTACATTAAAGTTGTGATTTATTTTTCATGTCCTGCTGCTTGTTTGTTTCTCAGTTCAGACAGCAGAACATGATTAATTGTCCTGGATTTTTAAGATTTTTAGTTGTCCTACATTTTAGTTCCCAAGCATACAACTGTATTAGTTTAGCTGAGATGTTCAGGAAGAAAGATTTTAAACCATCACAAAATCTTTTTGCACTGTATCTCCCAATCTGATGAAAATATTTTGCTCCTAATACAGGCCTTGATCTGTAGGGGTGCAGCGAGGCAGAGCTTTATCCCTACGAGGCGTTGCCCAGGAGCCAGTCAGCCTTTGTGAGCCTCTTCTCTCGCAGAGCCACACGTGGCTGCAGAAAGGTTTTGCAGAAACTATAAAACCACCAAGCAGCCAACCTGGCAGTTTCCTCTTCCCCTGAGCCCTTTGGGCTTTGGACCTGCAGGGTTCAACCTGGCTTTTAAACTCAAAAATTCTCTCAGAGTTCCCTTTCAGCTGTCTGCAGTGTCAGTAAGCTCTTGTGAACTAATGCAGAAAGAGCCCAAAATGGATGTTGGGTTATGATGACACTGATAAATTACTGAGTCTTTTGCTAGTTTAGGCCATCTTGTTAGTGGTTCAAATTATGTTCCTGCTTGCTTTGTCACAAATGTGGAGTAATTCACTGAAGTCATCAGTGTGACTGAGAACAGAATGGCCAAAGATGGCCATGGGCAGCCTGAGGCTGTGTGCCAACTATAATTAAAGCCTTTGATTTCAATAAGTGTCACAGTTTACTCTTTATTTAAGTATTATAAAAAAAACGCAAAACACAAACCAACCAAACAAAAAACAAACAAAACCCCAACAACTGCTTCTTTTTTAAGCTGCTAAATTAGTAGCTGAAGAGAATATTTTTTTATCCATAGTTGTGGTGACTGAGAAATGCTGTAGAATACTGTCAGAGTTCATTTTAAGGACTTAATCTAAAATGCTGGCACAGTGGCATTTTTAGAATACTGTAGTTAAAGATTGAAAAGAACTATATTGTCTGTATTTCTAACCCATCTCAATTAGCTCTTCTTCCTTTTTGTAGTCTTATTTTCATATGTAACTATTTAAAATACAAGAAACCTGCTCTGGAATAAATTTCCTACACAGAGACCTTATATTCTCTTCAGAAGGGACCGCAAAACAGCTTCAGGTTTTGGTTTGAAGAGGACAGTAATTACCATGAAAATGGGTAGATTGTGCAGACAGTTATCAGTCCAGTACATCATGGCAAACCACATTTTTGCCTTCTGGATGAGAGAATGACGTGTTAAGCTGGTACCTTCTGAGCAAGTGTTTGTAATCTGCAGCATGAAATACAGCACAAATCGTCTGGAAAATCCACAAACCAAAACAAAATCTAAGAAACAAAAAATGCTTAATTCTGGGTCTTTTTTTCCTGCATTTGAGTCTTTGTTTTCCTTTCCAATAACTACAGCATGAAATTATGGTCACAGTACCAACCTTAAACTTGATTTGTTTCCCTTGCTGTTGTCATTCTGTTATAAATGTCATGGTAATTTGAAATTTTTTTTTTTCATAACCTGGAGGAGGTTTTTTAATCCCTTTAAAATGTAGTTGATTCTTACCTAAATGAAGCTCCTGGGAAGAAACATAGGTCATTCATTCAACTGCGACCTATATGCAGTGACATGTAGCTTCCTCTGTCCTTTGTTTCTAATGTAAGCAGTGCTGTCACCAGACTGTCCTTGTTCTCATCCTGTCATATGACAACTTAGATGAAATGGAGTTGACTGATATTAGATGTAGCAAGATGGAAGCTGTGTTGGTATACAAATTAAAATCCCCTGAATTTACCGAAATGCCTAATGGTGTCAACCTATAGAACGTGTCTGCTTCCTCTTTGCTGTATTGTTCTTCAGCCTTGTGGTCCTTTAGACCTCTTTTTAACACTGGCTTCTTAAATAAAAAAGACACCTAAAATCATTCTCCATAGAAATACAACAGCTCCCTGATTGAGGCAACCTGACTTTGTCTCCATGTCTAACCTTGCAGTATGGGAGCAAGAAGATTGTCAAAAGCATGTTCATGGCAATGTTAGAAATATCTGGGTGGATGTGTCCTACTAGAGTCACGCAACCATTTTGGAGCAAGTACAGATGCTTTGGAAGGGCTCTTGTAACTTTTCAAATGCATTTAAAAATGATGATAATGCTAACAGGAAAAGATTTCAAAATGTATCTCGGAGATAGGATGTTCTGTTTTCATTTGTCTGGATTAAAATCACTACTGTAGGTTACTCTGACACATCCCAGCGTGCTGTGCTTTAGTTCTCCCACTTACCTTGTTTATTTGCTGCATGAAATTCCAGGAAGGACAATAAAATATCCTTGGCATGGAAGCCCCTGTATGAATACAGGCTCCCTAATTCGGAGACTTGCCATGGGTGATGGTGGTGCTTTTGCCTATATGGTTAGCTGGGATTCTTGATTCATCTTGTGCCTTCTTGCTCTGTTGGGTTTATGGAAGTTACATATCACTGAAGCCATATGTTATGATCCCAGGCAGAGCTGTAAACCATTTCCTTTTTACTGCCTCTGAGAGCAGATCAATCTATAGAGCAGCACTAGTGATGGGGAATTTTTTAAGGGTAATGGGAGAAAATAAGAAAAGAGAGCTTGGCTGAGATACTATACTATTCCGTCTTCCAAAGAATTAAATCCTTTCCTATTTATAAATTTTTAATTTCTCAGCAAGAAGAAAGAAGGTTTTCAGCCTGCTTTTGCAGCTGGGAAAAAATGTGACAGATAAAGAATTTAAGGTTCATTAAAAAAAAAGAGGGGAAGGTTGTGATGTAGTCAGCAGTCTGATACTAATGGATAGAGTGTTTGTTGCCAGAATTTGAACATTCAGTATAACCTTAGGGATCTAATCCATAACTCTTTTAGGTAATTAGTTCTTTGACTTCACATTGCCAGATCTCAGCATTCAGAATTACAAAAGCTGGTAAAATATTGCAGGAGGCTAAGATGTAATTTGCCCTTAAAAAAAACCCCAAAACTTTTAGCTTTGAGTCAAAACATTTTCAAAATTTACTTTACAACCAGAAGGCCTACAAGCATCCATTTTATATTTTAAAGGAAAAGCATGTTTTTAAATAACAACCTGACTCCAGCAGGTGGGACTTCAAAATTCAGCAGCACTAATCTTGCATGGCTTGCACAAATACCTGTGGGTTTACAACATGAGAGACTTCTTATGTGAGTAAGAATTGGCAAGTCCATCCAGGAAGGTTTTCAGTTTCGTCGCTTTGCATGCAGGAGTAGCTCCTTCAGTGCCCTATGGATATAAGCTTTACATGGGTTTTTTCTTTGACAGTGTATAAAGGTCTGGCACATAGCCAGGTGCATGGCTAAATTGAATGGTGCTGTTCTGTGCCAGCATGGCCTCAACAAAATTGGAGCTATTTTAGTTTGTTAACTGAAGAAAAGTTGGACAAGGAGAAGGGGTGGGAGAGCACTTTACAAAAGTACAGGACACTCCTACAAACCTCATTCCTTTTGCTTTGGCCTTTACGTATTTTATTAATGGCCACTACAGTTACCTCTAAATTATTCCCCTGTGGATAGAATACATCTTTTCCCTCCAGTGAAGCAAATCACTTCAGCTAAACCTTGTGGAACATCTACCATTGCCCTTGTCAAACTTTACAGCATTTATTTTTAAACAAACTAGGATGAGCTGGGTAATGTAGTTCTGCCATGTTCTCTGCCCCTAAAATACAGAGATTTAGCTCTAGTATACATCTGGAATGCTGACACTGGCCAGTAGTAGGAAGGCTGAAATTAGGATTAAATAGGTCTGAAACATCTCTTCCACTGTTAAATGTCTGTATAGGAGATGCCACTTTTTCACGTTCCTCTGGTAGGATTGATACAAATTAATTGTTAGTTATGGTGACACTGGAAGGATGTTTTAAAATTTTCAGGGAGCCTGAAGCTGGGATGAAAAGACCCTTTTGTGCAAAGGTGCCTGTTCTGATAATTAAAGACGATCCAATTGTACCTTTCTTCCTGGTGTCTAGTTGGTCTCCCTGTCTCTGACTATGCCTGTTTTCCAGGCATGGTCTCTAATTTGATGCCAGTATCTTTCAGTCCCTAATTACCATTGTTCAGCCACCAGCTGTTACAGCGTTGGGTTTACTTATTGCTTTGGTTTGCTGCAGGAACCTAGTAGGAAGAGGGAGAACCACCATTGCCCTTTGGCTGGTGTCTGCAAGCACTGCTGGATTTTCAGCACTGGGGGCCTCAGCTCCCTCCCAGGTCTGGCCAACAGCTTCCATGGAAGGGCAGGGCTCTGGTTCACTGCTGGCTGAGCATCTCCTCTTGCCCTGTTGTGGCTCCAGGGGGAAAAACACTTCAGGTTTAGTTAAGGTTGGTTTACACCTACACACCTACATCTCTTTCTTTTAAGACTTGATGTCTTAAAATATTTAATACATCACTTCCTGCAATTTTGCAGAAAAGGCAGAAAGAAGGATCAGATCTTAGAATAAGAACTGTGGGAAGGCTCTCAGTCTTCCCAGGTATTTCACAGAGGTTCACAACCTTGTTCAAAGAGTGAATGTTAAAAACTAGGTACTTCCAGTTTACTAGAAATAGATGGATGTGAAAACCGTGTTGAACCATGCTGTGAAGTCCCAGCTTTTGTTGCAGAATGTGGTGGATGCAAGGCACAGCACATCTGGCATTCATTTTGGTAATGAGTAATTTATCCAGACAATCTTCTAATGAATGTGGGACAGGTTTGTGGGCAGGTGAATGGCTTTAAAAAATGAGGCCAGTTGTACTTTTTAGCTCTAAGCCTCACTGCACCTGTGTAAGATGCAAAAGGGAGGACATGGTGATAGAAGATCATCGTTCTCTGGTGTTGGTGCATGAGGGATGCCATTAATCTCGAAGTGAAGTGCAAAAAGTAAGCAAGCGAGAAGGTTTCCTTTCTTCTGCTTTCTTGCAGACTGCCCTGTAATTCCGGAGGCAGCTGCGCTCTCCGGGCAGGCGCTGTGGGAAGGGCTCTCTGCCGCCGGAGCCGGCAGGTTACCGCTCTGAGAGACGCTGGGAACAGGCGGTTTCCCTCTTTGTCTCTGTAATCCATCAGGAGAGAGCTGGGGGGGGTGGGAAGGCGGGCCGGGAAGCGGGGGAACCCCCGGGGCTCCGGGCGCGCAGCCGCTCGGTGCAGTCCCCGGCAGCCGGAGGGACCGCGCGGCGGCGCCGGGCACGGCCGGCGGCTGCTCCCCGCAGGTCTGCCCCGCTCCCCCGGCCCTTCGCCGCTCCCCGGGCCCTGTCCCTCTCCCCGCTCCCCCGGCGCGCCGGGCGTGGCCCGCCCCAGCCCGCTCCGGCTGCGGCTGCCCGTCAGTGCCGCCCCCCGCACGGAGCCTCCCGGCGCCGGGGCAGCGGCGGCAGAGCCATGTGAGAGGGACGCGGACGCGTCCCCTGTCGGAGCCGCGGCGGTGCCGGTGCTGCCGGCGGAGCGGGGCTTTTCCCTGGATGGGCTCAGTCCGTAGGGAGGCTGCGGAGGGGCTCTGGGGCGCCGAGGGTGCCGGTCCGGGTACAAAAGGAGCGAGCTTCGCCGAGGGAGGAGGCTCTGGAGGCTGTCAGAGCAGCAGGCTGGGTCCGCGGAGGGGCTGCGGGCAGCCGGAGGTGTTCTGCGCTGGGGACAGCGGGACCGGCACCTCGCATAAATGCCTGCGGAACTCAAACAGGTTAGTGCGAAACTTGTGTCCTTCCCCTCGGGCTCTCCGGGCTCTGCGGCCGCGTGTGCGGGGGTCCTGGTGGCGTGGAGAAAGCTGTCAGCGGTTGTTTACTTGTGTTTTCCTTTTTAACTGAGAACTAAGAGTAAAAGCTGAGCTGCTCGTTCTAGCAGAGCATTCGAGAGAGATTCTGCTTTTGTCTCTGTTGTGTTAACTGGTGAAACACCCAAAAAAGCAAGCCATTGTGTTCTTTGACCTTCTCGTCCTGCTCAATAAATCTAGGGAGCTCTTTGACATGAACAGCTAGAAATAGTGCTTTCAAAAGAGAAAGCTTTGCTATTGTGCTTTTGTTAAATGTTTGCTTTTCCCATACTGTGTTCCCTGGCTTTCTCTTTGATTTTGTTGCTGGACATGCCAGGGAAATAGCGGTGGTTTTTCACTCTAAATGTTATCTTAAACATAAAGTTCTCTTGGCTGTCATCTTAATAATTATAATGGATTTACAACTCGGTGCAAAGATATTTCAAATATTAGTCTTTACTTTCAGGTGTCATTGGGTATTCCAGTGCAAAGCTGTTGCAGACTAGATTTAAATAAATAGAGATCATGTAGACTCCTCTAATTCATAGGTGCTTTCCCTGGGTAACCTTCTACTCCTACCTTGTAAGCCTCAGGAAACCCGATAAATTCAGGTGGTGGCAGGGTAGAGCTGCTTCTCCAACTAGGATGAGGTTGTGTCTTTCTCTTAATCCTCCTTTTTTTCCTCTGCCTTTATAATTTAAAACAGAGTACTTTAGAATAAGAAAATGCAGTAATACATCACTGATAATACATCCGTGAATTTGTTTAAGCTCATTGCACTGGAATTGTTAGAGTTTCTCTGGCTTGGATTAACACGCTGTGTTCCACTCGCCCACCTCAGTAACAGAAGGCTGAATCATTTCGTGATGCAAATAGGATGCTGATTCTCTTGAGGGGAAAGTAGCCCTTCCAGCTAGGCCCTCGAGTGAGCATTTCTTTGTCTGTAGGATTCTCTGGAATCGCAGTCCTGCCTGCTGGAGGTGGCCAGTTGCTGGTTTGTTTGGGTGCTTGTTTGTGTTCATGCTACCTGTGGGCTTCTGAGGAAGGGATTTGATTTGTCTGTGGTGCTGTTCATATTGCCTGACCCACAGCTACTGTACCTGTCGAATTACATGCAATGGATTGTTGAGTTTTAGATAGATAGATCTAGTTAGCAGCTCCAAGGGATTTTGGTTTTGTCTGGGGTTTTTAAATACATAAAGGAAAAAGCTGGAGGTAAGGAGCAGAATGCTAACAGTAAAAAAAAAAAAGGTATATTTAATGTCTTTTGAGCTGTGCAGTACAGCTGTGTTCGTGTCTTCTGGGTTTTCTGTGTTGATAGGTGGAAAAGCTTGAGTGAGTGTGGAAGGTTGTAGTTAATCACTTTAGGTCATGCTTTTCAGTAAGCTTGTAAATTCTTCTTCCATATCAAAACAAAAAAATCTCATGGTTTTAATTTTCACGCTGTCTGTCATAGACGAGGATCAGACAGAGAGATGCTATTTTATCTTTTCTGTTGGAGTAATGGTTCTGGATTCATTCTGAGGCCTTTTTACAGAAAAACTGTTCGATCTGGTAGCACACCAGTTTATTAGAGAATGCTTTGCTTAATGAAAGGTGGTAGTTTTAAGCCACAAGTTGTCAGATAAATTTATTGTGCAGTTACAGAGCCTCTAGAAAGTAATTCTTTAGCTGTAATGGTCACAATTAAGTAAAACTAAACCAAATGAATAAATGACTTTGAGGTGGATGACAAGTCTGTACAATCCATACAGATAAAGATAGGAGAGATACTAGAGTGGACTTCTGCCACATTAAGTGAAGGCCTGTTGTGTTTAGATAAAGCCAGCTGGGAAATAGTAATTAAAAAGAATGAGGAGTAACTTCTAAGCATGCTTTTGGCTTTTGCTGGGAATGGTCAGGCTTCCTGAAGTTCTGGGCTGCAAAAACAGCATTGTACCTGAGAGCACTGGTAGAGGAACCAAATGCTGAAAACCGTAAATGTGGCCATGAGTGTGGAGGGTGGGTGTCCCTTCTTGAGTCCTCTCTTGGTCATTCCCCTTCCTGCTCATGAGGCATGAAGGCTTTTGAAGTTTGTGCCGAGTATGTGCAGTCTGCAGTGGCCTTGGAAGTAAGTAAAGAGTTTATGAAGTTGAGGAGGATCTTGAAGTCTGGAGCTGTTAAAATATATGTTCGTGCAGGATCACATACAGCTTTGATCTGGATGTGAAACCTACAGTGCTGGCTTGCCTCGGGGCCATGAAGTTGTGAAGGGGAAAGGAGTCACTTTAAATGACTTTTGCCGAAAATTCTTCAGTACTCTGTTATTCTTGCTTTGGAAAATACTTTATTAACATTCTGAATTCAGGCACTGACCTCAGTAAGGCTGTCCTTCCTCAGCACTTTGTTCCTGAAGCTTTTCGCTAGAGGATGATACTGACGTGAGAGAGCATGAAATCGTAGATCTGGCAAGATGAAAAAGCAGTTAATGCACTACTGACAACCTGCTGTGAGTCTGTACCAGCGATGGTAAGCTTGTGGAAGAAATGTTCATGGAGGTGCAGCATGCAATAGTATCATCATTTTCCAAAGAGTTGGGCAAGTCATACTAGAAAAACCAAATAGAAAGGGAGTGTAAGATTTGGCATGGATCTCTATAGGGATTCACCCATGGATTCTCACATATGACAGGCCTGAAACAGGTCTAATATGCTCTACTAGCTTGGAGTGAAGAGATTTAGCACTCCACAATACTGTATCCTCCTTGCTCCCCCAAGCAATCCCTTTGCCTGCAGTTGTGACCTCTGTAGCAGAGCTGGGCGAAGGGAATGTGTTTTGGGCCTCCCTGGGATGTTGAACTGTGCACTGGAGCAACTGAGCGGAGGCACACACTCGTGTGAGCTCTGCCACAGAGGCAGGAATTCTCTACAGGAGGATGGATTTTGGAGCTCTTCAGGCAGTTACTGCCCAGTTCAGGTGTGGAACATCAGAACTGGATGTGAGAATGTGCCTTTACCTCTTGTAGAGGAGCTTGCACAGCTGAGTCCTTCAGCATAACGAGGAAGCCCTGGAGCTGCAGGAGGACACCTGTGTAGGACGTGGAAATGGAAGTGTTCTGTTTCTGAAAATGCCTCAGTAGGAGCTGTGTTCCTTTAAAAGTGCTGTTGGAGCTGTTGAGATGTGAGGGCCTATAATGTCCATTTTGTGTGACTGCCTGTGTGTGCATAGCTTTGTAACAGCAATGGACATACCAAGCAAAGCATTCCAGCAACTGCACTTCCCGAGGCCGTATTGCTTAACCACCTGTCCCGAAGGTCTGGAGCTGTTGCACGTGGAGCATCAGGCTGGCTGCAATTTTTGCTTAAGTTACATTGCAGTTGCTAAAAATAAAAATATGTTTTGGTGGTTTTGGTTGCATTTGGGTTTGTTTTTTTTTTTTTTTTAAAACAAGTATGTGCACTCAAGGTCTTTCCAAATGTAGAAGTACTGATTATGGAAGATCAGACGGAGAAAAAAACATGTTAAACAACCACATTTGAAACTGGATAGACTGGGTGTTTATAACAAGGCTGTTTGCAAACATTTAATCTCAAACACTTTCCTCACAGGAGTTCATTTCTGCCACTAAATTGAGGTTTTGATTCAGTAGGAATAGGATCAGGGCCACTGGATGAAGTTCTGTCCTTGCATTTGAATTTTAAAATAACAAGGCATTTTTCTGAATATAATGATTTTAGCACATTCTCAGTGTGTCTTTACTTGTTCCTGCCTCTCTTCCTCAGTTGCTCTAAGTTATTTGCTCTGTGCTAGCAAAATTCTGCAGCTATATTGCAGGGAAATGTCTAAAAAGCTCCTGCTTCAGACTGCACCGTTGCTTGTTCTCCTTTGTGGAAATACTTCTGGATACTGTGGTGTTAGATGGGAGGTTCAGCTTTGGAGTTCAGAAAATCCTGTTCTTTGCTGCTGCTGACTGTTGCTTTCCCAAAGTGTGCAACAAGGTGCCCTCTTGGTAACGCAGACACGGGTTTGAGGCCCATTCTGTGGACAAAAACAGCGAACTGATCCATCTTAAAAACTGAAGCAAACCCTAGAGCTTCATGAAAAGAAGAATGGCGTCCTGAACCAGGCTGTTTGAGGCTCTTTGAGGCGTTGTACCTTCCTCCTGTGCATGAAGCAGGGAGGGGAAGTGGCTCTGTATGAATTTACTGGGAGAAAGAAAAGGGCAAGGGATGAACAAGAGTGTGTGGGTGGGAGCTCGTGTAAGGGCTTTTGCTGGTGAAACAAGGTGACAGTACAATACAGTATCTCAGGTGCCTGGGAGCTCTGTATGCATTTGGTTTGGTCAGATCTTTGCAAGGACAGAGTGGAGCAATAACAAGACTATATTCTTTGGGTTTTTTAAAACCGCTGTTGTTTCAGTAGCATGTGAGAAGTGAAACACAGGGTTTTGCTAGTAGGTTTTCTTTGGTTTTGTTTTTCCAGTGAAGGTTTGAAGAGTAAATGGAGTCCCTGAAACAAATCTTGAGACTAGAGAGAGTGTATTTCAAATTCTTGGATAAAAGGAAAACCGAAACTTGAACATTGATAGTTTTAAGTTTCACAGTGTCCTTTGTGTCTTCTGTCTCTTATTAAGTTGCAGCCAGGCTTTGGGACCTTGTTTTAATTTGCCTTTATACCTAAGAATGAGCAACTGTGACTATACCTGAGAGAAGCCAGATGAGCAACACTTGCTTTTTCAGGGCAGCATGATCTTTTGTATCTACAGATGGGTGGGCAGAATCCTTTCTGTTGTATTAAGGGGTAGAAACTCCATGAGCTCAGTGCTCCCTGTATACTGCAGTAATGTGAAAATTCCTAACTTTCAGTGGTGTTCTCTGCCTCTTTGAGTCAGGCCCACACCTGCTTACAGCAGGAGATGGAAATGCCTGAGTTTTCCCTTCTGTCTAATCTCACACATCTATCCTTAGCATCACAACTCCTCAGTGTTGGAAAAATAAAGTGTTTTAAGTAAACTTGGAGAATTTTTGAGCTTTGGAATTTCTGCCTCTGCAAGCTGAATCACTTAGCAGAGCTCTGAACTTCTATTTTCAGTTAAATTTTCTCAGCAAGACTGTTGTAATGTTCAAAGAGATGTTACTGAAAGTCTGTAATGAAAGCAGAGTGGGGGCTTATTTTTATACTGTAGAGACTGTATTTTTGTGTGTGTTTATATATAGGTGTGTGTGAGTATAAAAATACATACGTGGAGGAGATGATTTAATTTAAGTAGCATTACTCTGGATGTGTGTAGTGTAAGATTGATCAGAAGAATCACCTGGAATGTTCAGAAGTCCTTTCAAAGTACAGGCTTGTAATTGATTAAGGAGCTGATGAAAGAGATGCAGCACATTTTGTTTATGGATGGTAGAGCCCTGAGATATAAACAGGTCCTGTGTGTGACCGGGATTATTCTGCTGTTTGAATTGTAAACTTTTGGAAATTGTTTTGGTAGGTTTTGCATCTGAAGATATTTGCATCCCTCTCTTTTGTTACGTTTCTGAGGTGAATTCACTGTTGAGGGCAAAAAGGCCCTTTTGGCTCCTGGGCATGGCAGTGAGTGGGCCTTGGCTGGTTGGGTGTGGGATGCTTTAACAAAGACACAAACCAGTGTCTGTACCAGAGTAAAGCAGAGATGAGATCCAGATTTAAATAAGATAAAGTTACTTTCTTAAGGAGTTCAGTACAGGCCTTTGAAAGTATGTTAATTCCAAGTAGCTCTGGAGAGAGGATTGATAAAGAAACCAGTATGTAAGACTACATATGGGGCTTCACACAGTACTGCACTGCAGTAATGTAAAATAAATTGTTTTGAATGGGCAAAATAACTTATTTACAGAGCAGATTATGCAGGTGGCTAGATTTCTCCATCAGCACCTTCCTGAATCCTTGTTAATCACTGATAGACCAAACTAATTCTTCATATTGAAATGGTATCTGGAAGTTCTTTTATGGCACCTCTGCCTCTTATATTGGCATAAATTCTGTTGAGCAACTGCTCTGGTTCTGCATCAGGTCACGCTGATGTTCTCCCATGGACATCATTTATTTCAGGCACTTTCCTGGTGTGACCTTCTTGCCTTACTGGGGCACCCAGCATGGCCATTCTTAAATCATGGAAACTCAGGAATTCAAGGTGTGCATAATGCCTTGGTTTACATGTGCCTTGAAGCCCTCCGTGCTATGTTTAGGGCTTCAGAAGTGCTTTGCATCCTTTGTATGCTGTTACAGATGAACCCTCTGGCTGGTTTGCAGATAGGAGGGAAACAAAGTTCTGCTTTCCTCCCCAGGAAGGGAGGCAGCGCTCTGGGACAGTGGCAGGGGTGCCTCCTAATGCTTGTGGTTGGGTGAAGTTAACCACAGTTTTCTGGATGAAATTTCACTGAATCGGTCATGCAGAAAGCCTGCCATTACCTTCCAGCAATGCCAGGCAAGTCAGTAGATCTTTATTAAATATTTGGCAACTTTCTGAAGTGTGCCGCTTACGGTGTTAATTCAGTTCTGCTGGGTGATTGTGTCCCAGCACGAAGAGTGTCAGAACCTGATGCTGCAGCTCCTTGTCTCTGTTTTTCAGTAATATCTTTCTTTTCCCACCCATATGTTTTAATGAGCTTATTATACTTTACAGTTCTTTATTCTCCTCATTGACCAACAGGAGTGGTCTGTACTTCTGACTATAGTGTTTACAAGCGTTTTAAAAAATGTATTCCTCACATTAGCCTATGTAAATGTGAGTAAACATGGGCTAGACGAGGAACATTTCTTATTTGTCCTTAGCCATTTCATCTCATCTGGGTAATTCTTTCAACCAAGGCATGTTGTTTTATTACCTGAGGTTAGAATGCATCTTGGTCATGGTGACATATTTATCTTGTATTTTATGATGCAATCTTATCACATCCCATTTCTTTCCTCATTCCTCTTCAGCTTTTCATCTGTCAGTGACAGCCATGGCACCAGCTAGTGGCACAGTAATACCAGGGCTATGTATTAGTGCACACTGTTGGCAATTTTTAAGGGTAATACTTTGCTTCTAAGGTACAATATTCATTCGAGCAGATTGTTTCTGGAGGGAAGAGCCATTTGTAATTACATCAAAACCAGCAGCCATCAGTCATTTTAGATGTAGGAGATGGCAAAAAAAGACTTACTTGGATAACATTCAGGAAATACGAAGCAAGCGGAAGGTGACACTGCACCCTTGTCTCAATGCAAGGAGTGCAAAGAAGCACTGATTCATTTTTTATGTACTGGTGATGGACCTTCGTATGTACAGTTGCAGCTTTTGTATTTTAACATACAAAAATAAATATCTTCCATCAGCTGTATGAAAAAGCAAAGTGAGAGGGAGAACATTGTTCGGTTAATTGCTGAAAAAGTTGTGACCCTTCTTGATATGTTGGATTTAAAAATTTATTTTTCCCTGCCATGTCTTCGAGGGCCAAATCTTCAAAGAGAAAATTGCTGCTATAGAGGTAACCAGGATTGAGGGTCTGACTTTCAAACCTTTAAGCTAGTATGCACCATCTGCAGATATGATTAGAGATCAGTTAAAAGGTGCTGCATCAGTCTACTGAATAATTTGGAAAACCTGACTGCTGGTTTTGAGGTGTAAATAGGAAGTGAAGCATCTGCCTGCAGTTTCTCTAAATCTAGTGTGACACACTGTTAATCCAGTAAGTTTTTCTGCTTCTTGATTTTTGAAACTCCAGTCAAAATCATCTTTGTTTCATTTACATGAGATCAGTTTTATTTTTCTTTTTCCCACAAAGCTGTGCCAGCGCAAACTTTACAGTACTCAAATGAAATGTAATTTTCTTCCTTTGCTGCTTCTACCAAGAGGCATAGCAGATAATGTGTAACACCCATGCCTAACTTGGCTGAATTCCAGAGCCCTTCCAGAAAAAGAGACACTGGTAAAATCAGCATCTGCCATGTAAATCAAGATAGTAAAGGAAGAGTCTTGTCCACAGCAGCTGAAGTGCTGTGTATGTTTGCATAAATGCGCTGCAAATGTGTGGGTGTATTTCGTGAATTGTTGCTCTTTGAATTTTCTTGTTCAGAGAAACTTGGCTGAGGTACATTATGTGGATACTGTTTTGGCAACTGGAATCACAAAAATATTTATGAAGTCTGTTGGGTTCTTCCCCCATGCTCTTATCCCTCCTTCCTGTATTTAAAATTCCCTTAAGTGTTTTGTTTTATTCTTCTAAAAATTCATATTTTAAAGAGACAAGGAGAATTAGTTTTCTCCTGATTGTAAATTATAGATAAATGTTTTTGAAAAATGCCTTTTAAATTTAAGTTAATGACTGAAACACAACACTTAAACTACTTTTGTTCCTAATATTTCCTGTGGATTTTTGAATGGCAACAATTTGGGAAAAGGTACTTTTCTTCCCTCTTAAAATACAGCTTCCATCTTCTCCTCAGGTAAAATATCAAGATGGCTTTGTGGGGTGCTTCACGATACACCCTAAATAGATACCCTCTGTTTTGGGGTTTTGCTTTATTGTATTTCCTGTACTGATGGTGGGAATGCAGCCCTGAATGCTCAGAGGAGTGTGTGGGCTCCTGGTCCCATCCAGCCTGAACACGGGCTCTTCACGTTGCTGGGAAGCAGCTGTGGGATACGCGGTGTGTGTGGGGGGGGGACATAGTGTGAGGTGATGAAGGCTGACTTCTCCATTGGACAAAAGAAACTCAAATATTGGCCCTGGCAACTCTTGAGGTCCAGTTTCTCAGAACTGTTGCCTGGTTTGCCTGGTTGAGCAGTGCACTTCAGCTTGGGGTTGTAGTGCCACTTCTCAGTTTTTTATCTTGTTCCTGAATTTCTAGACTCAGTTCTGATAGTGCCCACAGCCATTTAGAGCTGGTGTTCTTCAGAACTCGTGTCACCTTCTCGTGTCTGGAGAAGTACAGTCCAGATTTTGGCTACAGGTAGGTCCAGGACTCTATAAAATTATGTCTTTGGATTTAGCTGAGAATGGAAGAAAAGGGAAGAGTGTCATGAGCGGATCGATTGCATTGGAAATGAAAGAGTTAAGAATGGAAATCTGATTGCACAGCTGAAATCTCAGTAGGAACTTGTGGTCTCCTGAGAGAAAATGCCATTCAGCACCGTTGCACAGAGTTATTTCATTCTTAATTTTAATTGACATGTCCCAGAATGCAGCCTTCTCTGACAAATCCGGGCGGCACAGAGGCGTTGTGAGTCTCAGTCTCTGTGTGGGTGGTTGCTGTGTTTCAAATTCAGGTCATCATTAATTTCCCTTTGATACCAGCATCCTTTCTGCCTACCTTATTCACTCAATAGGTTGATGAAATTTGAATGAATCTCCCCCTAAGTAAGATGTTGGTCACCTCCTGAGATTTCAGTGTAATAATCTTGCCCTGCTCTTTTTATCTTTCGTGACGATTTTAGCCCCTTGCCTTGTTGACAAGGGTGTTCTGTGCAACTTCAGTAACAGAAAAGTAATTATTCTATTGTTGTAAAAATAGCATAGGTGTTTCAACTTTAGTGGGGGGGAAACCTCAAGCAAAAAGTTGTCCTGGTATAACATCAATTTTTCATAAGTCTCCTGGGTTTAATTCAGATGCAGTTAGTTACAAATCCAGCAAGAGTGGCAGAACCATGCAGCTCCACCCTGTAGTAGTTGTGAGGGGTAGAGATAATCTGCCTTAAGTATTTCTTTAATATTTTATATCTCCAGTATTGACTGCATTTTTCATAGAAGATAAATGATTGACCAGTATTGGGATTATCCCAGAATTTACAGAACTTTCTTAGAGCTTTTGTCTCTGCTTTGTGTCCAGTAGGCACCAATTTGAAGAAATGTTTTGCAAAGAGCCTGAACGCACACAGTAGCCACCAATGCAGTGGAAAACTTGTGCTTCAGAATATCAACTTGTGATTTAATTTGTTTTTAACCTGTAGATGCGCAGGTGAGGACAACTGCAGGTACATCTTGAACACTGAAGGTTTCATTAGAGTGTAGACTTGACTCCCACTCCAGCTTACGGATAGATGTCAGTGTTACAGGTCTAAATACCTTAAAAATATAAATTTCCAGAGCAGAATTTGTTTCTAGTTATATTTCTGTTTTCTGTTATTCACCCTCTTTGTCTTCTCAGCCGTGTAAGCTGGTACAGTGTTTTGCTGGCATACAAGGTGTAGTAGCTGTGAGAAAAGAGAGTCTTCGTTATCTTTTGGATTTTTGCATAAGATCAGCTTCTTCATGGAAACCATGTAGTGTTTGGTGGTGGTCATGGTGATGATCAAACTTACTGCATCTGTACAAGAATGTTTACACAGGGTCGCTCTCAGCCTTAAAGGCAATAATTAAAGTCTTCTCAAGGGTTTGGAGTGGTGATGAAGGTAGACTGAGGAGGACAAAGGGCATGATATGATGTGTTCTTACTGTTTATATTTTCCCTCTGAGCAAAAATAGGATCTGCTGTGTTTTAACATAGGAAATGGTTTTGTATTTTTACTACTTACCAAGGCTGAAGTAAGCTATTGTCAGTTACCTTCCTAGAAAGCCTGAGTATTGCTCCTTGTGTAGAGTTCCTCACTTAACACAAATTCACAGTAGCCAGTTGTCTGGCTGTTTCTGATGAGATTTGAATGCCCCTAGGTAAAAGGAGACAGAGCTTCCTGAACTGAGGGATGGGTCAGCTGTGGTGTCCAGACAGTGCAGCTCAGTGCAGTGCTCCAAGTGATGGCTGGAACTGAGTGTGCAGTTCATGGCTGCTTTTCCTGCTTCAGCCTGTCCCTAGGCTGGCATGAATTTCATAAACTCACAGCTAGAGCCTATAACCTCCATCACGCTTTTTCCCCAAATCTTGATCTGTCACACACTATACCTGGAATATTTCCTGGATGCAAGCCTTCCCCTGCTCTCTGGTTGGTAAGCAAGGGAATTGTACTGCTGGTGTGCTGTATGAGGTCCTCCCATATGAACTTGCTTTTGCCTGATGTCAGTCTGTTTAGGGTAAAGCAAGGCATGCAAATAATTATCATCTCTGATTGGGTGTTTCTTAGGAGAAATTATCACTGCTGGCTTAATTTTCCTAGGGTTTTTCTGGTGTGGGGTTCGGAACGGGAAGGGAGCCTACCCAGGCTTTGTCCATGGGTAGTTTCATGAGTAGCTGCTGTGATCAGATGAAGTGTGATTCAGAAGAGAGATGAAGTTTAGTCCTGTTACCTGGTCTCCTTCTGGTATTCTAATTTTTGAAAAATATCTTTGCTTGATTTTTAAGCAGGAGAATTAAAAATACTGTCATTTGTTTATACTCTTATACAGCTGCCTGCCTGCCTTAGCTGGGGTGGGGGCTTTATTAATAATTAAACCATGGATTTGTTTGGGTTTGTCCAGCCTCAGCACAGAAACAGCTTGCTGAAATTGCTAACTGGAGGTAAATATGAGAGCTTTGTTCTCAGCAGAATCCTTCCTCTTGTTTCCTCAAAAACCTAAAGGTTCCAGAGCCTCTTGGTGTGTACATGTCTGTTCTTAAACTAGAATGTACATAATATTACAAATGTACTTTACAGGGACTGTACCGTGCAAATTTGGAATGCGTCCCTGTGTATATTGCTTGGTTTTTCTTTCTTAAACTTTCTTTCTTCCCTGCCTCACAGATACCATTATGCTAGAGGTTTGGAGAAAAAACCCAAAGCCCCATGTTGTTTGTGTGCACAGCCTATTGTTCAATCAAAGTGCATATTATCAGTGGTCACATGCTTTGATTAAATATTTTATAAGATCATTGCACTATATGCTAACCCTGCCTTCTTTCTGTTGTCTGATTGTGCATTTCCACTTAGACCTAGTTAGTAATCTAGACAGGCTTGAAATGTGTAAGCTTTTAGCAGATATTTGATTTCAGACATGCTTTGTTCTGAAAGTTCCCCTTTGTTGTGCTCAAATGACAGAGCTTTGAGTAGTAAGGTTTTTTTTTTTCTTGTCTTCTGATTGCACAATGCTGAAGTAATCTCTTATCTGCAAAGAATCTCCTGCCCCCTCGTGCCTCTAACATGAGACAAAAGCCGTGCAGGTGCACACTAAAGGATTTGATTAAATATGAGGGCAGGTTTCAAATGCAGGTTCAGGGCGAGTCCTGTCACAGCTGGGTGAGGATTGTGTCCTGAGACACGAAAGTCTCTGCACAGGCACCTCTCTGTACCCCACAGCGAGGCAGGGGCTCTGTGGTGCAGGGGAGCTCTGTGCCCTGCTCAGAGGTGAAGTGCCTCTCTTGCTTTGTTCCTTGGCTTTTGGAACACTGCCCCTTCTGGGATAAGGCCACAGGGTAGGAGAACAGAGAAATGCTGAAAAGAAAATAATACAGCTGTTGGAACTAATCTTCTCTTGGCTCTGGGTGGAGAAAGGTCTGCATGGTTTCTGCCTGATCCTGAGTGCAGCAGCGTGTGTTGCACTGCCCTGGACGTGCTTCTGCCCTGGTATCAGGAAGGCAGTGCTCGATCTCTCTGCTTTCCACTTCTCTCCCCAAGTTTCCAGTCATGTATTAGAGAAATTTACAGGAGCTTTGTCACTAAACTTGACAGAAACAGGTCTGGACTATCTGCAGGGTCAGTCGGCATTAAGACTCCTGAGTAGGGCTCCACAGTGGCTGATGTTGTGAGCAATGATGATGATCCCTGGTTTTTGTGGGGACGGATGAGTTTCGTTCTTATTTGGGCCGGAACTGCTTGTTACTATGTTGGGGTCATTTACCCTGAGGACAAGTGAAAGCAGCTTGTTACTTGGGTTCAAGCTCCAGAGTTTACTGTCTGGTGACATGAGTTTCTGCCTTCTCCCCATCCAGGGAGATTTAGTGCAATGGACTTGGGATTCTTTGCTTAAAAAGTTCTTTTAGGATTATCATTATCTCTGAAGGTGATTTAATTTACAGGAAACACATTCAGCTTCTTGCAGTGTGTGCGTCAAGAAAACTTGAGTAGATAATTAATCTGAGGAACTGGAAATTAATTGGGAGGGAAATTGTTGCTTTAAAGATGTGCTAAATAATTACCATTTTTCTATATTTAGCTGACTGTTGAGGTAATATAAGATGTAAAGAAGATAAATCTCTATAGCCCAGTACTCCTTGTTTTGGAGGGACAATACACTAATTCAAATAGCTAAATATTTCTTCCTTTTAGCTCACTGAATTTTCTAAGTGCAGAAAGCTGTCGGCTATCAAGAAGGTTTGGGAACTACTCAATGCCTCACTTTTAATATACTTTTGAAAATTTCAGCTTCCCTAAAAGTTTTCCAGAACTAAAAAGCATCCACATGAGTATGTAAATACATCATAGCAGGGAGATAGGAGGCTCTGCTGTTCTTCGCATTCCTCAGTGATATCTTTACATTCCACAAGGCCCTGTAGGTGGCTTAAATGCTGCAAACTGTCAGACTAGATCCAAGCTCTGGGTTATCTTTGGGGTTTCTTGCTTTAGGGGCTGGTGAGTTGATACCAAACACGAGCGGGAGACTGTTAAATGGAGAGTGTTGATGGCACAGCAAGTTAATGTTTGCTGGTGCTGAGTTGAACTTTCAGCCATCTGGTAATGATGGTGGTGCTCTTGAAGTCAGTCTTATTGAAGTTTAATTGAAATGTGATGAATGGAGATTGTGTGCAATGTATCAGTTGCATTTTTGTGGCTGACAATAGCAAGGATCAATTTAGTGAGAAGCACATTAGAGCATACTATGGCTGCTGATTTAGCATCTAAGGACCGTTTTTCTCATGAAGTGGCTGTGAATGTCAGCGTATAATAATGTGGGGCGATGTGTCAGTACCATGGAGACAGTCTGTCAGATTACATGGAATTAATTCTAGACAACAATGATGGAAAGGTTAAACAAGCACAGAGTATGACTGACAGCAGATATCTGTTAGAGTATTAGGAATATATTGCAGGTATAAAGAACATACATGAGAACATGCTTCTTACCCCTAGTAGGGACCATGTGATTAAAGGTGCCTGATTTAAGGGGGTTGATTTGCCAGACAGGAACCTCAGAAACCTGTTCTTTAAATAAGTCAGATCACATAGGCAGAGAGTGGAGAGGTTTTTACAATGATGACTGACGAAGAGCTGGATTTTAAGGAGCTTTTTAAAAGGGAGATTTTAAACTGTATGTTTGCATGCTTTGACTTCTTGAAGGTGTCCCTTCAGCTGGATCATGGAAGGCTGAAGGTGAGCAGAGACAGCTTTGCCAGGCTGGGAATACAGCTGGGGAGTGAGACAGAGTGTGGGGAGGCTTTAGCACATCTCCTAGAGATAACTTTGAACTTTTGCTCCTTCCCTTAAGGGAATGAATGGTGGAGGGATTGTCAACACTTTGTTACTGAGATAAAGGTACGCAGGGCACAGTTCCTGGTACTGTGCTCTGCGATGAGGAAACCAGGGGATATAACTTGGGGTTGTCTGAGGGAGAGCATCATTGCTTCTGGCGTTTTGAGGAGTGGAACTTTCAGACCATGCCTGAAAATAAAACGAGATGCTTTAAACTGTGTGGAACAGATACTTCTTATTTTAATTTGTATCACTTAAGATTATGGCGTATTAATTGTTTGGACAGACATGTTGTGGATGGGGTAGATATCTGGAAGACAAACTCTTGTGAAGTTCCAGACTCATTTTTATATCTATTTGCCTGTCTGATGAGCAAAAGGAAACTCACGGTCTTCTGTGCCACAGTAAGAAAGCGGTGCTGAGTGAAGTCTGTTTGTTTAGCCCCAAGTAAAGCTGATCATTACTATGCATGAGTTTATGGCCACTGCAGATTTGAATGTGGGGGAGGCAATTCAGAAAGGCTTTGAGGTTTGTTTTTCCCTGTTGGCTTGCTTTAGGTGGAGAGTGTTGGAGAGGAACTGGAATGCAGATTTATAATTTCAGAAACAGTAGGATATATTTTGCTGACTAAAATGGAGCAAGAGAATCACCAAGTGGCTGAGGTTGGAAGGGACCTCTGGAGGTCATCTGGTCCAACGCCCTGCTCAGGAAAGGCCACTTGGAGCTGGCTTTTGGATGTCTCCAAGGACGGACACTCTACGGCCTCCCAGGGCAATCTCTGCCAGTGCTCAGTCAACCTCACGGTGAAAAAGTGTCTGCTGGTGTTGAGACAGAGCCTTCTGTGGTTGAGTTTGTGCCCAAAGCCTTTTGTCCTTACCCTGGGCACCGCTGGCTCCATCTTCCCTGTGCCATCCCTTGAGGTATTTATTTACACTGGTAAGATCTACATGATTTCTCTCTTTCCAGGCTGGCATATCTTCTGATAAATATTTTTAAACAATCACCAAGCATGCCAAGATGCTGAAAAAGTCAAGGGATATTGTATTGAAAAATAAATAAATAAAAACATCATAAGGTGCTAAGCTCAGATGATGCTGGTAAAACCAGTCAGCTGGTTTAGAAGGGTGGAAGTTTATTTCATGCAGAGAAGAGGAACCACGATACTGATTTTGATGGTATTTTGTTTGTTTCCAGAACTGTTCAAATGATCAGCTGAAAAAAGAGAGGTTGTAAGGTATATCCACTTCAGCTTCTAGGAGATGTAGTTCAATGCTGCCTGTTATCTTTTCAAGTAAACTACTTATGACTTCCACTTGAATGTTGTTTGTTAAGGAAAATCTCATGTAAATAAATTGGTTGTGAATTAAGTAACAGCAGGTAAATGGAATAGGCCTTTTCTGCTGTAGTGGGTGCGCAGTCTCTGCTAGCTCCATTGCTTTATATGTAGAAGGAGTTGACTTTTTTCCTTTTGCTTGTCTCTTCCAAAGTTGAACTCGGTGCTCTTTCCTAAACAGACATTTTGTGTGAGCCTCATGAACCGTGAGTCAGAGCAATGATGTGCAGAGCTCTGCAGAAAAGGCTGAGCATCTTTGTGTACCATTATTTTGCCATACATGGTCTCCGTGTCCGTTGCAAGTTCTGTGTGGTTGTGACCCCCCCTCTTCCAAGACCTATTTCTGCATTTTTCATGCTGTGGATTTTATTGAAGAAGAGGCCTCAGTTAATGGCAGTGTCTCCTTCAGTAGCTCTGACTGTGGGGGTTGAAGACAGGAGGCAGTTGTATCAGAAGGACAACAGTCAAGTTCCTAGGATCTACTTCCATCTAATAAAAGATAGTTGGAGTGCTAGGAGAGCCTTGGAGACAGGTTTTAAAAGCTTTTATGAGTAACAGAACTAAATTGATTGTACTATGCCTAGAAAAACTTCACTGTTTTTGTTAGGAAAGTGGTGTATTTATTTAAAACTATCGCAAACTTCCCAAATTGGCTATTGCCAGTCGCAGAACGCAGTGCTGGAGGGGCAGTTTTGCAGAGGGAGTTGTTGGACAGTAATTGGAGGACAAACATTGGTGGTTCAGCAGTGCGGTTGGAGTACACGCCAGCTTTTAATTGGGGTATCTGGATCCTGCTGATGTTTCCAGAGGCATTTGGAATGACAGCAGACTAGTGAGCCAAGTGCAGGAGGATCATTGCTGGGAGAATACTCCCTGTGAAATTTCCAGATTTTAAGGGAATGGAAAGAGTATTTTTGTCATCCTTTAAATGTGACAGGTGCTAATCAAGTGAAGAAAGGTTAAAACTTTTTTTTTTTTCCCTGATCTCTCCTGGAATTGATGAGAGATTTCCATTCCCGTAGGTTTGGAGAATTCCAATTCCACATTTCTTATCTGCCATGGTGTATTGTGGTGTTGATGCAGCAGTGAGGCACCTTAACTGCACCATGGCTTTTGGAATGTGGTTATTGGCATTGTTACTGCCCGGATTAATGTCTTTGTTTTTCTTTCTTGTGCTTGGAAGGTCTACAGAGAACAGTTAGAACCTCCTATGCCATAAGGCTTCCTGCGTTTGTTTATTTTTCTACAGAAAAGAAAATCTAAAAAAGGATCTTAGACTGTTTGCTTTGTCCTCCCTCTCTCCACCTTCCATCTTGTATGCCTTGTTTTTATTAAACAGAAAAAAATTAGTCAAAAAGTCCACACATTCTTTAAGGGCAAAGCTCGTTTTGCAGCCGGGAGTCAGGACAAGCTTTTGGGGCCCGTCATCAGGCTGAAGAAGGGTTCCATAGTGGCTTTTGTCCTGGGGAACCCTACTCCAGTGTAGTTTTTACAGAAAAGTCTGTTAAATCAGCTGTGGGGAACTAATGTGGCATTCTGTGTGTTGTGGACTACATCTGTGAGAGTATCAGGAAACAGTTATTCTCTGAAGTTTGGGATAAGTCAACCAGAAATTACTCTTTTCAGTGGGTGACGAGGTTTTCAAGACTTCTCTGTGCAAAATCTGAAAGGATGAAAGTACTAAGTCTGATGATTTGAATCTAGATTTCTTAGATAATGTAAAGAGGAAAAGCATATTGGGACACCCCGTAATGTCTTGCCCCATTCAGGCATCTAGACCCTGCAGAGTTGCTCCCTGTTCACTCCCTTTCATGTAATTGCTAAAGGCTCAGGGTATTTGCCTCTGCTGGAATCACTTCAGCTGGGCATGTTCCTCACAGAGCAGAGAGGGAAAGGAGCTGTAGGAGGCTTTTTTTCTTTCTTTATAACGACTAATTTCATTCCTCTCCCCTGTGGGCAGACAAGTGGACAGTCCTTGGGTAGGTTAAATGTCTCTGAACATTTTGACAAAGTAAGTAATACTTTGCCCTGTGTGGGCTGAGAGCAGGCACTGTGCCAGAAGCACTTGTGGCTCCAGGGCTGAAGATTGGACCTTTTGCTGTGTCTGTGTTGCCAGCAACAGTGAGGAGTCCAGATGCTGATCCCTGTGTATTCAGTAGGTGGTAAGAGACATGGCAAGTGAAACATATGTAGTCAACACTGCTCACAAAGTACAGCCAGTAGGAGTTTCTGCACGTACATGGGACATCTGACCTGTTTCTGCTGGTTAGTAAAAAAACAAATGGGAGGAATTTGCAGATACATATGTGATGTTCCTGTTTAAAGCTTGTTGGAGACAATGTTAGGTTGCTGTCCTGACTACTTCTGGTTGCATTTCTGGTTTGAAAGCGCTCATTTGAATACCATGATACCTCTGTCCTTTCCATTTTTCTAGTTTATTTGGTAGTATGTGTATGTCAGAGTGTCCATGGATATGACTGTTTGTGCTGTCAGGTCAGGAGTCCTTGGTTACCTGAGAGGTCAAGCAGGCAGAACTGTGAATGCTGCAGGTGCACAGGCTCACCACCCTGCCAGCACAGCCTGACAGTTCTGCTTTGGTTGTCTGGGAGCTCTTGCAGGAAGCTTCCTCTGTTCCCAGGCTAATGTGAGGCACCTTCTTCCTGGAGCATTGCCCTCAGTGTTCCTCTTCTGATGGCTGTAAGGAGAAAATGTGACCACCTGTAACTTACTGAGAGGATTGGTCTGTAGAGAAGGTTTGGACGAGAGGTTACTCATCCTGAACATCTTGCCCCTATGCTCTTTGTCACTGAAAACCCACTGGCAGCCCCTTATCTTCTGGTGCTGCATCATTTGCTTAATACAAAACATCTTCAGAGGGGCTGTCTTAAGGTTTTGTGATGCAGTGATATTTCTGAAAGTCTGAGGAAGGTGGAGTTATTTTAATAGAAACTCTGTAAATCTTCCTGAGTTGCATTGAACTTAACTGATTGGTGCACCTCAAGCTTGCATTGCTCTTCATAATGTACCTAATGTTCCAAAAAGTGGAGATTAAAAAAATCTGTGCAAGTTTAAGCAGCTTTCGGTGTCTGAACTGCTCACTGTCAAATTTGCACCACGTTCTATCAATTTTCCTGCTCAGTGGTGCCATGAGAATGGCCACACCAAGAAGGGAGTCATTACTCAGCTGAAAAGCTCTTCTAAAAGTTGGTTTGTAACTGGAAAAGTTGCTCTTAAAGAGGGGGAGGGAAGGAGAGAGAAATACCAAATGCTGTCAGCTGCTTGCAAACAGAAGGCTTTATTTAGTTTAGATAAGCCCCTTTTCTGTCTATTGCATAATTTCTGTCATAATCTTGTTTGCTTATTTAAAAAAAACCAAAACAAAACGCAAAATTAACATTAAAATGAGGTGGCTTTAGTGAGTAGTTTTCTCCCAGGGATGATATTCTAGATTACTTCAAAGATGTGTCCTCAATATTGATTTTTGGGTCTGTATAGTAAAGTTTATTGATTGTCTGAAATGGATTGGTTGGGTGCTGTTCTCTGGGTAAAGCACGTCAGCTTTATACAAATTCTAATGCTCTTGGCTAGGACTGAATGGAAGTTACTCGAGTGAGAATTTCCCAATGACACTAGAGGCTGAAAATTGGCATTGTGCAATAAACCCAGTTACAATGAAGCAGCTTTACTGGAATACAACAAAAAGACTATGTTCTTAGTTCAGAAAAAAAATAGACAGATTTGATTGTTTTACATAGGTGATTCAGGAGTTCAAACTTCCTTTTTTACAAAAAGCTATTAAAGTATCCTTTTGAAATCACTGCAGTGAGTAATTCTTACACTGCATTCACAGTTACCCAATGAGCACGCACCGACTAAACCCACATATTTAAAATTCCTGCATCAGTGCTATTTCTGCAGTAATGAGAACCTGGACTTGCTGGGTTGGGCAGACGTCATCTGTACAGAAGATAAATGGCAACCGAAGAAGAAGCTGGGAAGAAATTTTAGTAAGACGCAGGACGAAATATTAAGAGATCACTGGAAAATGATCTTGCCTGTTCTGTAATCAAAGCCATGTAGGAGTTAGTAGGAAGAAACAAATCGGGTACCCAGGACAATGCAGCAGTTGGGATGGAGTGTTCTGGTTCAAGACAAAATTTGACAGAAATGGGAATTCTTCAGGGAAGATAAATCCAGTGAGTATATAGTGTTACTTCTCCTACTCACCTGAGGGTGAAGAGAGAGAATTCAATATCCAGTACTGGTGCTTGGCCCATGAAACTTGGTAAGGTTGGCAGATTTACAGGGCCCAGGTCTGGGCCCCTGATAATTTGCTCTGACTCTTGTTTTGCTGACTTTTACCATTTTTACATTTCCAAAGTTCTTATCAGCTGTTAATGCTGCATTCTGGTTTTAATCTTTATATTTGAGCATCAGTTGGCACGTGGAATCCTCTGATTTACTCAGGTCAGAATGCTCTGGTTGTGTCTTTATAGATTATGTGCCTGTAAATTTTTTGTAATCTTTAAAGAAGCCATAAATAACTAATTTTATTTTAAAATATACATATCTGATTTGCAAGTGTTTGGGAGCAGTAGTAAAATATGTCATACATGAGTAAATTATCTACAGGTTTTGAGTTTTTAAAATTTTTTTTAGTGTGGTGAAGAACTGTGTGGTTTTGGCTTCAGTGATTTGCTCTCAGGTCCTTTGGGTTTTTTTATTATATTAATTTTTTTATGTATTTCCTGATTTGATTTTGTCTTGGCTGATGCTGATGGATCCTTGTATTTTCTTGCATCCGGCTCCCGATTACTGAGCAAGCACAAATGATAGCAGGATTCCTTGCTGTCAACAGGCTTTCTTCTGTCAAGCTGACCTTCTCTGGAGCAAATAACTCTTCCTGCTAGATGATAAATAGTTTTGCAAGAGCTCATCTGCTACTTCATGACCAACGCCTTCTGCTACTGCTGAAATCTGAAAAACATCTGAAAACTGACCTCTGTTCACATGACCATCACACAGCATTTTCATTAATTAAATGCCACTATGAAGTTAAGTCCTGGAACCAGTGATCCGTGAGAAATGGTGTGTTCAGAGGAATGTTATTTTGTTAGCCTGATGGTTTGGTATTTGCCTCACTTAGAGGCTGGCTTCATTCCTTTTCTCCATGTCCAGCTCGAGTCACTCTGCTTTGGGCTGGCAAAAAAAAGTACTGCCATTAATAACCTCTGAAGGGTTGTCTGAAAACTGCTTTTCTCTCAACTGAACTGCAGGAGAGATTTTTCTGACAGTTCTGTTAGGGATGGGAAAGTTCAGAGGGTAAAGCATGTGTTTATTTCCAAACACACGGTGGGTATCCCTGAGGCTGGAGCCATGAATCCTGTTTGTGGGAGCAGAAAGGGCATCACCCTGGGCCTAGTATGGGAGCAACAAGGCTACCCCCGTGCTGTGAGCTTTGCAGCTGAGCTGCACATTTCCACTTCTCCATGTGGTACAAGTGTCCTTGGCGAGGAGACTCGCAGAAATGCTTGACTTCCTCTCTGCTTCTGAGACTTCTCGTAAATGAATAGGACCCACTTCTGTTAAATTCTTTAACTTTTAAACATGTTTTTATTCCCCCTCGCCTCTTGTCTTCCTTCCCCAGAGGTAGCCCAAGTGTTTTAGAAACAACGTAGTCAACTGGAGCTCATTGAATAATTCAACTGTTGCCTGAAGTGATAGGAAAAAGAGGACGACCCATTTAATAAATCAACCAGAGCTAAAAGCTCTGTGGTTTGTAAAAATGTTCATCTGCCCTCCCTTTGAACTACCCGAATTTCTCGTCTGAAGCACGGAGGTTTTTTTTCCCCCTCTCAGTTGGATGTTCCCTGCTCTGGAAGGGAGCCTGATGTACCTGCAGGTCATCCTCGCAAGTTGTTTCTGTTAAGCAGCTCTTTCTCAGAGAGTGCTGGGGGTGTTGCTTCAGCAGCAAGAGACACTCCTGAACCATTCTGTCAATCCAGGTGTTCCTGGATAGCTTCTTCTCTCGTGGTTGCTTCCCTAATAGTCCTGCTGAGGGCTTCTGAAATAGTCTATCAAAGTCACTGCTGCAGCAGGAGCTCCCCAAGAGCTACCTGTGTCACTTCTGGGGTTCCTTGACCATTTTTAACCCAAGAAATAAAGGTATTTTGGGGGCCACTGAAGTATGCTTTCTGAAACAATGAAAAGAGACCTGGCCTTTTCATACATGCTTTTGTTTTTCTTTACATAAACAGGAATTCTCAAAGTGATCTTTATTTCTTATTTGTGCATTGTGCCTCTGTTACCTAAAACAGGTCTAAATGCAAGATGCCGTCTTTAAGGGATATTGCTCAGAAATACGACTGTCTAGGGAAGTTCATAAACCTTTTGCTAAAGACTGTCTTCTGTCTATAGTCTGTGTCAGACTTTTATTTAATCCCTTTGGGCAGGCGCTTGCCAGTACATCAGCGTGTTACTGTATCAATTGCTTTTTCATTGTTGCTGTAATTGTAAAATAATCCCTCTGTTATACCCACCCAATGATCACTGCATTATCTTTTTGCTGAGCTGCAACATTTCTTGTTGCCTGGTGGTGTCCTGCCTGTTGAAATGAGAGATGTTGATTAAATTGGCTTTTCAGTTGTGGTTCAGTTGAAGAACTGGCAGAGTGATCAGTAGGAGAGACTTGCTACATGCCTTGAAACATCATCGACTCCCTTGTAGTTCATTGCTTTTTTTGTTTTGTTTTAGTGGTCCTTCCTTCAGTCTCTGCCTGGGCTCATGGAAACCATATCAGGTTACTGAGCTTTTTGTTCCAGAGGCTGCTGGGGATGAATTTGTGAACACTGCTGTGCATAAATAAATGATCGTTGGTTTGAAATCAGGGTCTGGGGAGAAATGATCCATTTGCTTCTGTTGCCTGTTATGACTGGAGAGCTGAATTAGCAGCTAAAATGTGTGCTCTGGTGTGTTAAACAGCATTGAATGGGAGGCTACAGAGATAATCCTGGGGAGAGGCCATTGAGGTTGGTACTGAGCCCGGAGAAGCTTTGCTGTTCTCTTTTCAGTGCTGAGGTGGTGGCTTTTTCAGTGAAATTTTGTACCATTTGAAGCATCCCAAACCTCTTCCTTAATCAAGAGGTAGATTGCAAGGTAGCACTGTGCTTGATCATTTTGAAAAGCTTTTGGCTGTTCTGTTTTCTGCTGTGTTTCTTATTTTGTAAAAGGTTGGATTGCTTTCTCTATAGCTGAAAGGCATTGCAACAAGAGTCTTCTTCCCCAGCCCGTCTCACAAGTGTATTCAAAAGTACATTTAAAAAAATCCCGCTGGGTATTTTAGTTATTTTCTCTTGAAACACAATCAAATTCAGATGACTTACTCCAGACGTAAGCTAGGGAGACTGAATAGTGTCTGGATTTTCTTGCACTCTTGTCTTCTGTCCAGGCTGGGATCTGCTTGTGTGCCTTGGTTGGTGTGCTCTAAGCAGTCTGGGTTTCAAAAATTCCTAGGTCCAGGAGAGAAGTTGACCTAAATTTGAAGAGTTAAAAAACCTCAAAGAAATGGGAGGCATCCTGCGTCTCTTAATACATTCAGCCTTGAGAGAACTCTTTAAGATGTTGTTTTTGAAGCCCTTCTGTAGAACCACCAGAGTTACAAATAATTCAGGCAAGTACTGAGCTTCCCTAAGAGGTGCAGATACCTTCTCAGTGGCAGGTGGTGGCACGGTCCCATGCCACGTAAAGCCATCAGTGCAGAAGTCATGCTGACAAAGTTGGCAACATCCTGGCTGTGTGATGGGGAAGGATTTGGAAAAGGATGAGTTGTTGTATAACACAAAGCTAGAGATCATATATCCATGCTTGACAGGCTCTTCTTGGCTTAAACCACCCTCACCTTTCCCTGAAAATTAATATCTCCCCCTCACCCCACGATAAAATACTGTGACTTTGTTCAGGCAGGAGGTACTAAATAAGGCAGAGTCAAACTGATATAGCAAGGATGTAAAATACTGGGCTTCTTTCAGGTAGTAGTTCTGAAGTAGAGCTTTTCCTGTAAAGGAGGCTTTCACTGGCCACATGGAACAGTAGGAGCAAAGGGCCAGTGGCTAGTCTTGAAGTGCTCAATCTCTCGTATCTACCACCACGAGTGGTTTTGTAGCCCATTTCTTCTTCAGGAAGTTATTTTGGAATAAATATGGCTAATTTGGAGACATTTGAGTGTATTTTCCAAAGAGAGATGAGATTTTTTGTTTTGGTATGGTTTGAAGCTCCATTTGAAGCTAAGCTTGCCAGTTTTCACAGATCAACTTTAATTTTATTTTCCCCACTTGCCATACCAACAGCAAGATACGTTATCAAACGTATGACCAGGCCAAGTCAATAAATTCTAAATGCATCCTAAATTATTTTCTGTCTGCCTTGCACATTTTTATGAGGTTGTTGAAAGGCTCACTTGATGCGTGTTCAGCAGGGGAAATTAAATTGTTTTCCCCTTTCTTTCCTCTTCCCTCCCCATGCCAGAGTGATGTGCTTTAGCTTGAAATTACAAAATTTCTTTTAAAGATCTCTGAAGTAGACAACAGAATTGGTCTCAATGGTCCTTTTTCAAACGGATATCTGTAAATGCTTTTTTTTTTCCTATTCAGAAACTGAAAAGCTGATGGGGTTTTTTTTCCCCCCTTAAATTTTACTCTGAAAGACTGTCCTTGCCTAATGGAAAATCCTTTATGTTAACACAGGACAAAACATCCAAGGTGTATGATTTTCCTACTGTATCATTGCGATGTAGCCATGTTATTTTTGCGTTACCATATTGAAGAATCAAGCACGTCAGGAGGTGATGATGTGTTCTAGTGAGTGGTTTGCTGTTGGATGTGTCCAGCCAGAAGCTGGCTACAGCACAAGCCTTGTGTCCTCACACACTGCTGGGTGCAGCCACGCATCTGCTTGGGCTGCTCCTGTGCAAACTGGTTCCAAAACACTTTGCTCCGTCTTTCATCGCCTCCACAGATCATGGTTGCATTGTTGATGCTTCCCTGTGCATAGGAGATGAAATCTGTTTCCATAAGGTCTGTTTGCTTATTATAAGCAAAGTAATAGGGTTGTGTTCCTTCCAGATGCGCATCTGCTTACACTGGTGGGAGGAATACCAGGCATCAGGAGAACTTGAGGGCTTTTGAAAATGTTGCCCAGTAAAAGCTTAAAAGTAATCAAGCCGGTAAAACTAAGGCTACGTAGTGATTTATTTCATCTACATCAAATTAGCTTTAAATCAAAGAAGTTTTATGGGTATCATTCAACCACTACATAATAACTTACTCATAAAGCCACTCTTTTGACCAAGAAAATGGCTCCTTGCCGTAGACACCTGGTGCTGGCCTGTTAGTCTGTCAGAATGACTGCTGTTCTTGTGCTTGGCTGTTTGACAACCCAGGGAGATATTTGGACAGGTTTCTGTAGGTAACCCCTGACATCCTTCAAGCGCAAAAACGTTTTGTTTCAAAGCTCAGGATATATCTTCATGCTAAGGTAGTGGAGCAATTTGGATGGCTCAGCTGGAGAGCAGTTGCTGTGTGTTTGTGGGAGAAGGATGATGCTGCTGGAAGGCCAGCGGCTCTTTGGCTGCCTGCCCTGGAGCCTGCCAGCAGATCCTGTGGCACCAGCCAGCCTCGCCAGCACAGCAGATGGACAGACCAGCGCCGTGGTGAGCTGTGCAGTAACGAGGAATGATGGCCTATAGTGAACTTCATCTATTGATTAATTAACGTGGAAATCAGCAGCAAGGGTGCAAAGAAGAAAAAATAGTTTTCCCCAGAAGGATCTCTATAAAAGAGTGAGCTGGTGAGCCACAGAAAGGACTGAAGAGGCTTTGTAAGAGAAGCATGTAAGTGTGTGTACAGCAGACAGTCAAAATTGGTTGTAAGACTAGAAAATTTACAGAATGATGCTCTGTTTTCCAGCTCACGTTCACATGACTGAGACACTTCTTCAGGATTTGTACTTGTTATAACAGCCACGCTTTTCTTACTATCTGTGTAAAGAAATAGCAGGGTTCAAGATTTGACCTATGAGTGTATGTAGAGCTGGCTTCAGTTGGGAGACTAGAGAACTTTTTTACTTTCTGAGAAAAAGGTTTTTAAAAAGCACATGGATGATCTCCAAGAGCAGAAAATACTTGAAAAGTTTGTGTTAAGACTGAACTGAGGGACTTCATTCCATTGGAAAAGGCTTTTCTTACCATGTAGGAATAAGAAATAAGTTTCTGAAATATTAATCTACCTTTATAGATACAGAGTTTTCATTTGCTTACCAACTAAAAGGTAAGAACTTCTCTAAGCTGTGTTGTTGTCTCCTTTGTAGTTTGCCTTTTGCCTTGCTTAGTTATTAGCCTATATTAAAGAGTCCAAGAGATGATTGTGTTGATACTTCCCAGGAGAAAAGAAGCTGCTATTAATACAGCAACTTCAGCAAAAATTTAGATTAGGCTTTGTGGAATTGAAACTGAGGCTCTACAAATAACCTGAACCCTTACAGCTTGTAAAGCTTCTTGTAAAGGAGATAAACGTGTGTCTCTGCCTCTATTGATGGATGCCATTGGGGTAGTTTCTGTACATCCTTCTTTCTCAGGCTCTCTGTTATGTCATTGAAGGAGTCAGGAATCCCACTTGGTCATCCTGTTCCCTATACATCTCTTAAAATGAGCAATCCCTAGGACACAGTGCAAAGTATGCTAAGAATAGCAGTGATGGACAGCAAGTTGCAGGACTAATAAGTGAGATGGTTTGTTTTGGCCCAGTGCCTTTGATTGAAAGGGGCTGGTAATAAAAACTCTGAGGCAGAGCTCCTGTGAATTGTATTTGATGGTTGGAAAAGGTTGTTGTGAAAGGCGAGGAAGAAATGGCTCCTGCTCGTGGTCCAAGAACTGGCTTTTCAGAGTCACAAAATGGGAGTCTGAGTGCTTCAGGCACGTACTAAAGGAGATGGATGTTGGGCATCAGATGTAAGGTAGAGTGGGCAGTGAAGAACCAGAGACAGAAAAGGCTGTTGAAAGTACTGAAGGAGATTAGAACCACTGCAGAAATAGTTGCTGATGTTGAGAATTTAAGAAAATTGACCAGAATCCTTAGTGCTTAGGAAAAGTTTAGCAAACATACACATTTCAGCTGAATTGGGGGGAAAAAATGTGACGGGAAGAGGACAAGGTGTCGTCTACAGGGCCCTGGCCAGGCACATCGTGCCAGTGAACTTCAGCAGACTCAAGTTTTTTGCTTTGGTTGTTTCACTCTTGGATGTTGGGATATTCTCATTGCCATGAGAGGGAACTGCAGTCAGTGTTCATGGGAGTTCTGCAGTTTAAAGTCCTGTAGAGTTAATCCGTCGTGTTTGAGTTCAACAACATTTTGCATTTTAGCGGGAGCCTAAAGTGATATGCAACATCTGTGTAGAACATTGCTGAAATTCCTGATAAATGAGTTCCAGAGGCAACCTTCCATTTGTGGGACATTTCACAAAATCTGCCACACAGAAAGAATAAACTTTTTCAACTGGGCTCTTCAGTGGCCTGAAAAGTTAAAGAACTGGAGTCTTCTCTTCAGATAATGGAAGAGACAGGAGTCTGTTTGTCGGACACTGAACCACTTCAGACTTACTGCTGTTGCTGACCACTAATGTGCCGGGTAAGCTCGGGATTACTGGAGGCACTGAAGCACTGGGGAATAATCTCTTGACAGTCTGTGCCTCAGTTTCCTCTTTTGTGAAATACATAGCCTTTAAAATGCATGCTGGTTTTGAATTTCCCGTGATGTAAAATCAGAGTGATTGTGAAATGTAAAATATTGTTGGAAGGTGGTTGAATTATTTCAATTTATAAAACACAAATGAAAACAGGGCCTTTATTTGCTTGGGACATCTCCTGTAGTATTGGAGAGCTGGTGCTATCCCTGCTTTTGTAGCAAGGTCACTTCTGTCAATACCATCCAGATGTGTATCCTCAGGGTTTGTCTAAACATGGTTTGCACGGCGTGGTGTTAATAGCTCTTACGCTGTCTCCCAGCAGGGTCCCACCCTCGTGCTTTCACCTCCGTGTTTATCCACTTTTGCTGCATTCACGCTGCTTTCTGTCTTCCTCTGTTCATCTGTCTTGTTTCAACAATTTTGGAGGAATAAATCTTGCCTCCTTTCCTTCTGTGGGAGAGAAAAATTAAAAAAAAAAAAAAAAAAAAAAAAAAAAAAAAAAAAAAAGGGACTGAGAAGCCCTTTACAGAAGGACAGTGAATAGGAGCAGACCTGAACATTTTTATCTCTGGGACTCTTTGTAGCAGCAGAGAAGCAGTGTAAATTTTTGAATAGGTAAAGCAGTGCAGGGTTAACTGTTCTAGAAGTCATCTTATATTAAGATATATGTGGTGTTCAAAATGGATTGATCTGAATGGAGAGGAGCAGGGGCTCGGGGCTCCGTTCGTACTCCGTGCACGGTGTCACAGGGATGGCAGTACCTGGGTAGGTGCACTCAGATATTGCAAGAGAGGAAGGTCAAGTGCCTGCTCTTAGCTGACATTTTGTCATCCCTGCTCTTGCTTCTGTTGACAAGTACCAGGTGATTTTTAGTTAAGCTCAGGAAAAGGTTATGAAAGGTTTTTCCTCTTTGCTGCTGGGTGGAGAAGGGATGCTGTGGATATACAATGTGGAGGATGAAACCAAGCATGTCCTCTTCAAAATCTGGAACATGATACTGCTGTTGCTCAAGGCATCAGTACTGAAGTCAGTGTAGGAGATAACTGCTTTGAGCTAGCATGGCCACATTCCAATCAAAACTTCATTTCTTGCCTGATTGTGTTGGCCTGAGCAAGTCAAATGTTACCCAGTTTTCTGACTGAGTTCTGTTTTGTGCCTCTGGGACGAGGTCTCTTGTATGCTTCTGTCTTTTCAGTGTGTTTATGAGAGTTGCAGAACCATTTCACAGGTGGGGGAGAGTAGTATAACACTCAAGAAAAAAACAAAGCTTCCAGTTGGCTTTTTTTTTCCCCTCTCTGGCTTTTGCTTTCTTCTGATGTGTTTTTCCTAGCAGAAGCAATGTGTTCCTTCATTTATTTGAACTGCTGCACTGACATGGATTTAGCAGAGCTTTGCCTCAGATTTGTTGGTGTAGGTGACAGCTCAGTGAGGTTTCCTGATCAAAGATGTCCTGCATCACCAAGTGTTCTGCTCAGGCTGGGCTTGGCTTTCCGTTTTAGGGTAGCTGATGTGGTACTGACCTGAGTTAGACTGCTTGAGCTTCCTAAAAGATCTTAAAAATGAGGTGTGAAGGAATAGACTGAAAGTGAATCCCATGAGTTTGTGAAAAAACAGCTTTTGAAAGATAAGAATGGTTCCTGGGGTACAGGAGTGGGTGACAAGGGAGGAGCTTGACACTACCCACTGCTGCTGATGCAGCATTCAGAGTGCAGCTGCCCAGCTGCAAAATGGGAAGCAAGAACATATTTTCTCAGTTTGGCAGAGTGGCTGAGAATCTATGGCTTAACTGTAATGGAGCTGTAATTCAAAGATTCCCCTTGTCATTGTGGTTTATTTATCCTGGTTTATAACACTCAATTGGGAAGTTTCTCTGCCTTCCAACATTTTGCTTGCCTGATGCTTAATTGTGCCTTGGTTGTAGGAGCCAGACTTGGCTCCTGACTAAAATGGTGCCACATTCATTTAATAAAGTTGTGCTGGAGGTGAGTTTTCCTCTCAGTGCTAAATCTGGGACACAAGTCAAGTAGGTTCTGCTGGCCTAAACATAGGCTAAGCCCTTCACTGCAGGATCAAAGTTCTGCATAGGATTTTGTGAGTGCATAAGAACTGCTTCAGTTTTTTTCTTTCTTAATAACACAGCTGCTCCAAATAATGTGCCTACGTAGCAGCTGGGAGGAAAAAATGTACAGACCAAGATGGTTGGCTTTTGTTTAACGTTTTTAATTGGCAGTTGGTGTGCTGTGTAAATTCACCCTGGCTGTCCTAACAATATTTGTGCAGATTTAAGTCTTTTTGCTTTCTCACACCCAAATTACTGTAATTTCTCAGAAGAACCTATTGTTTTGTATAAAATTTGCGTACATTGTACAGTTGCACTTCTGTGGCTATATCGCAGTGTAAGTTTTTGCCTCCTGTGTAAATCCTGAGATTAACAGCCCTGGTGCCTGCTGAAGTAATGATCTGCATCATTTCAGGTGCTCAGTGAACAGTCAAGAGGAAAGCATTTGGCAGTTGCTATACTGTTGCTACATGGAAAATCAGTTTCACTACTTTCGAATGCTTAAATTCATTATCAGCTTAAGAAGCTTTTCTTGCAGAAATGGAGAGATTGGTTAATTACTCTGCTTTAATTGCAGTCACAAATGGTATGTACTTGCCCCTTCCCAGGGTACAAGTGATTCCATGGCTAAAAACTGCAGTGCGAGGGAGGGCAATTAAAGGGAATTATTTCAATAAACAGTTTGTACTGAAGCCTTTGGCTCCCCACACCCACCCACCCACCCTGACCACTGTTTGGAAATACTTGAGGAAAACACCACTCCCTCAGTAGGAACTCAACCGTGGCTGTGGCTTTGTTTTGATTTGTTCCAGTTGTGTTTTGCCACTTGGAGTGATGTTGTGATGGGCTTGTCCACCAAGTAAAGGGCTCCCAGACATGTTGCCATTTCTGTTTTTCTCTGAGGCTCCAGCTATTGCACTCCACCTGAAAATTAGCTCACTCCTCAGGAGCTGAAGAGAACAGTGTTTGAACTGCTAATGCAGGCTCTCAGGCCAGTCCATGTGCTGACTTCAATTACCATCTCCAAGAAAGGTGCCCCTATTTGAGGAACACTTAATCGTGTGCTAACATGACCAGAAAATGGTGTAGTTATCTTCTGAGCTATATAAATGCCAAACTGAAATGAAGCATAGAAAGGTGAAATGTACTTTTTCTTAAGGGAATCACAAGTGCTGTGCCTTTCTGAAAGGGAGTGGATGCAGGATTTAATTGAGGCCATGTGGGAGGTGCAGGTGCAATTCCTTGTGCCCTCTTGAAGGTGTGTTGCCCTTGTTTCCCGAGTGAGCTCTACTGTGCATTTGTAGAAATCCTGATTTTCAGAGGAACAGTTGTTGCAGCTGTATGCAAAATAATGAATTCAGAAGCAACAGGTGAGGAGAAGGAAAGTGGATTAATAATGAAGCAGTTCACCTGTTCTCTCCCATTGGGAATATTGTCCTTGTTCATACTGGAAAGTGACTTTTTTTCCTGAAACAAAATTGGAAAATTGGAGGTAACCATCCCAAAAATCCACACAAAGGCTACGGAGGAACTAATGGTAGAAGAGACAGGAAGCTTTCATAAAGCTGTGCTGTATTGAGCTGTGGAGTGATTGAACATTTTCAAGGAGAGTCAGAGACCCAATAAAGCTGGGTGAGGCTGCAGGGGACACACCCCCAGTGGGCAGAAGAGTGGATAGGCTGAATGGGTGTCTTCTGTGTCTGATCTTGGCTAATGCTGAATGAGCTTATTATTTAGATGCTCATAATGAGTTAGATAAACAGTGAAATAATTAACAAAGCAGGCACTTAAATGGTTATTGCATGGTTTAGAGCTGACTTTATTTAGATGAATGAGGTAGTTCATTCTACTATTAGCTGTGCCCTAGCAAAAAGAATTTTTTTTCCCCCTCTCTTTTTAATGATTAAACACCACAAACAGAAAATGCACTGTGGCTTTTGCTGGAAAGACAGCACAATGGCCTGCCTCCTTCAGAGGGAGTTCATCAGAGACTCACAGTGACTCACATGCAACTTCTGAAAATACTGTCTTAGTTTTCTCAAATGTCAAAAAATTCTCAGGGTCTTCGATACAATAGAAGAGATCATCAAGTCACAAGATGTTGGTATTTTACTTACTGTCTGATTAGATCATGTCTGTAGCACAGTATGCCAGGTACTGTTAAAGTACACTTAGAAGTCTGTCTTCATTTTTGCCATTCTCTGAGCTGCTGTTTCTTTTTCCTCAACTAGTTTTTAGCCCAAGTAATCAGACAGCAGAGCTGCTTGCACTGGAATGCTCATGGATTCTTTTTGCAACCCCTGGTCAGCTGTAGGACTCCAGATACCTCACACCCGGTGACTGGGCCCTAAACTGTCGATCTTTCATTTCTCACTGTACCTCATAATCTCTTCCTATGTTGTGTGGCTTTTAAGGTTCTTACTCAGTACAGATAATTTAACAAGACTTTCAAGCTGTTTGCTTTAGCTTTCATTCTTTGACACACACCATGTGTAGCCCATTGCCTCTGCCAATGAAAAAGAAAAGCAGTTACTGTAGGTGTAGACCCCTGACCTCAATTCTGCAGGTTTTCTCTTTTACCTGTTGCAGTACAGCATCCTGTCTGTGCAGGGCTCGGATCTTGTGAGAAAGTTCAAGGGCGGTCAGAGGGGTGATTCAGATTACTGCAAAAGCTGATCGAGTTTCTGATGCTCTGAGATGTATCACAGGAGTTTTCCCTCCTTCTTTTGTTTTTTTTTAAGGAACAAAGGGAGAAAGACCTAGGACATTGACCATGACTGTGCAGAGCAGTCCTGGGAGTGGATGCTCTGTGTATTTTATGTCTAGCTTGGTTTTCTTTTTAAAGGTGTTACCAGAGAGACAAAATGCAGCTATCACACAAAGCCTGCCTTGGGAGAACATTATCAGTAAATCCCTAGCTGTGAATTGTTCTTCAGAAATATCAATCAAGGCAATTTTATTTCTCTGTCTTCTTTTGCGTGGGGAGGGTGTGTGTTTTCATCTGGCCTTCCTTTACTAAACCATCCAGCAATTTGGTACTTCCCTGGTCATCTGGCTATTTTTTTTGCTAAGACTGTTACCTCGCACCATTCCCAGAACATCTCAAAGATCTGGAAGAGCAACTGGATGGAAAAAAGGCTTGTCATTTGTCATAGTGGACTTGCTCCATCAGAAGGCAAATTTCAGGCATGAAGCAAGGCGTTTAAGCACATTCCATAACAATGCTTGGTTTTATTTTTTCTTTGTACTTTGATTTTTTTCTGTGCTCCGTATATGAAATTGTTAAAGAATTTCTTGTATATTCCCCTGAATTCCTATTGCAAATCTTTATGTTAAGGAAAAAAGGCTGTGAATTTGAACAAAGATAGATGTGCTGGTCTCTGTAGTCTATTCCAGTGTAAATTTTATACATTATAGTTGTCCTTGCATGGATTTTATTTTTATTAAAAGTGGCTTCTCTCCAGAGTAATTGCTCTGCTTTACTAGTGGTTTAATTTTATTTCAAAAGAGCATTGCTTTTCCTTTAGGACTGTATTTGTGTCAGGAGTTACACTGAGAAGCTGTAGCTGTACCTTTCCTACAGTCAGCCTCCAGGAAATGTACAGCTACAAAAGACATCAAGGACTCATCTGACAACCTGTACTGGGAAAGTAAAAGTTGGACTCAGAAACTTTTTGAGAGCTTTTGGTATATTTATATCTTGCAAGAAGTCACTAGCACTTCTTGTCTGGGGAGATCTTTGCAGGAAGTTCCTTTTAACTCTGTCATGAAAAACCTTAGTAATACTTTCCTTCTCAAGAGCCGAGAGGCAGATAGGTGAGGTAAATAGAAATCAGATGGCTTGGTTCCACTGGTGGCACAAATGTGGATTTACAGATAAATTAAAATGTAGCTGTGGCTTCTTCCTTGTTTACCAGACCCTAATTGGAGTATTCTCCCTTCCCTTTGTCCGATGCTTTCACATTCTGGCAGTTGAGCTGCAATAGCTCCTTGTGGCCTGCTGGAACAAGCTCCTCTGGAATACCTTCAGAGCAAGAGCTGTCTGGGAGGGTCTGAGCCGGTGCTTAATGAAGTGAGCGTGGGGCGCTTCTGTTGCCGGTTGCCTTTCGGGCTCTGTTCAGCCTTTCCCCAGAGCTGCTGTGCAGACATGAAAGAACAAATATGACATTTTTCAAAGGACCAGGCAGGAGTCATTGTGGATGTCATCTTTCACCACCGAGTTGTCTCTGCATGCAGATCTTATTTCAGCATGGACCTCGTACAAGTGCCTCCTCCATCCTCAGTGTCCATGCTCCCAGCGTGAAGCTGACAGTACAAATCACATCTTCACATCTTTTCACCTAGTCTGATTTATATAAAAAAATAGATAAAATTATGTTTGCAAATTAGTCCACTGGATAACAGTTACCTTGTATGACAGAAGACAGGATTTGATCTGGCATGCACTTTGTGTACTTGAAATCATTTTTCCTAATCCTTTGATTAAAACCTTTGACTCCCCAGCTATTCTGCTGAGACTGAAAAACACTGCAATGTTTTAATATCTCTAGCTGGGTTTTGCGTGATATTCCTGTTCTTTTTTCTTCAAAGCAAGCAATGAAGAAACAGAGGAAAAAGGAAAGCCCAACACCTGTGTAGAGTTGATATGCTTGGAAATTAATCATTAATGTCTTGCAGGTGGGCAGCAAATGTGTTACAAAGTCTTCTGTATCTGCATGTAGGGTAGTGAACCAAAACTAAGTGAAGTGCATGGAAAAGATCCTTTTGAGCCTGAATCCTTGAAGAGCAAATAGGTGCCTCCAGGAACAGCTCAGTCTGTACGCAGGGGGTTATTGAGGTTATGCTGATCTGATGTGGGTAGTTATTGCTTCTCCAAATCCTTTCTGTAGGTTTATGCTGTATCAGAGTGGCTGGAAGCTGAACATGTATCATTTTTTGCTGTTGTATGCCTTTTACTAGCATGTGAAAGAGAAATGCATCCTCCTAAATAAAATGTCAAAGGACTTAATCACTGGGTGGGGCAGATATGCTGAATTAGAGGAGCAATTCATTGCTTTAAGAGAGGTTTGCCATCTCTTGGAAAGACGAACTGCTGTACCTGGTGCCAGGTGGCATGTTGCAAATCTTTCAGAAACAGCTCTCCCAGACAGGAGGAGTCATCCCACCTTTTTCATTTGCAGTGTTCTAACCACTGCGTTGTGCACTAATGTTTTATATGGATCACTTCAAAAGTCTTGCTTGTCATATGCCCATTATAAAGTGAAAATACGTTTGCCAGACAGCATAGATCCTGCTGACTCTGTTTGCAGCCTGCCTTACAGCAGATGTTATTCTCTGAAGGTAGCTTTTGTTCTAGTTATTATGTACTTGTAAAGAAATTATTATTACCAAGGCCTCTGATTTAGGAATGTGGTTTTATGCCTCTCTGCAGCCTCTTCTGCTGCTTACCAGCATGACCTGGTAGTGTCTTCCTCTGTAGGAAGCTGTTTTGAACATGTTACCATCACACCTGTGTATATTGATAAATGTTTCTTTTGTGACTTGCTTTAACCATTTCCTGCAGCAGAATTGACTCTTTGAAGTTGTACAGTTGGGCTGTCTTCAGCTTCATATTCTTGAGATTTTAAGCTCAAGAAGCTCAAGCCTGTGCTAGCATGTGTTTGCAAGAGGGTGGTTGTAGGACTGCTCTCCCCCCTCTGCTACTGCAGGCTGAGCACAGGCTGTATGGAATTGAATAATGGAGTTATGGCTGCACCCGAGACCTTTCTGGTACTGTGAGAGCAGTTCCTGTCTGAATTATGTCAATTGACTGGTTCTTGGGCCTGTTCAGCTTGCAGTAAACAGTGTGTTGTACTGGTGGTATGATAGTAAAATCTTGAAACACAGCGTTTTAACATAGCTGAGATGCTCCTTTTCTACTGTAGACATCAACTTTAGACTGTTTCTGAAAGGGAGCCAGGGTGTGCAGCATCGCCTGTCTCAGAGATGCTCTTGTTGCAGTCTGAGTTCGCCACTGGGTGTGGTAATTACAGGTGTTGATGTTCAGGTTTCTGAATTGGACTAAGTGGGTATTGTGTGTGTGAGGGAATGCTGAAATTGGAGACATGGACTAAATAAACATCAAAGATTCAGAAATCTGCTAGAGAGGCTGCCATAAGGAGTGTTCATCCTCCCATACTCTGACAAAGGCTTTTCTGGCCTTGGCACTGTGTGGGTGCATCCAGGGGGTTTTGAGAGAGGTGGCATTGCAGTGGAGGAGGAATGTCTTGGTGAGTAAATTGTCTCTCTCAGGGATGAGGATGCACAACCTGTGCTGGTGTGTGCTTACAAAAGGAAGGTTGTAGGACCGCTCTCTCTCCTCTGCTACTACAGCTTGAGCTTACATGGAGAGGCTGGTGCAGGATGAGTGCTAGAGTACTAGGAATGACAGGAGTTCTGGTCCCTGCCAGCTGACACTGACATGTGATGAATAAAGTGTCTCATTGAGAGATTGATAACATTAGAAAAATGATGTCACTGTACACAGTTGTGCCAGATGTAGTCAGAATCCAAAAATACCTCTCTTGCACTGATGACAGGGAGTGGGAGAGGATGTGATGGATGTAAAGGTTAGTTTAGTAGTAGTGGCGCCAGTTGCTAGGAACAGGTTGGTGTAAGGAATGTGACCGTGTATGAAAGGAACAACCAGGGTTACTGCAGGTGAGGGGCCAAGAGATGGACTGATGGCCTCAGATCAGCGCTTTCCTTCTGTGCTTCTGCTATATACCACACTCCTGTCTGAAGTAAGAGCATGTGTTGGGGTTTTTTAAGGTACTATGGATTGGAGATTTTAAACGCTTTTTCCATGACTTCTACCATAGAGGGATACACTGAATTTGATGAATACAAAGACACAGATTAATATTTCAGATTGACTGAAGTGTTCTGATGAACCTCTGGGTAGTTATCATGCCTGACACCTTTCAGTAACAACAACAGGGCTCCAGTCTTAGAAGCACAGCAGAGCATATGGGGAACCAAGTAATTCAGTACATATTAATTAATAAACACATTTCCTCTGGGGAAAACCTTTTAGCACGTCCACTGTTTGGCCCAAGATTGCACGCACGCATGAATGGATAGCGAACGTGCTTTCCTGAATTGTCACTTGTTATTTCTTGATGGGCTGGGGAGTGCCTCCTCCAGACTACTGCTGCCAGGCGTTTGGGAGAGCAGACTGCAGCTGATACTCGAGCTGTCTCTCAGCCACCAGCGTTCTCACGCGTAAGTGATGTCAACACACGCCAGTTTCCACCCTGGCCCTGTGACGCTGAGCTGAGCCCGGCCAGCTCCCGGCAGTGTGAGGTCTCTTTGTTTGGCGCTCACTTCATCCGTGTGTGCATGTGGAATGATCAGCTCTGATCCAGCTACTGTCTGTCCTGAGGCACAGATGTACCCTTGCAGAGCAGAGCTGCTGTGGGTAGGCAGGGTATTGCAGAGCCTTCCCCTTCCAGTGCAGCAGCTGTGTTTGCATCCCTACGTGGCCCTGCACTGACTGAGCAGGGTAGGCTGGATAGTTAATGCGCACTGCGGGGCAATTCAGCTGAGCTCCAAACCTCCATGAACTTGCTTTTTTTTAGGAATAAGTCCATTGTTCTGTCATCAAGTTCATATTGCTCCGAGGCTAAGAACAGTGAACGCTTGTGCTGTAGCATGGTCATTGATGATGCAGACTTTAACATCTCTCCACCTGGTCTTGACAATGAATTAGTTCTCTTGTAAAACTTTCTTAGTAGAAACAAGATCCAAATGGTTTACAAAAGCTTCTTGCTGCTGGCCATTTGAACTTGCTTGACTGCTCAAACTGCAAAATGCTGTTTAATATTACAAGAAATGGTTTTAATTGATGTTTTCTTCTGCTGTGGTGTTGCCGCAGGTGTGAAAGTAATGTTCTTGAAGGAGCTCACTCAGTGATTTGTTCTGAAGTTAACATTTTAACTGTGTAAAATTTCATTAGGTTAATTATATGGACTTGTATTGAAATTTGCTTCTCTTCCTTCTGAGTATGAAGACAGAAACCTACTATGGGAGTGCAAGTCCCTGTGATGGAAAACCACGTTCATTGCAGAACATGGCAGTGCTTTAGAATGGGCAGAGTGCTGAGGTGTGACCTTACGGGTAGAGGACTGGACCAGAAATACTTGTTAGTCTACCTTTATCATTTCTTAGGTTCTTAACATTACATGAAATACTCTCCATTAAAAAATGGTTTTTTCTCTTGTGGTACATGTGCAGGTGTGAAGTTGTGAGGAGGAGAAATTTCTTCATGAAAGTCTGTAAAGGATACAGAGCCTTCTCTGATGATTTCACTTCTTCTTAGAGAAGTTAGGGGTATAAAATGCGTGATGAAAGAATTTTATCAATTATATCTTTAAAAAGAAGTAAAATTTCTAAAGCATTTGAAATTTAAATATGCTACTTGAACTTCATGGAAGAAATGGTAAAGTTGCCTCTTAAGTGCTCATTTGCTGTATGTATATATCACCTATCAAAATGTTACCAGTCTATTTCAGACACATATGTAACCTTTCCTAGTTGGTACTTGCAGCCTGTATCCTTAGCAGGGAAAAATACTAATCCCTGATGAGTGAGAGTGAAATGGTAGGTGAAGTCAGCAGAAATCTTTCTACCCAGTGAGCTGGCAGGGCATGTTTGTAAGCCAGCAAACTGCAGTGCTTTGCAAAATATTATGGATCCAAAAGCACAATGAATTATGTCTACCAGATTCACAAAGCTAGGATTAAGAATAGCTGTACCGTCTGCTGCTGAGGGTATATAGAGCACATTATCTGGTCTATTTTTTGGGTTTCTAAACACATTTTAGATGTGTACTAAGAGCCTGTTATAATATATTTGGTGGCTTTTGTTAAGTGATACTGTTATCCTTTGGTTTCACTTAATTTTCCAAATGGAGCCACACCCAGTTTAAACTTCTTGGCAAAAATAGTTTTCTGTGTTTTTTCCTGTGATCAGAGTTGCTGATAATTCCTTGTTCAGGAGTCGATTTAATTTCTGTGTATGTGAACAGATAAATGGTGGGAGGCTGTAAATGCTGATGTGTTTGGTCACTGTTGACATAGATAATTGAATTAAGTGTAGAATCAGGCTAGTTTTCTGCCCGTGAGGTATGAAGTGTTCATGGTGTTGGACACAATTTGCTGTTCAGGATGGATATCTTTGTCTTCTGCTCGGGTAGCTAGATGGGTACATTTGCTCTTCCTGACTTGCTGTCATCCCTTGTAAGCAAGATTTATTAATTTGGCTCCATCTTTGTGTTGTGTTGTTCTTGTGCTTCCCTGGTATTCGTGGCTTGGGGCAGTATTCCTCCTCCCAGTCCTCAGCTTGTCTGCTAGAGCCGTGCGCTGTCCTGCCCAGGGGCTGGAAGTGTTGGGGCTGGCACAGGAGCTTCTGGTGTGGGAGATGGGTTGTGATGCATCTGGATCTGTGCTCTCCACCCCTTTCTGTACTTCCCTAAATTAATTGCTCGCACACCACTATGGGACAGTTCAGACACCTTCTGTTCGTGCTGAATGGATACAGAAGTCTCCCCAAGTCCCCCACAAGGCATGGTGCTGTTGCCTGAGAGCGTTCACTTGTGTCAAATCAAATACTGGGCTTGTGCTCAGGTTTCTTGTATTTTATAATCTCTTCCCTGTCAGTACAAGATACACATCTAATGAGAGCTTAGCAACAAAAACATAGTCTAGGCAAACCACATAAAAAGCCAAAGAATGACATTATGGTGTTTGGAAAGCCTTAATAAAGAATCTTAATATACTGCTGTGTGTGGAGGGAGCTACTGTTCGCCACAAGATTTATACGGTGAACGAAAGCAGTGTTAACAGGATGGAATTAAAGACCAAAATATTTCTTCCGTACTTTCCCCCTCCTTCCCTTTTCCTGCCACTTTTTTTTTGTGTGAAAGTTACTGATTTGGCTTCCACATGACATTCTTCTCATTTATGAGTTCTCTCTCTTCTCATTTTTATCTGTACTCCCCTTTCCCTGACGTGCTTTGTTGTTTGGTTTTGCCCTCCCTGGATAGACTCATGCATTTTGTGATGCTTTTCTCCTCTGCTCATCTTTTTCTTGTGTTCTTCGGGCTCCAGCATCGCTTTTGCAGCTGTTTGCCAGACTTACTCTCTTCCATGCATATGTTTATCTGTTGCTAACTGTTGTACTCCCTGATTTAGCAAGTTGAGATGTGGAATATTAGGGATTTCTGCCAGACGACTTTATTTGTTACAATTTGTTAATATCGTTATGAGTGATGGGTAAGTCCAGGTCAGCAAACCTGACTGGTGGGTTCAGCAGCACCTTTTTGGAGATGTTTTTTGCTGCTGGAGGCTCTGGGAAGGAATTAAAAGACACTGGCTTTCTCTTGGGGAAAAAAATAAACCCACAAGCTGAAAACCAAAGTAGGATGAACCCTGCTGGTGTGTGTTTCTGAGAATATTCCCAGTGCTGTGCTCAGGGTGAGTCCTGGAGGCAGGAACAGTGTTTATGGCAGAGTGTTCATTGTGGGCGGTGGACTTGCTGCTGCTAAATTTGTAGTGATTGAGTTTGTCCTACTGTTTAAAAAAGGTGGGTGGGATGACTGTTTATCTTTGATTCTTTGTGAAGAATTGGAAGAAAAATAGCTTCATTTGAACTGTGGGAAGGACAGCTGTGTGTATAGATGATCCCAGGACAGCTAATGCTTTATGGAGGACTTTGGTTTATTTCTGCCAAAATTTTAATAGTGGAGGTGGGTCATAGGAAAGCCTGTAAAGGAGAGAAGGCAAGACTGGGTACCTGGGTGCTGCATATTCTGCCAGAACAGGTGAACATGGCATGCCAAGGGAGTGTAGCACAGGAGGATCGTATGTGTGAAAGGGAGGCAGTCACTGCTGCCAGCGTCCATGTAGGGATTTAGGCACTTTGAACGGCTCTGGCCAGGGTGTAAGCAAGCTGCCTAGGAGTTTACTAAGACACCATATCCTGCTTGCAGCCTCAGCTTGGCAGGGCTTCTCTGGAAAAATGAAAAGATTCTGTTTTCTGGCATAAAACCACAACAAGGAGTGGGAGGGAAGTGCAGCTGTCCTGTCCCTAGGTTCAAACAGCTTGTCTTGCCAACTGCAGAGAAGCACAGCATTGAGAGCATGAGTTTCGTTTTCTGGCTGATGGTTGTTAACAGCAAGTCCTTAATTTCATCTTGTATGATCTCTTGTTTTTATCTGTGTGTGTTTAATTGAGAAATGGCTCTCTCAAAAGCCCTCTGAGAACCTGTTTAAAAGTGATTTAGACTGCTGACTCTTGGGCTGCATCTTGTCTTAGTCTTCATCATACTTGAATTCCATTGTGAAATCCCAAACAAAAGCATATCAGAAATAATAATAAAAAAGGTACTATGTAGATAGTTGAGTGCTTGGCAAATGTGATAGAATTTTACAATTCAAATGCTTTAATCCAGAAGAGCTGGCTGTATCCACAGTGCCAATAGGTCATAGAAAGATGCCTATTTCCAGCAAGTATGTGGAACCGTTAGTCAGAGCTGATGACAAATGGAAAAAGCCAAACACGTTTAACTAAGAAATTGAGAGCAGTTTTACTTTGCTGGTGAAGGTATTTACCTCTGGGCAAGTGACTTCCACCTTAGCTTAAATGACTTTTTCCTTTTTGAGATTCATGCTCGTCATGCAGTAATAGCAGTCCTTGCTGAATGGCCTGACTGGATATTGAGTGCTCTTATTATAAACTGAGTGGAGCCAGTGGTTTCCCATTCATTTTCCAGGTGACAGTGCCTGAATAAATGGTGCTCATCTCTTCTCTTTTCCCCTTCAGTCACTGGTTCCTGCTACACACAGCTATTTCAGTTATGCTGGCACTACAGGTTTTTGGGAGCTGTGCTGAAGACAGCAAATGCTGGGGAATTGGACAGACAGTCCTTCCTGGGTGATGGTGGTTTCTCACTTGACACAATGCTCTGGTTTGCACTGGCCTTACTTGAAGTACTGCTTGACAGCTGAGAAGGGGCTTCACCCTTGCTCACTGGTGGGAGGAGAGGGAGCTCCTTAGGCCAAAAGATAAACAGGCATCAGTAGCCCCTTCTGTGACTTACAAAAATCTCTTTATTGCATTTAAGTGTAGTTTGCTGAGGGCGGGCTGGGGGAGGGATGGGGAATTCCTTCACAAGCTTTAAATAATTTATTCTTAGCCTGAAAAATCTTCAGAACGTTGTAGCAGTCAAGTAGGAGCAGTTGTGTGCATGCACCTGAGCACCTCTTCATTATCAGGTATGAGTAAATAGGAACACGTTTCTTAAAAATAATTAGGTCCAGCCTTTTAAGCAGCAAAACTTTACCATGTATGTATTTCTTTACTTGCACAATTCACACTTGCTGTCTTAAAATTAAATGTGTGTGTGTGTCTTGTCAGTCTTCGTCACTGACACTGGCTCTGGTTAAACCCTTCTCTCTGAAGGGTTCTCCATCAGCTTTCCATTATACCTTTAGGCACTTGACTTGTAATCACATCACTCCTTGACCTTCTTCTGAGGTTAATAGCTTGGACCTTAGGCATGAAAGAGAGACCTCTGATCCTGTTCTCTGGCTGTTCTGTTGGCTGTGCTCTGAGCCCACTGCAGTGCATCCACATCCTTCTACAGCTGTGGATATGAGAACTGAACAGGTTCTTACTCAGCATTTTCCCTCTTATCCGAGTGCTCACTTCTATCTTTTGTTTTCCTTTTTTTTTT
>VZTE01002920.1:1026177-1053942 GCA_013397775.1 Eulacestoma nigropectus
TTTTTTTTTTTTTTTTTTTTGTCTTTCCATACTGTTTATTGCTAGTTTAGCACGAGCTTTGCATGGGCACTTGCTCTCTTACCAGTGTGTGAGGGCTGGCCATGTACAAGTAGGGGTTATAAGGTCAGTCTTAGGGAATAAACAGAAAATGTGTGAAGTAAACAGACTACTGGACAAAAAGCCATCGGTGAACTCTCTTGGGTAGTTGAAACAGCACAGTAACTGCATCGCACTTGGGAAAATTGTCTTTCTGCTGGAATCTCTTCCATTTGGAAGATGTACAGCAGTCGGAGAGGCCTTTGGCTTGTTGACTTGTTTGTGTCTTTGGTGTTCCAATGGACTTGTAGCTATCCAGAGACCTCCCGCACAGTTCCTTTCCTGCTGTCCCTTTTCTGCTCTCTGGGGTTACGCAGCAGTGGGAGCCGGGCTGTGTTCGAGGCTGTTCACTCGTTCCTGCTGTGCTTTGTTCAGGCCATGGCTTTTGGTGTGGGGCTGGAACGGGGTAAGATGCAGACGGAAGAAGTGGTGTGTAATTTAACAGGGGTAATGTCCTGGGGAGCTGTTTGGACTGTTACAGTCCTGCTGTGCCTCACTGCCAGGCAGACCTGCTCTGGGGCTTAATAGTGGGAGACAGTGGCAGGCACAGTCCTTGTGAGACGGGTGATTGGATTTATTGTCAGTTGCTTTGTATTCTCTAGAATGAGACATAATTTATTTTAAGGAACAGCTTTCTTGGAATGCAGGCTTAAAAAATCATCAGTGGTCTGTTTGTTCTGTTTCCCTCAGGATTAGAAAAGCTTTTTTGTTGTTGTTTTTTGGGATTTTTTGCTTTTTGTGTTGTGTGTTTTTCCACAAAAAGCATTTTTGTTGCGTAGTTCAGATCTACCGGCAAGATTGTGGGTGGGTGAGGAGATGAGTTAAATTTAACACTGATCTGATACGGCTCCTAGGACACTGGAATAATGCTGCAGCCTTGGTCATAATTCAAAGAATGCAGAGATGGCTTACATCTGCCTTGAAGTTAAAAGCAATTCTCTAAGGTAGTTTTGTAGCAGTGCAAGTAGGCGTGTGTGTGTTAGCCTAGAACTGGCTGGGTCTGGCAGGCTTTGGTTTAACTCACTAATGATGTGTGAAGGTGGCCGGGGTAGAGTCTGGGACACACAGACTGCATAAAGAAACTTTCTGCTCTCACCTGCCAAACTGACAGTTGTTTTTTTTGTTTTAGATGAAGGACCTAGCTTGTACTTCTGACTCCCATGTGCATGTAAGTTTGTGGACTTGCTGTCTAGTAATACATGCGTCCATTTAATTTGTGATCCGAACTCTGTGGGGCCTAGAAGAAATGAAATCTGAATGCCTGTCTTGCCAGAAAGGAATGTAAAATTAGTCATCCCACACCACCCTTAATGCCAGCATTGTAGAGGCAGCAGGTGGAGATGAAGGAAAAGAACTTGCTGGAAAATTATAATCCATGATGTAACCTCGTTCCAGTAAAAATCTCCCTAATTTAGCCTTGGTTGGTTCATCTGAAAGGCTCCAGAGAGGAAGCAAGTCAGATCTGTTTTGGGTTTGGTCAAAGATTAGGCATGCAGATTTACATTGTATTTGTCTTTGGTCGGTAGTTTGGCAAATTGCAGTGAACTCTCTGTACAGATCTTGGTGAGAAACAGTCATTTCCTGCTCAGTTTCCTACTGGGCAGACTGTCCAGATAAATACTGGCCATGCTGTCAACAGTTAAGGGAAAGAGAGCTGTGTGTGCCAGGTGCTCTTTCTTTTTTTTGGGGCTTTTTTTTTTTTGTTTGTTTGGTTTTTTTTGGGTTTTTTTGGCCTGTATCATTTTCATATTACAAATAATGGCTTATGCTTCTATTTTACTACTTGATCTTGCTGAAATACTGGGAGAAAAAGGGCTTGTGACTAAGGGACTTAGTGATGACTTGTGATACCCTTGTCCTGTGCTGGGTTCTACGCAGAGTACTTACACTGGGGCTTTGAGGCCTGGATTCATCCTCCAGCTTTAATGCTGTCTTGAAGCACTTGATATAATTTCCCTGTAGAATCGATGGCAAGAGCTGGATATGTCCGAGGAAGTAATTTCATCTGTGGAAGATATGTTCTCTGAGGCTTCTACTCTTCTTTTCGACTAAAGGGAAAGAATTAAGTTATCGTGCATTTAGATACCTTGCTAAGCTGCCTAAAGTTAGATGGTGTGAATTTGAACTTACTACTCATCCCTTTCCCCCTCTGGAAGTTGCATGTCCTCAGTCTTCCTTCCTAGGAGCTGCTGAGGTGAGCAGACAGCTCTGTCACATTGCAGCACTGTTGCCCTTTGCAGTGCAAAAGCTGCTAGTGATGGTTTTGTTCAGAAAATCAGCGGACGTGTGTGGTTTCCTGAGCATTACCTTAATGTAGTGGCACTGATTAACATGTAAGTTTTAAGTATATGTCATCACATCTGTTGAAGTTGACTGAGATGTAATGTCTTGACATCCTTGGTTAACACCCAGTCAGTCTGAAAAGCAGGGCAAGGCAATAGAAAGCCCCGAGAGACACCTTGTCAGAGTGACAAATTGCCCTTTCTGATTCAAAGGACCAGCTTGCGTGGCAGAGCTAAACAGCTCCTGGAGAAAGGAGAGGAGAGCATGGGAAAAATACCCTATTTGTTTAGGCCTTCCCATGTATTTTTTGTTTGTTGCTCAGAGTTGAAGCTCTTTGTTTTCTTTCGTCTGAAACAACACCAAGTTGAGAGGAGCAAAGCCCCTGGGATTCTGCCTCTCCCACTTCTCATTCTTATAAACTGTTTACAATCTCCTTCAGTTTCCTAGCTTTGTATGGAAAAGTTCAGTGGGTCAGCTTTCCCTTTAGCTTCATCCATCATTCCAGTCAATTAGAAATAGTTGAGGGCCAATTGCCCGGTCTTCCATTAACTGAGACACTTCAGATTGTTTAAAATAGCATAAAAGCCCTCTTTGCTGACCGTTGGGCAGGCACTGGATTTCCCCGTTGATGGGCAGCTACCGCGTGGCTGAACAGAACCCCAGTGTGCCTTGCTGTACTTGAGGGATGAATATTGCTACTCCAGGCCTTGTCTGGGGTTTGATTCCTTCTTCTTCACCTCCACCTCTTGCTCTCCCTGAAAGGTGTGATGCCTTCAAAGGGTGAATTACCATGCCTGCTTCCAAAAAAAAATGCTCCTCTTTGTGGCTTTTCAGAACTTCTGTAGTTGAGTTTTTTTTCCAGTTGCTGAAATGTTCCTTTTAACCTTGGTGCTTTAAAAGCTCTTGGCATTATTTGTTCCTTGCTTGTCATGTGTGTTTCTAAAGGACAAAGGAAGTGTGTCAGTGTTCAGGAAACAGTTAGTGCATTGTGGTGTGGGGCTGAGTTCATTCTGGTACCCCGTGCCAGGACAGCCTGCTTTCATTTGGGGCTAGCATTTCCCTTCTGTTCTGAACTGACCAGCCTTAGGGTAGAGCTTGTGTCAGAGCTCTTAACAGAGCTTGAAGCTTTCTCATAGGTTAATGTGTTCGGGTTCACACTGAAGTGCACTGAATCCATTGTATACATACATATACATAAACATAGATTTATATATATAAACCCTACATTTTATTTCACATGACAAAACAGAAAAGTAGGGGTTTACTAAATGGAGATTAGTTTATCTGCAGCAAAGTAGATATTTATGCATTCCCATATTTAAGTCATTGTCTGTCTTGCAGGCTCTCCTTCCAGCATCGTGCGCTGCCTGGGTTTCAGTACGGGCTGGTCCATGTGCTTTTTGTTGTTCTAGAGCCATTTTGCTTGAACGTGCCATGGTTTGATCCCAGCTTTGGGGCAGTGTTTCCCCCATCATGAAGAATTTGGGTAGATCTGGCTGCATACCTGTGCTTGATGCTGAAGACTTGGACTTTGCTGTGTTTTTTGAATTGGAGGAAACAGCCTGTGTCAGTCCTTGAACTTAAGGTCTCCATGTGCTTGCAGAAGGTGCCCTGCCTTGCAGTAGTGCAAGCACTGCAGTGTGTGAGGGCTCCCGTGTTTCTGAAGAGCAAACTAGAAAGAGTGGGACAATACTGCTGTCCTGTACTGCTGCCCCTCAGGTGACACGGGCTCAGTGATGGGCATGAGCTGCTCAGCTTGGAGTCCATCTTTTGCACTGCTGAGGTGCACAGAAGGCTCTCAGGACAAATCAGGGCAGAGAGCAGAGCAGGCATCTTGAGGCTGTGGTGAAGGAAGGGTGCTCTGACAAGACAGGAGGATGTGATGACCAGATTGGAGAGTCTTCAGCTGCTGGGGAGTTGGATCTTTTACTAGAAAAAGTCTACTACAAATACACCAACACATTCCTCCAGTGTTTTCCTTCCTCTCTGATGTCCCAGTCTGATGCATATCTCAATACAGACTTTTTTCAGCTGCTGTGTTCCTGCAGACTTGCCTTTTGTGTCTTTCTCCACATGCCTTCAGCAAATAAAAGCTTGAGGACATGACTGAGCTGGAAGTGCACACCTGAGTGGGAAGGAGACCATTGGGGCAGAACATCAGCCTGAGACTTGGCTCTGACAAAGCCAGTCTTTGCTTGCTTTGCACTTAGAAATAATCTCATGCTTTGCACAGATTGAAGCTATAAGAAGTAATATAAAGAGTAGTAGAGGAGAGAGAATCCATGTTTAATTCAATTAGCATTGTTGTCCAATGCCATTAATTATGCCCAGACTTGTAATGTGTTTCACAGGAGCTGATACACTTGAGCTTTGTCTGTGCTGGGGTTGACTGAGGACAAGTGTGTCCACTGATGTAGAATCTAGCCTTTGTGCTTTGCAAAAACCTTCAAATTTGGTATCTGACAGTAGCCTGGAGTAAGGAGTAGCTGGAATAGCCTGCACTGCAATCTTCTGAACAAAGGGGATCTTGGAGAGAATGAAGATTCAATGTACATGATTTCAGTGTTCTTGAAGAGGGGCTGTTATAGTGGAAATAATAATCTTCTGCAATTTTATATTATTTCCAGACCGTTTAAAATTGTTCCATAGGCAGAGAATAAAAAACTTTGTTTACTGTCTTAAAGTAGGATGTCTGATCCTCCTGGGGGAGGTTATTCTTCTATTAAAACAGATACAAAATAGCTACTTTGATGGAAATACAAGGCTAGGAATTGAAATGGCGATGATTACAGAAGCTGTAGTATTCTAATGCAAAAAAAGCCCTAGGAGATATGTGCCTTAAATGATAAATCACTGTTCTTTAACAAAACAAGAATTACTGTTATTTTATGTTTCTTGGTTATTTTACAAGGTCTTTTGCTGTTTCATCTGCGCTTAACTTTTACAGGCTGGCGGTAAATTGATTGTTGCTTTGTGTTTTAAATAGCATGGCTTTTTTAAAGCACACTGGAGATGCAAGTACAAATCAACAGGACAGGATTCATTTGGTCTCAAAAAAGCAGAAGTGAAAACAAGAGTCATGACTGCTGACACCACATTCAATAACTGTACTGGAATCTGTTCTCATAATTTGGTAATGTTTTGTAATCTCATTGCTTTTGCTTTGAAAGCACCCAGTAAGGTAAATGAGTGTGTGTTGTTCTGAACTGGAATTAACCTCCTTCCAGCAGGCAGGGAACTACTGGTAGCATTATTCATTAGGGGTGTCATGTTCCAGCCCTATCCAGCAACTTGTGGTTTACTCTGGATAATTAGGCTTACCTGCCAAGTGTTTGGAATCTGAGATGCTGAGGTGTATTTAGCAAAAAAGAGCGTCCTAAATACTGGCTTGGAAGCTGAGCAAGTAGTTGAAAGGGGTAATGTGTCCCAGTTTCTCTATTTTGTGATGACCTAAAATCCTTAATGATGGAGTCTAAAAACAGATAACAAAACCTTTGCATCTTCTCTACATTAATGTTAGCTTGTGACAGCTCCAAGCTAGCGATGTAGAGAAAGTACTGGGTTTGGAGATCAAAGAACTGCCTGGTTCAGGTAATGCAGGGGTAAGCTGGGTGATGGGCTGTCCCCTTGGCTCACTGCATTCCTCAGTAGCTCCCATAGTAAGAAGGAAGACACAGTAGATGCAGTCTGGCTACCTGTTTGTGTTGAGATACCTACCTTGAACTTTGCAAGTTTTTAGGCTTTTTGATGCTTAGGACAGTCTCTTGCTGACAATAGTTTTCTCTTCTAGGAATGCAGATCTGTACCATATCTGCCTGAATCTTCATTTTAGAAGCAGCCAGAGGATAAAACCCAGTGCAATGCTCATTTAAAGTCAATATGCTCTAGCTTGCAATTTGCTCATGTTTAAGTGCCCAGCTTTTAAGGTTTCCTTTGCCCCCAGGCAGTCTGAATACAAAGGCAGACTGTATTTTTTTAATAAAGAAAAAATACTGCAAAAGCTCAAAGAACAAAATAGTTCTTTCCACCTTTCATCTCCTCAGGTTTATTATCAGAAAACAGAGGCTGCCTCTGTAAAGTCTAGAGGGGAACAAAGAGATGCCAGTACCTCAAGTGCATCTGGAAATGAAGGTGGTGGATGAGCTGTGTGTGTGTACATACATGTGTGAGAGGAGTGAGAAGGTCCCACCTTGAAGCAGTTTTGGCATTCGATGGTGAGGTTTACAGGGATAAGGTGTTGTGCAAAAACCCTCTGCATGCAACTGGTTTCTTTGTTCTTGGTGAGGTTTGGTTGAGTGAAGATGAATAGAAGTTCTGAGTCTCTACTGTACTGCAGTATTGTGTAAATTATTCTCTTTGGAGGAAAGCTTCGCTGTGGGGTGTGAGAAAGGGAGTTGCAGTTATAACAGAGTTTCTTAAGAAAAATGTGAAGAGAATAATGTATTTATTGCAGGAGCAAGTTCCCCTTCTGGAGCCATGCTCAGAAGACATGATGTGACATCTGAACTCTACCATAAAGAATTCAGCATGTATCATAAGTTATTTGCCATTAATGATTTGAGTACTGCAGACTGGAAGGAGTGATTTTCTTTAGGATTTCAGAAGCCTTATTCTCGTTGATTGATTCTGTAACCTGAGTTACTCTGTGGTTTCAGTAGAAATGGAAGTAGTGCCTGCTTCTGTCACTTCTGGTGCCTTACCTTTGAAGGCTGTCCATGTGGCATTTTGACTGAGGTGATTGCCAGAGGGTTATTGTCATGGGCTTGGTTAATATTCGTGCTTACCTGAAAATGGGAGTGGCTTTCTTACTGAAGTCTGAGTTCCAGAAGGTCAGAATACAGCTGTAAATAAAGGAAAACTGAGCAGGGACGTCTCCGCTTATTTAAAGGGAAATTACAGATCATGCAAGAATTAAATGTGGACCTTAATGAGACCTCAGCAGCCAAAGGTCGCTGGAGGCCTGCACAAAACATGACACAGCAAAAGGGGAAATCCAAAGGCTATAGCTGGGTTGAAATGCAATTTTTCTGAATAAAATGATGCAAAATGTAGTGTTGTAGTTCCCTGGTGATGAAGCTGTTTGTGTGTGGAGAACGTTTGAACCTTTGTGTAATTAGGCTGAGGACCGCTATTGCAACAGTTTCATTCCAACCTTTCTTATTTTCCTGTGGTGTGAAGAGATAGAGTGGATTTGTCCGGCGAGTTTGCTTTAGGCAAAGTGTGTTCAATTTGCAGTTTTAGGCTCTGTGTCATTCTTCTTGGATTTTTTGGTTTTTGTTTTAAAAATATGTGTGTAAAAATGTGTGTGTGTATAGTCCTTAATAAAGGATATTCTTCGAGTGTCTGTTTGACAGGATGTGCCAGCAGAAGCCCTGCTTTGGCTTTAAAGCCTGTGTAGCCAGATACTTTCAGGGCTTGTAATGAAATGATCAGTCTGTTACTGTGTTTTACGTGGCTGAGGATTCATAATGCAGGGCAAAAGGCTGAGTTCTCAGTGCGTAAGCTGGTTCTTTATTGGCCTCTTGCTGGGAAACTTCTGAAAGACATTCATCTACCAAAGGGAGCTTCTCTGATTTCTGTGCTGAAACACACAATTGCATAAGAAAAAGGAAGGGTTCAGATGCTGGTGCTGGCGAGCAGCAGAGCGTTCTCTTTGGGCAGTATCCTTGCAAGAACCCGCCTTTGATCTCCCTTCTTTCTGTTTAGTTTTTATTATGTTGTCTATCTGTTATAAATTTTAAATAAGCTTGTAGCCAGTTAGACCTTATGGACTTAGTGAAGATGTGGGAAGGGAAGCACTTCACTGAATTAATCTCTAGCCATGCATTTTTTGTTACATTATCGTTGCTTTGGACAGTTTGAGTAAGGTGTCTATTTACTTGTAGGTGTGGACATTTTATAGCCTTCTCTAGTCTCCAGCTGAGTGTACTTTATCAAATGAAAAGAAACTTTCAATGGTGTGTAAGATTATTGCTCTGAAAGCCAGTGGACCTGTTCACTGCAGAACTAAAAGAATGTTTTTGCAGACAAAAATTCCACTCCTCCTATGCTGGGCATTGAAGAGAAACCTTAAAGCAGATTTAAATATAAGACAGTAGTCTGTTAGTCTGTTGCCTATTAATAAGAAGTACTTGATAGATATTTCACGTGATTTCTGTTTGCTGCACTGAGCCCAGTCATACCAGCACAGTTGCAGCAAGCTTGGCTGAGACAGGAAATATTCCTTTCTCTGAATCTCTGCTTGCAAATTGTTGGGTAAAATGTGGTTTTTTCAATCAAAGAAGCTGAAATCAGTAGAATAGTTATACCATGATGGTAGAAGTTAAAAGTTCAATTTTTTTTTACCTGCTTCTTTAGGAACAAAGCCCCAGTAACCAGACTTCAATAGCAATGATGCAAGAGCCTCAAGAAATGGTGGAAGAGACAGTTACTGTGGAGGAAGACCCAGGCACTCCCACTTCCCACGTGTCTATTGTCACTTCTGAAGATGGAACTACAAGGAGAACTGAAACCAAGGTGAGAGGTTAATAACCACTGAGGAAAATGGCAAAGTGCTATCTAATCAGGGAATAGAAATAGCAGGGAGTAGCCTGTGTGATGACAATCATGCTGTTGTGATCCTCAGTGATTTTGAACGTTGTGTTTGCCAGCAGAGCTGAGTTCAGGGCTCTTTCAGTTTCACCTCTATGTCTAGATTGCTCCCTATCAGCTGTGCTGATACAGCTGTTCGTGGAACTGTAAACTGAGCAGTAGAAATTAGCCAGGTTAACCAAACAAAAACACTAGAACCCCTTCTCAGGCTGCTTATTCTTGTAACATTCACTTTATTCTACTGAAGCAGTTCACAGCATTGCCCTGCAAATACATACAGTGATACGAAAATTGATGAGTTGGTAGGGCTTGGCTGAGGAAAATATGCTTGGAAATATGTCTCAAATTAGTGACTATCTGCAATAACATTATGTGATTATGCATTTGTCCTTTAGAACAAGAAACAGCCCATGTAAATAACACCACAGCATTTAAAATCTGCAACAATCTTGTGAACGGCATCTTACTCCTAATGCATGGGGAAAGCTGGGTGTGCTCTGAAGTGATATCTGTACCTCATGTTTGGCTGGATTACAGGTGTTGCAAATGTTCTAATTTTTGTGTTACCTTTTTGTTCCTTGTATAAGGTAATTTTCAATCTCTGTTGAGCAGATGCTGTGTGTTCACAGCTGCCTCGCATGCTTTCAGTACCACTGGAACGTTACTAAGATTAAGGGTGATTCCCTTTTTAAAAACTTCTAAAAGTGGGGGGAATTGTTCAACTGCTTTTTGTGTTAAAAGGAGTTGAACAGAGGTCACTGTGTAAATCAGTGTTTATTTTCACTGGTGTTCCAGAATTGCAGTCCTCTAAGATACCAGGACCATCAGATCCTCGGGTTGAAGTAAACGAATGTTGATTTCCTGAGGTCAGTGGGCCTGTACACATTATAATAAACTGAGTATCTGGTTTAATACTTGTTGCAGTTAGTTAGAAGGTAAATATAACTGGCCTATTTTCTCATTGTTGGAAGGAGATGAAGGTCTTTAAATAAAAATAAAACAGATGAACAAAAAACACCCACATTTTTATTAGCTCTTCAAATAATCTAATGTATTTAGTTTGTGACTTACATGAAAGAAATGCTGTTTTCTTTCTGCTGACAGCAACAACAACTGTTATTTGCAGGAAGGAAGTGATAAAATTACAGTGGGGATGGACACCTTTTTATATGTACTAATAGTAGTGCATAGTTTTAGGAGGCTGTAAGTGCAGCTATGCAAGGGCATAAGATTGTAGCTATGACTGTAAAAATAGAGGTGAGGCCATGCAGTGGTCCCTAGATAACGGGACCACATGGAGTGAAGTAGTTTGTCTGAAATAGTCGTGCCTCTGATAAAAGCTGTGTGTTTGTCAGGGTCTCAGAGGTGCGATTTTCTCCTCTGTGTCAGGGACCTCCTGTTTTTCCATCTTTCCACAGAAAAGGACGGTGGCAGCTTCAAAACAGGCATTGTAGCTGCATATGGGAATGGAAAATTGAAAAAACAGCAACCCTGGAGCTACTGTTCCGTTTCAAAGAGCAAGGCTTTCTTCTGTTACTGTAGGTCATTGCAGGCACTGAAGTGTGTCCAGAATGGGGGTAGGATGCGTAGCTGTCTTACTCTCCATTTGTGTTGTTTCAAATAATGCCACTGACTTCAGCTTATGTACTATCCAGAGCTGTTTCCTAGTAATTCATTGCTAAAAAGACCAACAAAAAAATATTAAAAACCCAGTTTTTGAGAAAAGCGATTCTGAAATATCAAAACGCAGCCTAGCTTAGCCGTGACTGTCAGAAAAGGTGCTGAGACTTTGCTGGGGTTGTTGTTGCCTCTGAAATGGTTTTGTTTTGACTTCTCCTTGCTGTGATAAAGTAGCATAGATTTGACAGCTCTTAGATACCAATCTGAGGTCAGATTTTACGATTTTTTTGCATCACTTTGGTCTCCAACTTGCATTTTGTTTTGGTAGGGATTGTGAAAATGAAAACTGTGTCACTGGGGTTTAGTAGCATCAGTTAATTGCCCTGGAGTTAATTGTCATTGACACTATCATTTCTAATAGGTATCATCATACTGCTTCCATAGCTCATGTTATTATATGTGAGAGCCTTACAGAGAAAATTAAGTTTTCTTTTTTTTGGTACCTCTGCAGTGGCAGAATTCTGACCTTGCTGCTCAGAGGAGGGTGGTGAAGAAATCTCCCTGGCATGGGAGATGCAAACACGTGGCTGCTAGGCATCCACTTGCAGGAGTAGGAGGTGTTGAGCCCAAAACCTGCAGTTTTGTGTCTCTGCCTGTTCCCTCACAGCTATAAAGGAATTAAAAATACAAATTACAACACCCCCCACCCCCCAACAAAAACCCCAAACCAAAACCCCCACATGAATCTGGCCATGCATTCAGTGTGCAGGTGGTACTTATCCTTGTGAAGGAGCAACATTTCCTGTGGTAGGAATCCTCACATTTCTTTTCAGTAATGTCCAGTGTGTAAAGTTGAGATAGTCACACTGTGGTCCCGGGGGGTAGGTTTGTGCTCAGCTTTTCCTTTTACTCTGAGCAGTAGCCTTGCATGCTCTACATTGCTGTGCTTGCTCCAGGCTCCTTTAAAGAAGGGTTTAGAACCTGTTTTTGTTGTGTCTGTAACTAAAAGGCTCTACTGGACAGTGTCAGTCACAATCTCCAGCATCTGTCTTGCAAAGAAAGTGGCAGCACAAGATACTTCCTCTGACAGGGTAAATAACACAGAGAGAGACCAGAGATAGTTTCCAAAAGTCTTCTTTCTTTGCTGGATAGCTTATGTGGGGAGTAGTCAGCCTAATGCCATCTAGTATGCGTTTGTGGATTCTTAAAAGGGAATTGTCACTTATTTTTGCTAAATTGTGTGAATTCCTAGCTTGCTGGAGAGCGATGCCTCTGAAATTCTTCGTCTTGAAATGCAGCACAGCAAAGGCTATAAGCATGAATGCTCCTGGATGCTGCTGTTCCTTTATTCTCTGTTCCTTCCCCTGTTGTTTCAAACCCGTAATTTATAGAGGTTATTCTTTTCAATTGTGTATTAAGTAAACAACCTTAATCTAGATGCATTGACAGTTTTGCTTTGCTTTTCCCCTCATCTTTGAAAATGCCTGTAGCAGTGAAGCAGGAAGAAGGCATAATAGAATTTAATATTTGACATATTTTAAATAGAGAACATCTGTCTTTTCAAAATGACATATCTCTGAGTAATTTTCCCCTACCTGTTATTCTTTTAGTGTTATACTGAGTCCCTACATAACATTCATTGCACAAAAGATGTAGCAGATAACACTTCATTTCAACTTTATAATATCTCTGGAAGCCAAATACCTATCAAGCTGAAACAGTGAAAGTCACCTTGGGGAGAGACTTCCCACTTCTTGCTGCTGGCTGGAGCACTGTCAGGTGTTAAAGGGAGCCTGCTGTAAGTGGCTCAAGAGAACTCAGTAAAGCAAATTAGATGTCTGTGTGCTTGTGTAAATGTTCGCTTTTTTTCTTTTTTCAGGCACCTTTTATTTTTATCTTTGAAATGCCAAAAGGTTGGAGGTATTTAGGTCACTATTACTCATGGAAATTGATGTTTTATCATAGCAAACTGTGAAATCCGTCTGTATACAAAGTTGTTTATTTGTAGTCCATCCATTTTCCTTGAGCTTTCCAATACTCAGCAAGTCCAGATCTTTACCAACAGTGATTAACTGCTGTTCCCACTTCTGACACTTGTGATGAGAAAGTGCTTGTGACCAAAACCCTGGGTTGTGCTGGTGCCAGGTACCCCAAGAGGCAGTTCTTCGAAACTCTGCAGGAAATTCAAAGGAATTAGTTAACAGAGCAGGAATGGATTTCAGCTGAAGTTGAGGACCCTTTCAAAATGTGAAATATTAGGCTTAAAATTGAAGGGGAGAAATTCCAGCTGTTGTTTTGAAAACTTACGGGGTGAGTTCTTCCACAGCATTTAATAGAAAGGTCATAGCTTCAACCTATATGGGCTGATAAATTTTTACAGTCTGTAGTTCAAAAATAAGCTCACAGAAATGTCAGGATGCTTAGGCCCTCCTGCATTTCTTCTCATCTGATTCTTGGTTTATGACAGCTTCAGCAAAATTGTTAGCCCCATCACCTTTCATAATGAATTTTATTAAGTTTTATTTCATTTATTAAAAAAAAAAAACAAACCAACAATTAAAGGCAAACCGAAAGCAACCTCAAAAACAAAATGGAAGGCGAAATTATAGGTACTGGTTAAGATGACTGCATTTGACCATGGTAGCCCAGTTCCACAGAAATCTTTGTACTGTCTTCACTCCTCTGTGATTGAGCCCTGTGAGGCACCTACTTGTACCATATGCACATGCATCCACTAAATCCAGTTGTTGTGTAGTTTCATGTTTGTTCTCCCATCCTTCTAGATAAATAGGAGGATGAAGGACAGAAAAATACAGAAGCTGCTTCAAATGTGTGAATATTTCCTTTGTGTTCCATTGGCAAATGTTTTTCCAGAAACAGAATTGGTGAAACCATTATCATGAGGCCTGTAAGGGAATTATTTACTAAAATAATTGTTATTTGGGAGGGTGAACAATGGTAAGGTCAGTAAACCTGAAGTATACTTAGATTTTGGGGTGTGGAGAGCAGCAATGAAAGCACTTGACTTGAAGTATCATAGAATTCTGGCTGCAGAGAGCATGAGCTAGTAGGTGTATTGTAATTTTTTATACTGTAGTTGAAATCTTCGTATTTGTCCAGGGAATAAAGAATTACAAATATGTTGTAAGCATACTCAGCCTCTTCGTAGGGAAGTACTTCTGAAGCTTTTCCTCTGGTACTCCGTAATTGGGGCATTGAAACAATTGAGCATCTTTGATTTGACATCGGGCTGAAAAAACCTTTTTACACAGGTTTTCTTTAGGGATGGAAAGTAAACAGAGGAAGTCAAATTACACTCAAAGTAACTTGTAACTCTAAATTTTTTATTAGAGCATATCTGTAGTGAGGAATTAATGCTAATAAGTCTTTCTTAAGATCAAGTGCGTCTGAAGGATCAGGTGTCTCTCAGATAAGGCAGTCTGCTGGGACTCCCATTTGGAATAGCTTCCTTCTCCCTGGCTAATGCATCAGTATTAAGGAAACCACAAAAATGCTGGGAGAGAAGATTACCATGCTGTCAGCTGCTCAATATTGCCTGTGTTCTTTTAAGAAATAGAAATGAAACATTCCCTTGAGCAGGATTTCCTGAAATGGAGGTGTTTGGTTTGTTGGTTGGGTTTCTTCTTTTGCTTGGAAACCTTACATTAAATGGACCTTCATCTGTGTGCTGGCTAATTGCTTCCAGAAAGCTTCCCTTTATTGTCCTGTCAGCAGCAAAATCTATTTATCACATGGTAAATCTTCTGTCTCAATGCCTATGCCTGACAAATGAGGCATGAGTGCAAATACTCCCTCTCTCTCAAAATATAAAACGACTCTGTTTGATTGCCCCAGTATAACACCTTTAGCATTACTGAATGCTTTTATGCTATGAGAAATGCATACTTCAATGCTTGAGTGAAATGTTCCTTTTTATGTGTCTGACAAGGGGGTTTTGATTGTCCTGATACTTTGCATTTGCTGCTGGGTGCAACGTTCAGAAAATAGTAAGAGGTGAAGCTGTGCTAATGTAAACTTATTCTTACATGTGCTGCCTGACACTGTGGCTTTTTGATGAGCTACAGCCATTGAAAGCCTGTCTGTGCTAGTTTAAAAGACAGGAAAATAAGTCAAGTTAGGTATAAATTGCAAATTAATCCTCTGCATTCTGTGTTGGTGATTTAAACTAAAAACCCAAATCTCTGTAAATGCTCTGTAGAGTGCCAGAGCATGGTGAAAAACTCCCTAAGTGTAACTGGTAGGTCACACATTGTCTAGGAGTTGATTTCCAGTGATCTGAAATTCTGCTTTGTGGTTTTTGTGTACATGTAGCAACTGTTGGAGATACTTATCCCGGCTGTTATGTTTTACCTCATCCTGTTTACCAATAACATGGAGGAAAGTCTTCGCTGAAGGTGGACCTGATCCTGCAGGTCAAAGCTTATTCCTTCTTTCGTGCTGTTCTGCAGCCAGATGAGGTGTATTAGGTACTTCCTATTGTTTGATCTTAACAGCTTTCGGAAAAACGACAGCTCGCGTCTGAAAAGCAATGCTTGGACTTAGATTTGTTGGATAGTGCTGAAAGAAAGAGCTTTGTGAGCTTATGCAAGGAACTTCTTGGCATTTAGAAAGCTCCTTCGTTGTTCCTTTGTGAGCAAAAGTATCCATTTCTGATTCATCAGATGGCTGACTTCCTACCTTAATTTCTGGTATTCCCATTCCTTGTTCCCAAATTCAAGAACAGAAAGGCCCAGCACTTTGGATCCAGTTTTGTCATGGCTTTGCAGAACTCACATATTTCAGGCCTGAGAAATGTGGCTTTTTCTACTCTTAGAAGATCACTTATGAATACGCCACTTTGAATAAAAGTATTGTTTCAGACTCCAGTAGGAGGACACTGAGCTGTGTTGCTTTGTGTGTATCCGCTTCACAAAGAGCTGCTGTAAACTCCGCCAGCTCTTCTCCTCTCACTGCTGAGTTTATAAATGCTGTGACAGTGGTCACGCTGACAACTGAGCAGAAAGGAGAAGTATTGTGCACAGGTAACAAGCAAAAAAACCCCTGTTGGATTGTATGTCATGAAATAAATGTTGAGTTTCTAGTTTCCTTTCTTCCAGTTATTAAAATGTGTGCTTTGAAAAAGGGAGAAAAGATTCAGAGGCATGGAAGATGGCGTCTTTCCTGATGTTTACTTGCTGAGGAAATCCCTTTGTATTAAAGAGGAAAATTCTTTCGGCTCTGGCTCAAATTAGATACCAAGGTCATGTAGGTACCTGGCTATGCTGTATTCAGCATTGTGTTGCTGTTAATTACACTGCTGGTGGAGAGGCATTTCTGCTTCTTTCAGTCTTGTAGGAGTTCATTATTTGGTTATGTTGAAGTATCATTTGCTCACAGATGCGTGTAGGAAAAGAAATGCTGTTTGGGTGAATCTTTTTTCTGTTTGGGGTCTCTGTGTGAAAACATCTGGATAGAGGACATGTCTGGAGCCACTTCAGGGGATGCACTCTATTTTGTTTTGCAGCAGCTTGGCTAATCTGTTGCCAATCTAAATGTTTAAATCGGAGGCCATAGGTCAAAATATTTATTTGGACTTCAGAGCCACTGAGCAATCCAGGGATACATGTTGTGATTAACATTTCCCTTGAATGTAGCATTTCATTCTGAGACATGCATGAAGAAAAGTGTGATTTGCTGATGCTTATTTATGTCTGTAATACCTTAGAAACCCCAAATACCTTTTACCAATTTCATTTTTTCTTCTTCCCCTGCTGTGTGTAATGCTGTCAGGTGGGTTGATTCTCCCTCTCATCTTTGTGGATGTGCTGTTCTGTTGCTTGGTTGGGCTGAAAAGTCAGCGCTTACTATGGATAGGGTAACTTTTTGTAAGTTAAAGTAATTGTATTAGGGTTAGGGCTACCAAGCGTAGACTGGCATCTGCTGGACTTTTTATTCTTCTCAAAAGCTTTTGCTGGTCACTCTGGAAGACAGTACAGAAGTTAATGGAGCCCAGATACCAACCCAAACAGAAAACCCTTTGCTAGTTTGTAATATAGTGGCTGTTGTCCAGCACTGTCTTACACAGATTACCAGACCTTTCCCACAAAGGCAGATAGTTCTTGCAAAGTTTTAAGGAGTCTTTGTTCTTACCCTTCAGGAAGAAACCCTGAACACAAGAGCCCTCTGGACATTTACTGTTTCCAGTTCTTGTGAATTCTGTTTTGAAATGGAATGTGATTTATGGAAATAAAGATGTGTTTGTATACAGATTTTTCTTTACTGTTTTAAACAAGCTTGTCTAGTATGTTTAGGTAGCTGCAATTGCAAAATCGTTGTGACGTTAGTGTTCATTGTTGCAAATTTGTTAGTCACCAAAATAGTGACAACAGCTACTTACTGGGCTTGTGTGGTAGTTGCTGGATGTAGAATATCTTAAAAGAGAAAGCAGGTATATTGTCCAGAATCTTGAAGCCCAATACTTGTGTTTGAGATTGTGTTTTCCTGAATATTACTGCCAGTTTTGAGCTCCATCAAATTACACAGTGGTGCAAACTTGATCCAGGTCAGGCAGAAGCACATAACCCTAATTCTATAAAACTAGAGAATGTGATGTGGTATTTATGCTACAGCTGTGGGAGGACAGGCTGTGGCTCCTCAACATAGTGAAGTCTTCTCTAGGACAGATGCCTCCTGAAAACATTTTGGGGAAATTGGAACTGGTTTAATGACTTTGTACTGCTTCCGTGTGCCGTCACCTGGCTGCAGTGGTTTTGATTTGGTAGTAAGAGCCCGGAGTGCTTTTTTCAAAGTACTTTTCCAGTATTCATTCCAAAAGCTGATAGGTCAGCTGGTTACTACACCAGTGCTACAGGCACGTCACAGTAGTTTGCTTTGTGCTGCTCTCTCCCCCTTTTACTCTTCCACCTCCCCGTGTGCCTCACCACATTATGCAGCAAGGAGAACATTAACATGGTTTACTCACTGCTTCCTCCCAGGTTACCAAGATGGTCAAGACAGTCACCACGAGGACAGTGCGGCAGGTGCCGCTGGGGCCGGACGGGCTGCCCGCCATGGACGGCTCGTCGCCCATGGGCAGCTACACAGACTCCATCGACAGGAGGTACCTGAAGAATGGGGAGCGGTTCATGACCCCCCAGGCCTCGTCCACCCTCACCCGATCCTACAACAGCTACAACGATTCGTACCCCGAGAGCCACGAGGGCCAGTACCGCCCCTACATCGGCCACGACGGCTACGGAGACCTCTCGGACAACTACGGCAGCTTGTCCCGGGGTGTCAACTACCGGCCCCGCTACGCCTACGTGCCAGGGGGCACCTACCGGCCCGACGATGGCAGCTTCACCCTGCCCAGCAGGAGGGAGAACTACGGCCCTGTTGCCCAGCCTCAGGTGCCGGTGGGCAGCAGCGTTGACTTGAACCGCTCTCAGCCTGAGCGCTTCCAGCCCGAGCCCTATGGACTGGAAGATGACAACCGCAGCCTTGGAGTAGATGATGAAGGGTATGAACTGGATCCAGATTACTCCACTGTGAACAGGAGGACGTCTGCAGGTGTGCCAGAGAGAGGAAGACCTCACAAAGGAAGGTAACACCCATTTGTTTTTCACAGTGCTGTTGTGCAGCTCTTTTGCTTATTTGATCATGTACATTCAAACTCTGTGATCTGGTAAATTCTGGAATTACTTGACAGAAAAACAGCCCATAAATGACTGCAAAACACACATGAAGTACAGAAGAGAGTGAGGGTAGGGCACAGGGACCCTTTCAGTGATTCTGGGCTGCTTAGTTCAGGTTGAATTTAGAAAGAAAGATGACCTTGTAGAAGGTCATCTTGGGCAGCTAAGTTACTTTTTTTCCCTCTTCCTAAAAAACACTTGTGAATGCTTTGTGTTGTCCCAGAGCCATCCCACACTAGCAAGGTGAAAAGAGGGATTTGTGATCTGTGAGACTCCTGACAGGTCTGGTTGTGTGCACATCTGCCGAATGAAAGTTCTGAACAGCTGGTGGGGGTTGCAGACGAGCTGATCCCTGGCAGTGAAGGGGTGCCAAGCTGTCTTGTGAGGTGTGTGACAGCCTCAGCCCTGATCTATGCTAACCACACACCCTCAGCTGTCTGGCCAGGTTGTGCTGAACCTCACAGATCTGAAAGACTAGATTATTTTTTTTGTCCTGTGCCTATAGAAGGGGAGAAAAGAGTATCTGTGTTGCATTTAAAGTGACCAGTTACAAATTACTTCTGGTTCAGCCCAGTTTCTAAGGAATGTTCTATTTTATGCCATGTTTTCTGGTATTAGTTGTTTATGCAGTGTTCACAGCTATTTGCTCTTGCATTCGAGAAAAAACCCAACAACCCACAGGCTTGGGAAAAGAGTCCTGTTACTCAGCTGAAAGTCATCTTGTACAGACCTGAAAAACTTGTAATACTTTGTTTTCTAAGGGATGTATAGATTTTACATGTGCCTGCTTGAACTCGTATCCTCATGATTCATGTTTTGATATGGATTCAGTTCTCATTCTTTTCCTTTTAATTTAGAATAGTTTCCAGAGCTGTAAAGAGTCTGGATCCACCTGCCTCTGTGTGTGTAGACAGTCTTTAGACTTAACATTTCTGACCTAAGGCTTTGCTGCATCAGCAGCAGTTGTCGGTGGGATTTGTGTTGGCCTTTTTGTTCTCCTGGAGTCCTCCTACTTGGAGATGTTATGTCATTCATGCTTTCATACTCTGTTTTCCTTCCCTTATTTGGAAATTCATTTTAAAGCTAGGCAGAATCAAACACTTCCAAATTGTCACCTATACTTGAGAGGAAGAAAAAACCAACAAGACAAAAACACAGTGAAAAGGTATCAAGGCATGTCTCCCAGAACACCCTTTAAGTCCTTTGTGACATCTTTCATTTTGCAGGCTTACCCAGCAGTGGAACCACGTCCGTGTTTTGTGGGGCTGAAGGAAATACCTGCACCCAGTGGGTGCCAGAATCCTGATCAATCTGTCAGGCTTGGATTAGTGCTCCTCTGCAACTAAGCAAGTTTACAGTTCTTGCCGAAAGAAGTCAGGCATGAATGCTTTTAATTTTTTATTAAGATTTTTCAAACTGTATGCAAAATGAATAATTAAATGTATTCTTAGAACCTACCCATTTGCATTTTAAAATTTGGTGGTTTTATTAAACATCCCTTTGATTTATTGTTCCTTGCAATTTGGATAGGACCAATTCATAATTTTTCTTTTACGTTTCTTTTGTTGTGAGGTTTTTTCCATATTTAATGTGATCAAGAGGCTTTGACAAATAATTAGCCGACTGTGGCAGCAAACTTCAGCTGTTGAGAACATAAGAAGATTGTATGAGGGCCTCTTCATAAGCAGTTACTTTTTGACATTTCAAAGAAATACTTGAACAGTTCAATAAACCTGCATTTCAGATATGCTACTGATCTGCAAGAAAGTAAAGACTACAAGTAGTGCTTTGTACTAGATGAGGGTAATTACTAATTTATTATTCCTCTCTAGTCTTTTTAAAATAAGTTATTCTTGTGAAAATGATTAAATGAATGTGATAAATTGATGTCACTTTTGATTTCAAAAAGTTGGTATGTGTAGAGCAGGTTTAACAACTCTGTTGGACGCTGTTCTACGTTGCACCAACTTTCAGCTTGGGCATCTCCTCGTGTCCTGAACAGAATTCCTCCACTGGCTGACTCGCTGAGTTACTCTCTCATGTTCTTCCCAGAAGATGCTACTTCATTAGTTAGCAGTTTACAGGTAAAATAAGAGTCCTTACTGTCAATTCCTATTCTGAGAGGGCTTCAGTGGAGGTTCTTCATCTGAACCTGTGCTAGTGAGTCTGACTCCTTGTGTGATAAGGAGGCAGCCCAGCTGTGTCTGGAGGGGGTCCTGGGCAAGGGAATTACAAGTACAGATTGTTCTTTCCAGCCCTTGCCTGCTCCATTTGATCACGGAGATAAATACCTGTTGTGCTTTTCTTCTGTCATCACCAGCCTCATTTTAAGCTACTTATATTTCATTTTAAATTGGGGAAAAATGTGCCTCCTCACAAACATCTCCAAATCCAGATAAATGCACAAAAGCAAATATTCTCTCTGTTGGCTCGTCATTGCTCATGGCTGGGTTTTCTTGTTTTCCTTTCTACTGAGCCTCTCATGTAAGGTACATTACTTTCTGCAAGAGTACCTGGCACTACTTGTTCTTTCCCTCAGCATATGCTCTGATTTGGTGTAAGTCAGGTTGCATAATGAATTGGGGTTAGAGAAAAGCATTTGGGGTGTATAATACTGATTTGATGTTACTCAAGTTTACTTGTGAAGGTATTTACACATCTTTAATTGAGTTTATGCCCTTTTTTTCTTCATTTGGTGGGTTGCCTTTATTACACTAGGTATTTTATTGTAGCTTTTAAAAACATCTAATCTTACCATGTGCTGGATGTTTCATATACAGTCCTTTTTGAAAGAGAAGCAGGAAGTACTGAACACTTTTCATTCACAAAAAAACATCCCTACTACTATTTGAATATTTCTGAATCTTTAAGTTGAAATTAACAAAAACAAGCTGGAAAAAAATGGCAAGTCATAATTCATCTTACTTATTTAAATAACTTCTGCTCAGCTCTTTCTTGCCTCGGTGGTGATCCCAGAGTGGATCGCTGCAATCTGCACTTGTGTGAGCATTCGTGGGATGTCTTTTTTCCCTAAGAGCTCTGGAGCAGCTATTGCCAGTGTTACTATTCCAGACTAGACAGGGTATAAATTTTTAATGTTGACTAAATTGACAACAAAACAGTTTTCTACTGTTAAATTGTCTATGCCAGAAGCCTGATTTAAGACACTGAGACTGTATTTGGTGGTCACTTCACAGTCCAAATTATTACCAGGAAATGAGCCAGATTCCAGATTAAATAACTTTACCAGTAGGTCTGTCTTGCTTCTGTTGTGTATAGGCAGTGAGAGTACTGGTAACACTGGACATGTCTCATTCTTCTTCTGGTGCTTTTTTTCAGTTCAGAATATAAAGACTTGTAATTGTAAATAAACTTTCAGTCAGCACTTTTGTGGCCTAGGTTCACTCATTCTAAGTGTATATGGGCAACATTGGGATGTTGTCTAGTTTGGGGCAGGAGTTTATGGACATGCCTGGGCAGAACAGGGTGAGGCAAGCAATGTGGTCAGTTTGAAAAATATTTGGGTTTTTTCTGAGTCTCTTCCTTAGTGTGAATTCGCTCTCAGTTTGATATTATTCTGGTAGCAGAAGGTGATGAATGGCAGAGCTTGATGTGGCAGGAGGCAACCCGAGTCAGCTCATCCACTGTTCTGAGGTGTTTCCAGTTCAGGGAATTTCGGTGTTTTAACCATATGGCCCATAACTCAGACTTGTCTCAGCAGAGGATTCACTCCAGTTTTGAATCCCCTTGTGTATCCTGTCAAGGAACAGAGCCTGGCAAAAGTAGAATCTCATTCTGCAAAGTCTTCATGTCTCCTCTTCGATGTTTGGCACAAAGTTTCCTACTGAAATCCCAAGCCTTTCTGGTCTTCTATCCAAAGCAGACACCAGCTGCAAACTGTAATGAATGTAACACTTGTAGAAGTTGTTGAGGATTAAATATTTAAATCCTTCACCTGTTTACTCAAATGTGCCTGTGTTGAAGCCATAAGGAAGATGGTAAATCCACAAGCTCTCTCCTAGTTTTTATCTATGCTAGAATGTGTTTTGATCAATTCCCTGAGACAGGTGATTGGTGAGACCCATGGCATCCTAAAAACTCAGCTGCCTTGCTGCAAACAGACGGAAGGCAAGATGCTTGCAGTCAACAACTCTGGCATAGCACCAGATCTCCTCAGTCCTGAGAGTAAAGAGCTCTTGGCCTCCTGAGAGCAGTATCTGCTGAAGCTCTTGTTAGTCCTGTTCTGTACTGAGTGCCTTTTCCTTCCCAGCATAGCTGCTCCAATGATGTGGAAGTGAAAAATCACGTTTGGCCCATATCAGTCTGACTCAGAAAGAGGATTTCTTTACTCTCCCTGTGTGTAAATATGTTGGTGATCAGGGTGTATTTAATGCCCTGATAGACACTTGCTTTTGACTTTCTCACTCTGCCAGTCTGGTCTTCCAGCTCCCTCTTAAAGAAGAGGCAAAGGGGCTTGTGGCACTTCTGCCTTGCTCTGCCTGAGCAGTTGTTCTGCTCCTTTGCAGATGATCTGTTTTGGTAAACTGCTTCCCCTGTTGTTTTTTTTACCTGCCTTAGCCTTGATCACACTTAGTCATGTGAATTTGAAATGGTGTGGTACTTCCCTTGCCTGAGCTTTCTTGTACAGCTCTTAGGTTCATACAGGATCTCGGAGTTTCTGCGTAATGATTTGGGGTCTTCAAGGGTCAAGTGTTCAGGTGGTTTTTTTGCTGCCAGGTACAGTCATTGAGTTATGTCACTGGTGTATTAACAGTGGCTCTTGACCTTGTTTCTTCCTCAGAGGTATTGTGGAACTGACCTGTATGGGCTTATTCCAGCAATTGTGGGTTTTTGTTTTCATCCTTTTCCCTACAAATACTTCAGAGGTGCTGTCTTGTTTTAAAGCAGGGTTGTGATCTTACTTCATTTTTCTTTTTCTTTTTTAGTGATTGATTCTTGACTTCAGGTATTTTCACTCAATAAGTAGTGATTGACAGTTTTAAAAAAAATAGTGTTGTTGGTACAAGACTTATGTGGTGCTCTCTCTTTTGTCACGACAGTGTTGCAATTTAGTCCTAACTCTGAAGTTTTCCTTTGACAAATGTAATGAAACCAAGGAGCTTTGTGTGGCAAAGGGAAGAGGATATAACGTGAGGAAGATAGGCCCATCTGCGTGGTTCTGTTTGGAAGGCTTTGTGGAAATAAAGCAAACAAACTGCATCCCAAGACAGTAATTATCTTTGTGTACTTGCACGGATGAGGAGGAGAGAAGAACTTAATTGTGCGGGTGTAATTGAGGTGGTGCACAGTTATCTTTGTGGGCAGCTTACAGGACTTAGATGTGCTGAATTACGAGCTACCAAGTCAAGCAAGCAGCAGCTGTGCAATTAGTAAAATTAATCTGCTGCTGCTTTTATGCAGTGAAAAGGAATTTAACATGAAGATGAGTTTGAGAAATGAGATTTTTTTGTCGTTTTAGTGCTGGTTATCACAAATTTGTATTTGTAAAAACAGAACTTTGAGGAACAGCTAAGGGGTTTTGTTATTCCTTCTGCCCTGTGTGCATTCACAAAATTGTTTCAACATTGTTGCTTTCTGCTTGGAGTGATGGAAACAGCTTTGTTCTGTAACAGAAAATACGACTGTCCAGACAGTGTAAATTACTGTGTAGAGCAACTGCTGAATTATACATATACAAATAACTGCATCAATAAAAGGATTTCTTCAGATTCATTCTGAGTTTGGGATACTTGCCCATTTTTATCCTTTCATTCAGTTTATGGTTTAGAACAGCAATTAAAGCAACGTGAAGTCAGAGAGGCGCTTTTAACATTAAAAGCGTTAATTGTACAAGACTAAGTTCAGTCTCCACCTCCAGTTCCTCTTCTCCCCAGAGCCCAGTTTAATTAGCAGTCCCTTTGGGATGACAGCAAGCTCAGTTTTCCTCCTGCCTTCTAATAGTCTATACTTCAGCATGACATCAGAAACGGTTCAATAACATCACTCAGTGCTTCAGATGAGAGATTTTAAGAAATATTTTGTAGCAATTAAAACTACTTGCTTGACTGAGCTAACTGCAGTACTGAGACAGTAGCAAACCTGTCTAGGGAAAAACCGTAAAGCAAAAGGCTGCTGCTGGTTTGAAAAAATACGTATATGAGAGGGTGGTTTCTGGTAACATCGATTAAGAGTAGTGTTTAGAGTACACTTGTGTGAACATCAACGTGGAAATGTAGTGGAGCTTGTCAGGCTTGCTGAAATATGTCTGTGGTCTTTGCCCAGGCCTTGAATGCCTTTAATTAGAGTTTTGGTTTGTTGCAGAAGTAACAGCATTAATGAAGATCAGTGTTTCCTACTAAATGTAATCCAGCTCTGTAGTAATTGCTTTGCTAAGTGACCAAAATGAAAGCAATCTGTTTGATGGCTTGCAGTTCCTGTCATCATTTCATTGCTAGCCAAACAAACACTGTGCTGGAGTCCCATCACTGCTGAGAACTCAGTGATGGTTAATTTTCAAGTTACTACCAATAAACTATTGGAAATTGTAAATATGCTGTCTCAGTGATGTTTGTGATATTAAAATGTTTGCTCATGGCTGAAATCTCCATATTGACTCAGAGTTACAAAGCGTTTAAACGTGCTTTTTTTCCCTTTTTTCCCTTTCTTTGTCTTGGGACCATTGCTTCTCACAGGGGCTACGATGACCCCATCGAGACGGAGATGGTTGAAGAGAGGATTCCGTACCTGCACGGTGGCTACGCGGCGCCGCTGGCACAGCCGGAGCGGGGGAGCATGGCCAGCATTGACCGGCTGGGGAAGCGCTCCCCGTCCATCGACAGCATCCACAAGGACCCGCGCTGGAGGGACCCCGACCTGCCCGAGGTCATCGCCATGCTCAGCCACCCCATCGACCCCGTCAAGTCCAACGCCGCGGCCTATCTGCAGCACCTGTGCTACGAGAACGACAAAATCAAGAAGGACGTGAGGCACCTTAAAGGGATCCCTATCCTGGTGGGCCTGCTGGATCATCCAAAGCCTGAGGTCCATCGTAAGGCCTGCGGGGCTCTCAGAAACATCTCCTACGGGAAGGATAATGAAAACAAAGTGGCTATAAAGAACTGTGATGGGATCCCTGCATTGATCAGGCTGTTGCGAAAAACAAACGACATGGAAGTCAGAGAGCTAATTACAGGTCAGTGTCTGTGATTTCGTTAATGAATGAGTCTTTAGAACAGTTCTTTCAGCTTCAGGAACAAGAATTTCTGGAGATTAGAGCATCAAAGGAGAATTTAGATCACTGGCTGCAGCTGTTCTGTAGCTGCACCACGTTTGTGGTGTGAGAGCCTGACACGTGCCTGTCAGGACGGGATTGAGATCGTCTCTCTGTGTGTGTGGTGCCCTTGGGATTCCCTGGCTTGCTGGGGGATGGATGCTGCTCCTTGGGTGTAGCATGCAATTGCATGTGGTTGGGTTACTGAAGCTTGAATGAGTTGTAGCAGCTCCGTTGACAGGTAATTTGTAGTGCACGTGCCCTCTGCGTGTTGTAATCATGAGGTAGGATATGCTGAGCTAAATCTTTGCTTGTTAATCTCTTATAAAGCAATCCTGCTGCCATGTCCCCACTCCTTCATATTTATAAAATAGTCAATCTCCTCAGGAACACTTCCAGCCTGGTGCTGAGGACTTGGAGGCTGTATATAAAGTTGCAGCACTTCTGGGCTGGAAAACTCAGATTTTAGGGAGCGTAGGGTGTGCTGTTGATACTCTGGACATGGATTTGTTTGTTGCAAAGGTCAGAAAAGGGAGAATTACATTTCAGGTTACTGAGTTCGTGCACACTTTGCAGGGAGTTTTCAAACACTTATAGCTCCATTATTTAACCTGTTTTTAGTTGAACTTAGTCTTGGACATCATCCAAAAAGAGCAGTAAAGTATGTGCCAAGTTTCAAAGTTCAGCCATTAAGTGGAAAAGGGTGGAAAAGTATGTCAGCTCTTAAAGTAAGGAGAAAGATATTGTTCTTCAGTCTCCCATAAATCATGAGGAGTGAAATGGATTTCCCTTTCTCTTCTCAGAAGCTGCAGGGAATGTTTGGATGGAGACCAGAGAAGTTACAATGAACTTCAGTGCTAGAGCAGAATTTTTCAGAAAGCTCTGTGAGGATGAAAATGGGTCCAGGGCTGAAGCTGTTTAGCTGCCTTATCACTGTTGGATTGTGCAGGTAGACCCTATTGCAAACATTGATTAAGCCATTAGAGGTAAACATCATAATTCTGTAATTTCCTCCAAAATTATAGTAGCTCTCTTTAATTTTTTCTGGTAATCATAATTCTCTGAGATGAACAGTGGCCTTGGGTGTTCCATCTGTTCTTCTCCAGCCGTTACAGGCTATTTAGCAAACTAGGTCTAAATATACAGTGTTGAAACTAGCAGGGATATTTTTCCAGCCTTTTTCCATTGAGCTGGCAAAGGAGAGCTGTCTGTTTTGTCAGAGAACCTCTGAGTAGCACATGCTGATTGTACTTCCAGAGCTGTCTGTGCTCTGCCTCAACATGGAAACTCTGCAGGTAGTATTTGTATTCCATTTGTTGCACTCATTTAGTCTGATGGCAGACTTAAATTTATTTATTTTTTAAAATAAAGAATATCTGTTTATCTACTATTCTAGTTTAATCAAAACTCATTTCTGGAGTGCTGAGAAGTAATAAATTTATATCCTTAGATTCAAGAAAGGAGAAGGCAGTCTATAATTTACTCTGAAGGAATATCATTATAGTGCTAAGTGGTAATCAGTCACTTCTGAGATGGCAAAACCAAACTGGATGTTTTTCCTTTTGTAAATGGCGATTGCTTTGATTTCCAGTTGATTAATTAGAGTTCAAATGCATTTTATTTGGCAGTAGTTTTTGCCAATTAAATGCAGTGGTTTTATTCCACCTTGGCTTTTGTTATTTAGAACTCTTTATTTCCCCATACTGAAAAACACCAGGAATATTAAGGGCATTAACCAAAACAGATGTCCAGTAACAGATGATGTGCATTTAATCTCTACCTAACCAGGAAAAATTTCATTCCCCTTCTAAAATGATATCACCAGATCCGGTGTGAGACATTCAAGCATCAGCACAGAAAAGAAGAGTATTCCAGCAATGCCTCTGTGACTGGTGCTGCTGTACTTCCAGTCCATGTTCAAAGCTCTGGCTGATAATGTGGAATTGTCCATTCGAAAAATGAGCTCCAAAAGTCAGCAGAGAGAAACAAGAGCCAGCCTGAAGTGTAAAGGGAACATTCAGGCAGGGCTGCTACAGAAGGAGTGTGTTCTGCAGCCTAAGAAATTCAGATCACAATTCCAATGTTCTCCTGGTAGCAATCTCGACTTCCTATCTGGATGCTTTTCCCTAGTGATAAACTGAAGCCTACCTTTGCTATGAAAGTTTTTCAGTGCATCTGGAGTGAAATGTCTGAAGATTTCATCAGCAATGC